>OZ023145.1:17329273-17775996 GCA_963675895.2 Styela plicata
ATCGACCTCTAAAATGGGATATATGAGAGCAAAACACTCTCAAAATCGTGCAAGATGGCATAATCCAATAATATTTTCGCTCTTTTGTTCTATTTTTCTCCCGAACCATACCTCGAAAACCCAATATCGGTACGCATTGTTTCAAACTTATTTTTGGTTAGTTAAATTTTTATTATTATTTGCTTCCGAATGAAAGATTTAAATATCGACCTCTATAATGGGATATTATGAGCAAAACACTCTCAAAAATCGTGCAAGATGGCATAATCCAATAACATTTTCGCTCTTTTGTTCTATTTTCTCCGAACCATACCTCGAAAACCAATATCGGGTACGCATTGTTTCAAACTTACTTTTGGTTAGTAAATTTTTATTTGCTTCCGAATGGATGATTTAAATATCGACACCCCTAAAATGGGATATATGAGCCAAAACGCCCTAAAAAACAAATCGTGCAAAATGGCCATATATCCCAATAATATTTTTCGCTCTTTTGTTCTATTTTTCTCCGATCCATACCCCGAAAACTAATACCCTGTACGCATTGCTCCAAACTTATTTTTGATTACGTAAGTTTTATTTTGCTTCCGAATAAATGATTTAAATATCGACCCCTTTAAAATGGGATATATGAGCAAAACACTTTCAAAAAATCGTGCAAAATGGCATAATCCAATAATATTTTTCGCTCTTTTGTTCTATTTTTCCGATCCATACCTCGAAAAACCAATATATCGGTACGCATTGTTTCAAACTTATTTTTGATTAGTAAATTTTATTTGCTTCCGAATGAATGATTTAAAATATCGACCCCTAAAATGGGATTATATGAGCAAATCACTCTCTCAAAAATCGTGCAAAATGGCATAATCCAATAATATTTTTCGCTCTTCTGTTCTATTTTCTCCGATCCATACCTCGAAAACCAATATCGGTACGCATTGTTTCAAACTTATTTTTGATTAGTAAATTTTTATTTGCTTTCGAATGAATGATTTAAATATCGACCCCTAAAATGGGATATATGAAGCAAATCACTCTCAAAAATCGTGCAAAATGGCATAATCCAATAATATTTTTCGCTCTTTTGTTCTATTTTCTCCGATCCATACCTCGAAAACCAATATCGGTACGCATTGTTTCAAACTTATTTTTGATTAGTAAATTTTATTTGCTTTCGAATGAATGATTTAAATGTCGACCCCTAAAATGGGGATATATGAGCAAAACACTCTCAAAAATCGTGCAAAATGCCATATTCCATTCGTTTTTTTGCTCCTTCTGTTTCACTTTCTTTGCTTGATATCTCGAAAACCAATATCGTTATCCCTTTTTTAAAACAAATTTTTTGAAAAGTATATCTCATAATCTTTCTTTTTTAAAATACTCTTAACCCCGCCCCTAAAATGGGATCTATCAACAAACCCTCAAAAATAGTGAAGAAATGTCAAAATCCTTTCGTATTTTCTTCCTTTTGTGTTACTTTTTTTGCTCGGCATCTCGAAAGCTATTAAACGTTGCATCTTATAAAAAAAATATTTTTGAAAATAAATTTTTTGTTCTCTTTCAGTTAAAACTATTCTTACCCCTTCTACCCAAAAATTGATTAATGAGCGAAATTGCATTTTCGCGGCAATTGTCCATTTTTTTAAGGGGAACACTGCTACCAAAATATTGAAATTTATTTCGCCAGAATTTCGCTAGGTTCACGATGGCCAGATAATAGGCATTGAACGAGCTTGATTTCCGAAGCACCGAACAGTCCAAATGTAGTAAGCGGAGTCAGTCGCGACGCCAGTTCGTCGCTGTTTGGTATCCATATATATCTTATTTCGTCTCACAATATTCACTCTCACAAGCACATTATAAAAATAAAATATTTAAGAGACAGGAAGAGCAGTGAAATTATTTAGATTTATGACACATCATAAGTTAATATTTTAATAAATTAATTTTTAGATCAGTGTGTGGACTACTCTCCTTTGAAGCAGGAGAATATATCCAATCAAGAATAAACGCCCGGTCGGATGGTTATTAAAAATAGTCCACGCCCGATGGAACACGATTATGAACACTTGGCAGGTAACTCTTAACTCGGAGAAGACTAAAGTTTTATCAAGTAATCGTTACACTAATACGAATGCAACCCAAATTTCATTATCTGGTACTGTTCTGGACGAATCCTCAAATATTCGACTTGTTGAACTTGTTGAATTCGACTCACACCGTCTAAGGACATGAGTTGGAGTGAATATGTCACTAGTATTGCTAAACAAGCCTCGGTGAAAGTCGGTTCTCTATATCGAGCTCGCCATTATCTCACTCCCGAAATCATTTTCCATTTGTACAAATCATTGATTCGACCCTGTATGGAGTTTTGCTGTCACATTTGGGGCAGTGCCGCTGTCACTGTTCTTAGCATGCTCGATCGTATTCAACGGCGTGTGGTCAATATGATTGGTCCTAAACTTTCTTACGGTCTGCAAAGTTTGACACACTTCCGCAACGTTGCCTCACTATGTTTATTTTACAGATATTATAATGTTCTTTGTTCAAGGGAGCTTTCTGCTCTCGTTCCTCCGAACAAAATTTTTAATCGGTCAACACGATTGGCTACCAATTCGCACCTATTTACTGTGGAGGTTCCACAATGTCACAAACAGTTTTATGCAAAAAGCTTTTTTCCAAGAATATCTAAACTTTGGAATTCCTTGCCTTCTTGCTGCTTTCCCGACCGTGTTGATCTACAAGGTTTTAAAACTCGCGTTAATAGACATCTATCAAAGATGGGGGTTCCTTAGTTTCTGTTCGTGGATTTTATGTAGCTCTTTGCACTTTAGTGGCTCCAGGAGAATTTTCAAGTTTGATTCATCTCCTGTGTCCTTGCTCTGAGCGAATTTCAATAAAAAAAAAAAATCGGTCGGAATTACAAAAATAAAGAGTATCACTAATGGACTTTAATTAATAAAATTAGCAATCGAACCAATATTTATAATACAATCTGTGTAGAGTAGGGGATTACCATTTGGCCTGGTCCAAATGATATAAATGAATGAAGCATATGCGAAATCAAAATCCAACAAATGTTTGTTTTGCCAGCCTATTAGGTATGGGTGACCGAAGCCTATACTACAAGGTTCCAGTAGGCTCAATCGGTAAAAGTCACACGAATACTCTCCGATACGCATCCCTGATACTCCTTGCTTTGAATTCACATGGGGTATTCGAAAGGATTCCCAGCTTCCCTCTCTCTCAGGCTCAAACGATCTTGACGAAGTTTCGAATCTTGTGGAGGGTGATTGCATGGAAGGGTTTACTAGTAGAAATTTCAATTATCACCATGCAAAAAATAAAGAAAAATTTACTACACTAAAACAGAATTTCACAATGGTGAAAGGGGTCACAGAGAAATTGTTGGGGCTATTGCTATGAGGCTCAGGTTTAGAATTGAATAAAAGCGATTTCATTTTTTAAATTTACAGTAATCTTTATAATCAAATTTAGAGATTCCTGATTGCGGGAAAAATAAGGGAATTGGATAGGATATCATTTTTATCCTGCGGGAGAGGAAAGGCGAGAATACAGCTCAACCATGCGTAATACAAATTCGTGCGAGAATACAGCTTGATCATGCACCTGCGTCATGACGATCAGAGATACGTCAGAGCTCGAAGCGTATTCTAAACGCTTTACCGATTGAGCTAAGGGGACACCACAAGGATTATTTGGTATGATAACGGTGATCTTTTAACTGCAGTGTTGGGAACGAGTCACTTCACTTCGAGTGTCAAGTCGAATCAAAAAACACACGAATTGCGAGTCTAGTCCAAGTTTACCAAAATTTAGAGTTTTGAGTCGATTCAATGTACTTTCAGTCTCACGTCGAATCATATATTTACGAGTCGCGAGTATATATTTACGAGTATTCAGCAGCAGCAATGGCAGATTAATTTGCTGCTTACACTGCTTTCGCATAGAGACGAACGCGGATCTGACAGCAGGGTTTTATATCCTTTTGAATGGTGCTTATTTAGCTCATCATTGAAGAAAACGCGCCTCCCTTTACACTACAGGTCCCTACGCGCACGGACCTGAAATTTTTTTCTGGAACCAGATCCAAGACCATTTTTTGCATTGAAATTCAATCTCTTCATAGACATAGTGTATTTCAAACTCTCCAAACAGAATAACACAAATCAACAATATCAAACACAAATTAGAGAATTCAGGAATGGGCCAAAACTTAAAAATAATAAAATTCAGAATATGATGGACGTCACCTAAAAAAACAGCAAAAATAGGCGACACTAACTGCTAAAACGGGGAATAGGTGGTCTTAAATAACACGCATGCTGTACATTCGGGTAGTTTCTCTTTTCTGGAAAGTTGACAGTGTGGAAAGCGATGGTTGATGAATAATTGCAAAAAACCCGAACGTGATTGAAAACCAAAATAAAGTACCGGTAGCCCCGTAGAAACAAATTGAAATGCAATTGCAAATCTTGATAGCGTCGGAAACCGCAAAAGTTACCTGGTCAAATAAATATATTAGAAAAATGTGACATAATAGTTATATATAATAGTATAATTTATCCCCATTCACGTTGGGGAGCTGGGTTTCTGCTAATAAAATTACCCTTAAGACTGCTGCATAATAGACTGCACTACCCTTAAACGTGCTGCATAATATAATTATGAGGTGCTTGCTTTTTGCTTCGAGTCGAGGAACGCTTCAACATCAGCATGGAGTATCACAACTCAATGATATTTATTTCTGGTAGGCGGCCAAGTTCATGTATAGATTTGAAAACAAATTGTTGCCACGGATTTTCGAAAGTTTTTTTCACAAAAATTTCAAGTGTTCACCACTATTCTATCTGTAGTACTTTAAAGAGTATGTTACACACCTCAAGTTGCCATACAAATTTCAAAAAAGCTACTTAAATAAGAAGGCATTGAAATCTGATATCTTCAACCTTGGCGGATTCAGCCGTCGCCTAAATTAGACAGAATATTCAGTGATTACAAATATTGAGTACTTCACTAATTTGGCTGTCATAGTTTTTTTTATGTTTATCAGTGATTCCCAACCTTCTTGCCTTGATGGCCCCTTTAAAAATTTTCGCAGATACCGCGACCCCCACTTATATTCTTTCCTAAATGCATAATTAGAAAGAGGGCAATAAAAATGTTTTTCTTGCATTTATTGACAAATCAATGCGATGGTTGACCTTGTAGGTCTGCAGCTAAACGTGAAATGCGAGGTCGCGCGCGCGACAGAGCCATTCTCTCGTCGTCTTCAACTCTTATTTTATTTCTTTCCTTCGTTTTCATATGCAGAAGAGCTAAAAAACCAGTCTCGCATAGATACGTCGTAGCAAATATATCCGCCATATAAGCTAGGCAGTTTATCCACTTATCATCATTGAAGTACGACAGAAATTCCCTTTCATTTTATATTCTAAAAATAAAAATACCTGAATCTTATTCTTCATTTCATAAACGCGATAAAGAACGTTTGGAGAGCCAACGACCAGCTGTGTGGAAAAGCAATGTTTCGCGCGTTGAGTTCATAGCCTTGCAAAGTTCCTTGAACTGGCGCAAGCTGAGACCTCCTGCTTTGATAAATTTCACTATTTTCACCACAGAATGCAATACAGCCTTTAGTTGAACCGATGTTTGCTGGCAGCGCATATCTATGAATTAAACAGAGCGTGTGCTGCTTTAGGTGCAAGCCCCTTAACTTGCTTTTGAAAGCCAGACTGCGATTCCAACATCCCAGAAGGGGCGCCATCGGTACAAACTCAAGATGGGAAGATTCGAAAAAAGTTGTCACCTTCTTCATACCATCTGCACTTTTTGTAGTAGTGTCCAGCTCACTTCAGAAAAGAAACTCCTCTTTGAAGTCAACAGGCTGACGAGAGCGAGCACATAAGCTAACGTCTGTTGTCTCGTCTACCTGAAATGAAAATACGGAGAAGCCTTGATCTCCTGTATCACTTACACTATTAAATCTTTAGACATATCTGATATGCGTCTCTTGATAGTATTGTTAGAAAGTGAAACTTGCATCCCCGAGAACCCGCTTTTACCAAGCATGGCTTCACAAGTGTTTCTTTCCATTGGCAATTTCCAGTGCGACTTCATGGAACACCTTAAGTACAGCCACATTTTCCTCATGAAAATTTCCAGTATGGTCAAGCCTTTGTCGCTTGAGGCCAGCTTCATGGCGTTTGAAAAATGCTGTTCTTTTTAGCATATTGAGGGTGTTTGGCCTCTAATGGATTTTCAATTCTGATTGTTTCAATGATTCTGCGCTAAGAACAACGTTGCAGAGAGCACATTGTGGCTTCTCAACACCATTGGCCAATAAAGAAGTAAATCCAAGGTTAATATATTTCTCAATGTATTTTGGCTTTTTCTCCATGGTGTACCATGCTCCCCTTAACTATTTTTTAGCAATCCCGAGTCTCGTTCTACGCAATCCCTACCTACGTTCACTTTTGTTGTCGCATTAGCAACAGCTTCGCAACAACAGCTTTTAAATTACTCTGCGACCCCCAGCTTGGGAAACACCGATATATATCGTGATTCGAATTTTGTTTATCTCTGTTATTATTAATCCGTTCTATTTTGTGTGCTTTCACAGTAATCATATCTGACTGTGCCAGGATCTTATTCTATGTCAAAATTTCTGTTGTTTTCAAGTTGGTACATTAATATGATATCTTATATTTATTGTCTTCCTAGTCAGTATTTAGATTGGTAAAAATATCTTCCTAGGCCGCAAATAATATCATCCTAATTCACTCGTCTCAAATCCGAAAAAGTGATTGACAATAGTCATAACTTGATGAGCTAGCCATATGTATTATATAATTCATAAAAATATTCTTAATCTTAGAACATATAAGTCTAGGTTTCAAATTGATTCACTTGTTAGATTAACCATAGAGCACCTCATTTATTTTATAAAATGTTTTTTTTCTGACAGTTATGTCGCAATATTCAATTAGCCTTTTTTCTAAAGTTAACACTACTGTCCTTTCTATCCTATTACATAACACTTAGTAATCCATCCTCTGTTATTCGGCATAATATTTTTGTTCTTCGTGAAATAAGTTATGATGATTTTATTTGCATCCTTATGTCATCCATGTTCTGCTAATATCCCCCTCATCTCACATCGTGAATGTTTTTTATAGTATGTTCTTTTAATCAAAACCACCTTATACCGTAGTCCAATTAAAGGCGACACAGGTCGATAGCCTTGTCAGGCTCCCTGTGCCTTCTTCACCTGTCATATGAGCGACATATTTTACTCATTTTGCTTTGTTTTACACGTTGGAAATAAACTTTACTACTACTTTGTGGAAAAGAGTATAATAATCGTATGTCAATATTAAAATACTACTTCAAATATGTATAAAGGATTATTCAAATTGAATGCTTTCAACTCCTTATCTGTCTAGTGTCTTTTAAAACATGCTCTCAGCAATGCATTGTCTCCCTGCGCAGCTAATTAATAGCAAACGTTGTCTATTTTTCGAAACTAGGCCAGACAATTTATCTAAACTTTCAAGTATAGTTAGTGAGAAGTGAACAAGGCACCTGTGAAGTCCGGTCTTTGCTGATGACTGTTATATGATATATCTACTTGTATTGCCTTTTGTGCGGAAATGAACCAGATACTCCAATGGAAACAGTACAGTACTTCCCACCTTCGCTGCATCCCTATTTCACTATTGGAACCATAAATCTTCACTCACAAACCTCAAGGCACAGCTACAGAAAGCGGGTTAGTGATATATTGATAATAAAAAAAAAATCAACAGACACAACAACACTATTGCACAGAACAGAAGAAAATATTCAAAATCAAGCAAACAACAATGGCAAAATAAGAAATTTTAAAATTACAAAAGTTGCTTGTCAAAATTCCACTGCTTTTTCAAAATATGAACAGCAGGATATTCGCAGTTTATGGTGATTTAAGTATGGTCAAGACGGAATGTGTGGCGCCAATTAGTCAAGATCTAATTGCAGACTATGAAATACAAGTGCAAGATTGACAATGAAAGTATCAGGAAATTGCGAGGACATGTTCATGAGACATCAATAGAAAATCAGCTTCAAAATTGATAATACAAAAAATTGATCAAAAATGCACGTATTACAAATTAAACTATACACAGCAAATGTCCAACAGAAAAAAGTATTGTCAGTGTGTTTTTATAGACTTGCAACTTAATCTTAAACCTCTAAATGTCTCTTACAGTTTGTTGAATACTTAAACAATAAAAGTTTTTGGACAGAACTTTTCGTTTACTACCAGTACCGGTACATTCATTGTAGTTTCAGAAGACGCACTGTATCAAATGGGAATATCTAGCGGCAGATGGTTCTACCATCCTCCAGGGCAGTTCAGTTCCGTTTGGGACGTTTTCAGCTTAAGAGTGCTGTGATGGTGCTGTAGTAGCTATTGCTGATAAAAGAGGCTGTTACTTTGTTCTTTTTGGCAGCTGCTACCAGCCATACTAGAACAAAACTTCTATAAAAGTTACTTCATAAATATACGAATGTTTGCAAATTCGCAAAATTATGAATTTCTATAAACTCAGGACAGACAATCATAAAACTCCTATGGAGCCACAATGGAATATTAAAACAACCATTTCAAGAATGAGAGTTTTTTATTTCTCATAACCACTCTTGGAGTGGCTAACTGGACCAATGCTGTCCATCGGCAGCCAATTATAGATAAAAAGGGTTAGAGTTGGTTCCTTGAAGCTCCTTTTGTTTATTTCCTGTGAAATCCAACATTGATTAATTATGATCTATTATATTACGCTCCATATGAGATAAAAATAATGAATTTCAGAAATTACTTGGTGGTACATAGATCCAAAAGCTTCTGATCAGATTTGAGCAACGAGTCGTGATTTGAATAGCAGTTATTGGGTGATGGAAGAAGGGATCTGTACTGCCCCGGGGCAGATGTCATCAACTTTATCTATTCAGTTTCTAAGTTTATTTTACACTTCTTTTCTACTTTTCAAATCCAATTGCTGGTGAAGGGAGGTCTTAAAAACTTCCACTGAGCAAGCTTGATTTAATAAAAAACAATTTCACAGCTTCAATATTTTTTTCAACTTGTCAGCTAAGGCATGTACGGTGGAGGTGGATTAGGTTCATATCCAAGATTTAAAGATGATCCAGCAACATTTCCTTCATCTTCCATTTCTTCCATTGCATCAAGTAGTAATTCAGCTTGCTCTTCTTCCTCAGTTGGATATTGTCGCATTAAATTGGAAGCAGTGGCAAGAATCGCGAGTCCTCCTGCAGCAGTGACAAGATATACACCTGTGCCAAACATGACGTCAGCCTTGCTTCCTGGGTACTGCTTATGATCGAACTGTAAGTTGTAGATTTCTTGTGAAGCCCAATATGCAAATCCAACTGTTGTTGCAGCATTGAGGACTGGGAACAGTAGTAAAAAAACTATTCTGATAAAAAACAGAACTGTGGAAAATTCTGAAGGATTGACTAAAATCAATAACCACTGATATGTAAAATATTTCTTGCACGTAATTTGCATGTACATGTTACATGTGTTTGAATGCGAATTCCAATAAAAGATTGTTTTCGAAAATACAAGCAAGCAGACTTTATAGTACCGCAGAAAGCTTCATAAATATCTATTCATATTTATATACAATGCTTATGAAATCTTACATTGAGAAAACTTCTACGATAAACAGAAACTTACCACAAAATATATATCCAATTGCATATCGCTTCAATGCTTTCCACAGTGGATTTTTTCTTGGTGAAAGTACATCCAAAATGAATGAGAACAGGCTTGAAATAATCGCAAAAAAACAAAAGGCTATTATCACATGAATTAACATCAAAGCTTTGGAATTGACACACATAGACACATCCACTGATGACCCTGAAATATATAAAGAATATGAGAGATTCAACATTTTACAGAAAAAAACCATAACATAAATCAAAACTTTATAATTAATGGTAATTTTTGAGATGTCATTGAAAAGGTCAACAAATTTCACATAAAAATGTACTGCAACCACAACAGTCTTTTTATATGGATTCAATAGTTAGGAAAGAGGGTAAATTTCTACCTACAGATATCGGACATAAAAACTTGTACAATGTACAGTTAAATTGCCCAAATCAATCCCAGCCATGAAACTGAGGATTGTATCTCTAGGCGTGGTAATAATTTTTTTCAGTAATTAAAATTAAAAACCTGAAGGTTGTAGGAAAACAACATAAGTTTACATATCCATAACAAGCTTAACAATCCATCAAAGTACTGATCTACTTCATCACATAATGTCTGATATGTCGAGTACTGTACGGAGCCGAATGATGCTTCCTTTTTTGTAGAAGCTCTTTGTCATTCAAGTCACAGATAGTTGGATCTTTTAGAAACTAATTTAGGCCTTGGTTGGAGTGAATTTCCCAAAATTGCAAACATTTTAAAGTATTGGGGGTATCAGCCATTTTGCGGTCGATACCGATACTTCCAAAATGGTCGATACCGATACATCCCTATTCTATTTTATCTAAACTGAGGGGTATCTCTTATCCCAATAATCTGGTATATTCAAGACCCAAGATGAAAGGTAATTTCATTTTTTCATTATTCTCAAATTGATTTATTCGCATTGAAATCATGATAAATATGCCAAATTTTATGAACAATAAAAATTGACATAAACCTTGACTTTGCTGCAAAATATCAGCAATCCGTTTATCTGAAATGTTGAAACATTTGTCCATTTATAATATAGTGAATTTCTAACATTTACCTTCTTTACATGATTCATCAAGTGGTATTGATTGCGCATCTTCCATATTGAACTTTCCGAAAAACAAACTTATACCCAAATATGACAGGCAACATTCACCGCCCTCCAATTCAAACCATTTAGGTTCAACAAGACTCGCACACAGAACCACTAATGTAGCAGTTCCAAGTACAGCAGATATTATGTTCATGTTTTTATGTTTTCCACCAAGTCTCCTTCCCAAGCTATCGCCAAATACATTGGAATTATTGTTTCTCCTGTTACGAGTTTGATCTGTTCTTCGATTTGAAAACATTTTGTTATTGCTGCTTCAATTTTAACTGTGAGCAATTGCGTCAGCAATGCAATTTTGCAGCTTTCTCAGTTTCCCTGTATCCTCAGTGCAAAATATATGAAATTGCTTATATAGATACGACTATGGTACATAAATGATACTTTTCAATATCAAACTATAATACTGTGCAATTTTAAAATGTAACATAACTGTTGTGACATAAGATGTCACGTATGGCCATTGTATGGTTGGTATGTGAGGTTTTTAGGGGCGTTTAACAATGTATCCAAATTTCATGAATGTGCTAACGTTACCTTTTAAAGATATATGGTACTAAACTTCACTAGACCCAAACATTAAACGCTAAAATATGACAAACTGGTTTGACAATACTGAATACTTTAAATAATTCCATAGATGCTATTTTTGCAATATTGGACATAAGGGATTTTACTACTGTTGGAATTATCATAACAATTTAATAATGATGACAATTACTGAGGTGAATTTCATGGGCCAATTTCGACATGTTTTGTAGGGCAACACTGCGAAATACAGAATAAGCAGGCCAGTGATATTTTGCTGTTAAATGCCACCATGGGCCATATTGGCATAACTTAGAGTATTTTAAGGAATTGGACAATTTTGGACGCTGTAGATTGTTGCTAAAATCTAACAAAATCTAACCGGTGTTTTAGCCGTTCCTAACTTGGTCACCGGTCCACTTACAGCTTACCCTTACCCGTCTATCGAGTTTCCACGCAGCACGGGGTACAGTTACACGCACGCGGTTTTGAAAAAAACACTCTTCTTTTGGTTTATTCATAAAAATCATATATTTTTTTGTTTTGCATCCACCCCAAACATTATATGCCTATATTTTCTTCTTACCACGAAACAGGCTACCGGTAGCTTAGTCTGGAGCGCTAAAGCAAACACTGAACACAGAACACCCAACAAATAAAATACTGAATACGTCATACGCACTCGTGTGGCGATATTTGCATGTTATTAGAGATTTTCATCACCGACACCACAACCGATTCTATTTACACTTTAGATTTTATTGAGTAATATTCATCCCTCAATTGTCATTATTTTTGACTATATGCTCTTTTAATGCAGAAAAAAGGTATCAAATGTCCGGAGACTTGTGTACACACAAAAATTTCCCTCGTCTATTAGCACACATTCTTTGAACACATTTATGCTTGAACCAAGGCTGGCAGTACGGTACGGTACGGTACGAAGTTCGGTACGGTACGATTGAATTTTCCAGTACGATAGTACGGTACGATTCATTTTTCAATTTTCGTACTTGGTACGGTACGGTACGAAGTTCGGTATTTATTTCGTACCGTACCGTACTCTTTTTCGTACCTTCGCATCACACTTTATTTTCCTCAAATGAATTCAAAAAAATTATTTCGTTATCATCTATGTCGTTTCATAACGGGGCGCTGATAATATAAATTGTGTCTATCAAAGAATTTTTAAACTCGAGGGCAATTTTAAAATGATTAAAAGCGGCGCAGGTATGGTAATAAAAATGCAACTGATTCACTTGAGCTGATAAGATGAGCTATGTCGTACATCGGTTTTACTGCAGTGGCGTAAAACTTTGTGATTGTGTGGAAATACATATAGGCCGCTGATTTATGACGTCTTAATCTGAATGCATTTTTCTGTAATAACGAAAGTTGTGATAGCCCAATTAAAATCGACAAGATGAGCAACATTCATAATATTAAAAATCACGACGTAGTTTCTGAATATATCGTCAGCATCGCCGATCTGCTCTGACCTGTTTTTATTCAAAATTCACAATGGCATAGGTTGCACTGCCTGAATATACCAACTACAATGGCGGATCCAGAAAAAATTTAGGCGGGGGCACATTTTTTCCAACATGGAAACATAGGCTTTCAAATTTAAAAAAAGATCAGGGTGCCGGAGGCGCGCAAAATTTTATGGAGAACGAAAAAAATACATGTTTTATGAGTGAAATAAACATTACCAGACAGGAAAATGTATCTGCGCACCGGAAGCTCGCTGAAATTTTTGTAAAAATTGAATAAAAATTCTTACTTTAAAGGTTAAATGCTACGAAGTATACAAAATTAATCAGGGAAAAATATTGCGCAACGCAGGCCCGCGAAAATTTTATTGAATTTAATTAAAAACGCTCTCCCCCTGACCAACTATGTAACTAAGTTAACCAGTAACCACGGCTATTACGTTTCGTTTGTACTCTGACACGTAGGAGGAAATTATCAGAGCAGAAACATCAGAATATAAAGATATATTTAGGCTGTTTCGAATTGAATGTTAGCTGATGTTCATCTTAATTAGAAGATATATTTTGTAAAAATAACAGCCAAGTCGCGATATAAACATCGGGGCATGTTGGGAATACGTCTGTCTGGTATGAGAAAATAAATATCATTATTCAGTAATGTGAAGAGAACGTAAATTGCACCAGAAATACCAGATGCAAAAATGCACAATGATAATGTATTTATAACCATGCAAGGGGAGTCATATGCATAGTTACGCCCATGTTTTACTGTCCTGGATTTTAAACGAGATAGCATAAAACTGCATCACTTTGATGTTAGATGTTGGTGACGTTTTTTGCGGCGGCCAGATCTTACAAATAAAGCTGATTTGGACATCGGTAGTTGGTACGGTACGAAATTGCTGCCCAGCGAATCGTACCTGTTTTCGTACTGGTACGAAATTTAGTACGATAAATGAAAAATATTAATCGAACTTAATTTCGTACTGGTACGAAGTTCGGTACGATGTACGAAAAAAATAATATCGTACGGTACGGTACGGAAAATTTTCGAAGGGTACGGTACGAAGTTCGGTACGAAATTATTTTGTTGGTTCGAAGTACGATAAAAATTTCGTACCGTACCGTACTGCCACCCTTGGCTTGAACGCAGCATAAAGCAGTATGTTTGCATCCATAAAAGTTTGCGTGCAAAGGAATGTAAGAGCACAAGAGTGAGAGAGAGAAAGTTTATCGAATTTATCAACCAGAAAACATAAAAATAGATGAAATACAGTAATGCATAAAATTATACGTTTTCGGTACAGACTGGGGGTTGCGATACGACCTCTCGGTCATCAGAGTCTGCTACCACCCAATTTGCAAAAATAGGATTACAGATTCCGAGACATTAATCTGGTGTGAGTGCACAAGATTATGTGACTACTCTTGACATATAAACATAATATAAATTTAGTGTAAGTTGATTTTGATATAAATAAAAAAGACGTAAGTAGGCGCAAACATACGTAGGTGCAACTATACCGAGAGCAAAAAGTTTGTGGCTATAAAAGGGCCAACATTTTTAATAAAGTACGGAATGGATAGAAATTTATTTTTATCGTGCGGGAGAAGAAATCCGAGGATACGAGTTACGAATGGCGAATCACGACCTCTCGTGCAGACATCAGCTCAGTATCCGGGGTGAAAATTTTGGCTTAACGTTCATACTCATTTTTTTTGTTATTTCTCACGTACTCGCTATCGGAATATAAATTAAGAAGGTGGTGTCGTTACTTGGATCGGTATCTGCGAACTTTTTTATATCGGCCCATCTCTACCTGATATCGCAAACTGCAGCTGATAACATTTTTAAATTGTACTCCAAAAAGGCCAGAAGCAGTACGTGAATGGAACCAACTAACGGAAATTTAATCGCGTCAAATAGCTACTGTAAGATATGGTATCCGCACTTGCACTCAAAGCGGAAAACATGCCACGAAACCCAACCGATTTGGTAAAGTGTAGTGAATGATATTTACCCTGGTCGATGGTGAAATCATCTACCGATACACGCCTGTATGTATTTATATGAAAACAATATGCTATATTGTAAAAATGAGCGGAAAATAAAATTGTTGAATAAACAAGAATGTACCGTGATTACCAGTACGAAAGGGATTGAGGCTGCATCTTCTCAACGAGCTTCTTAACTTACTAAAGCGTTATTAAAATCAAACATTGATGCTCCCGTTCATCAAAAAAAGAACACTCTCGCAAAGAGCAAATCTCGATTAAGCAATGCAAACGATCTTATGATCAAGTAACGAACAGTGCGTTAGCTTAGTGCATATAGCAATTAACGTGTTTTGCGAACGATGTGTTCGGGCAGGTACTTTTAAACAACAACACAAAATAAAACAGCGTATGGACACAATTTAAAAAGCGTAAATAAAAGTCGACCAAAGACGTGAGTCTTCTCAACTTTTCGTGAACTAATACAAAACCAGTTCATAATTTATGATAGTGTAGTACTAGTGCAGCAGGTCCGGAAAATCTCTTCGGACTCGTCATTAAAATGACTCATTCTCTTCTTAATATAACTTAAATGTACTGTTATCGATATGAATTGTCTTATTTATCCATATGGAAATAACACATTCTCTTTTTCATGTAACGTGTAACATAACTGTGCTTATACCGATATGAAATGATAACATATATATATACTCATCCGTCAGCCATTCAAAAAAAAATAAATTGTTGTGATACAATCTTCAACTATTCATGCCTGATGTACCGGTACCATAGCAGCCATGTAGCATATTATCCCCAAATGTCTAATATTCAATGTGGTCCGGTTAACTTCGTGAAGGCACACAAATAAGACTAGCATTTCTGCAATATTTTCCGACCAAATTGTGTATTTCAAAAAAGTGTAGATGTACACTATGTTATGAAAAGCTTTGTGCGATCATTCGCGAATACAATATCAATGTAATTTCGGAGGGCTACTGGCTTGATACAAACAGTCAAAATCAAATAAACAACTTACAACACTATAGAATTGTTGGCGTCTCTAAGACTTTTCAAATTTAAGCAAGTCTTTAATGCTTCGCAGTCAGTTTGTTCACAAACATTCGGCTAGAATTGAGTTGACATTGAGTCGAGATTTATTCAAAGTGTTCTCAACGAATGCAGTGTTTCATATGCTTCATATCTTCGTTCGTTTTAAGTAGCTGATTATCAGATTGTCCCATCAAATATAAAGATATCTTCTGCTGCAATTTAATCCATTTTTTCATCGCCATCGAGAAACCAAAACATGTCCGACCTCCTGGGCGATCACGTTTGGTATCAACGTTGGTAGTTGTGCGATGGAGAATGGAGAACCACGGTCTCTCGTGCAGATACCAGTTCCGAATCGGGTTGAATAATTATGTTGGCTTACCATCTTTCCCATTTTCCTCTACGCGGACTTGGTTGGCGGAGGAAAGACGTGACCTCTTGCACATAATCATCATCATCCCTCATAGGATTCGAAATTACGGGCATGATGATCAGAGATGCGTAGATCGACGCGTATTCCCAACGCTTTTACAGATTGAGCTAACTGGGGACCTCTGAATCCGCTAACAATATAAAGCAAATATTCTTAATCGTGTACAATTAAATAAATGTTTATTTTTCATATATTTAGATGTTTTTTTCAAAAGGAAGTTCAAAACAACAAATTTCAGGCACCATTAAAATCGATTCCGATCACCACCACGAACTTTCATAAATATAGAAACTGAAAAAGGCGGGACGGGTGTTTTCTGAACTAAAAAATCGGAACTCTGCTGGACTCATGGACTAGGCTCTGCTGTGTGTATGTCGGCGAAGGGTACCGGTACCGCATTCAAACTACGGTATTCTGTATTACTTGTACTATGTTTTGTGTATTAGGCTATGTGGGCAGATGTTAGAGAGACCGGTGGCTCGTTGGGTATTGTATGATACCTTATGTCTAATTTATTCAAAATATATTCTGCCAGTTTTTATTTCGATGACATTCGGGAATATGGTACTAACCTTCACTGGACCCCAAAATTTTTCTCTTTACACAGTACAGCAAGTGCTATCAGGCTATTTTTAAACTCAACCTGTACAGTGTAAATACGGACTAGACTACGGTATGTGAAGCTAGACAGTAGATATAAGCTGTAAGATATGATTACTTTGAAACAAAATTATATTTAACGAAACTCAACCAACTGACCAAGATGCTCATAATGTAATAAACGTAAGTCATAAAAAAGCTGTATAATGCAATATACTGTATACCTATTATGTAGAGTATACCGTCAAAGTGGGTAACTTCGGATGTTTTTGTAGTAAATCTGACTATCATTCGGCCATTTTTTATCCAAATAACACCAAATTTTGGATGATGGAACAATGCCGCCAAGCGATCACGACCGAACGATTATAAAAAACCCAGAAGTCGTTGTGATGATGATTTTTTCTCCCTAATTCCCCGTTTTTATTAAATTTAACATACCTCGCGATAAAAATTGTAACTTCGGATGCCTCGTTCTGTCTCTGTTGACGGGTTACGCAGAGAGAGAAAATATCGTAACGTCGTGACAGTTGAGTGATCACGCATCTGCGTCGAGTCGCGACGTCATTTACGTATTAATTTGTCTTGCCTCAAGATAACGTAAGGTCGCACATTATCTTGTTTTATTGAGCATGGGCCACTGATAAAAATAACAATTCAAAAAATCATGAAACGCAAGAACTAAAAAATGTCAGCGATAATGAAATTAAAGATAAATGAACCGATAAGTTTTAAATGAAAGCACATTTCGGTTGCCATATGTAAATGTGACAAATAAATTGACAACGGAATTGGTCGTCGGGCATTTGATACTAAATAATAGGTCCATAGCGTTTGATTTCACATTTCAAATGTACATGATGCATTTCTATACAGAATTATTTAAAAACGTGTGCTATGTCACCTAACCGTCGGAGACGAGAACGGTGGAAAATTGACGATCGGCCGCAT
This sequence comes from Styela plicata, assembly GCA_963675895.2. NCBI lineage: Eukaryota > Metazoa > Chordata > Ascidiacea > Stolidobranchia > Styelidae > Styela > Styela plicata. The sequence goes on from OZ023145.1 coordinate 17,347,219, forward strand.
AAAGCTTAATTTTTCCCCTTCATAACATCATAAAATTTTCCTAATTATGAAAATATATCATCCTCGGCGTTTATCGAGTACTGTCCATCTATGGCTCGTGGTAATCGGGCAATATTTTCGCATCGGTCACGGCGAACAACGGCGCCACAATGTCCGTTTCCGCTAGCGCGGCGACATCACAGACTGGCGCAAGCAGACCGGTGACATCAGAGACTGACGCAGCGCCACGTTGACGCTACGTAAAGACAGTGAGAGATAATGAAACGACGTCATGCTGACGTCGATCTTGACGTAATCGGGAATTTGGGAGATTTAGAAGATTTTCGTCAATATGGAAAGAACACTTTTTCACGGCCCTACGTCGACATCTAACGACCGCTCAAATTTTAATTTGACATTGAGTACTCCCTCAAGCGGATTCAACAATTTTGGTACGGACATTACTTCCGAAGTACCGTTTTGGGCCGTTTGAAACGGCGCGCTGTATTTTTAGGGGAAATTACGCGTTTCTGGTGATATAGAAAGACAGGGGTCACGAGTAATGTGTAAATGTTTAGCATAAATTATCCTCTTCAAGAAAAACATAGACTGACCCAGATACATGGCGGATTTAGTTGTTTATGGCCATTTTAAAAAATAGTCCGAAGTTACAAAGCATCCGAAGTTACCAACTTTGACGGTACCTAACATGTGTTTGCATTATCTAATTTTATTTTTTATTTCATGCAAAAAAAAATTAATGAAACAAAAACTGAAAAGATATCTAATAAACCAAAAACCTCCACCCTCGATTTGGAACTGGTAACGCTATCTGCACTGTCTGCTGTGCATGAGAGGTCGTGGCTGATTTTGTATGAATTGTTTCTATAAAAATCAACTTACCTTATAACTTAGGCTAGGCTTATCACAACATATTGATATGAAAATTCAAATTGTGCTGTGTGGTTTCAGTTTCAAAAAAATATCTGTAGGTTGTTGTTCATGAGTGCTTTAACTCTGAACTTTGCAGGGGTTCAAATAAAGATTTCTGTAAGGGAGTATTTCAACACAAGAGTATTTCTGAAAGAAATCATGACAGTTTTATATAAAAACACTTGAATTCATTTCTGTGCTTAATATAAATGATTTTATATTAATTTCTCATCATCACAAGCCTTTACTGTTTATGTAAGTTATGTTCAAAATGATTGCAGGTGAATTTATTAACACATTTCAATAAATGCAAATATTCCAGTTTTATTCAAATTTGCTTTTTTTGAATACTCTCGTAAATGGCTTGACGCGAGTACAGACAAAGAGTAGTATTTTCGTGTTATTTGCACCCCTACTTTAGGTTTTGTCAAGATATCAGTATGACAACAACAAAAGACTCCTAGAAAATTTATTTAGAAACAGAAAACACTAAATTCAATTTATATATTGTATTCTCTGTAACAAACGACAAATTTGACAATAGCTGAATATCTGTCAGTTATGAGCGTTTATGAAAAATGCTCGAAGTTAGAAAGTGTTTGGAGTTTGGAGTGCAGTTTTATTCATTAAGTGACAAAAAAATCATTAGCTCTTTTGTAAAATCAACTGGAACCATATTTGAATGTTATTATTAGTAATGATAACAATGCTGAATGTCATGACTTTCTGATATGTCCATACTAAAGAGGTTATCATATTCTCACTAAAAAGCCTACGTATGTATTGTACACTGACACAAAACTATGTCATAAAAGGGCGGCCATGAGCCGCCGCAAATAGGTCACTCGTCACGGGAAGTACTAAAATGGCGTCGGGGGCTAAGGGAAGGCGTCGGAGGCTAAGGGAAAGCGTCGGGAGCTAAGGGAAAGCGTCGGGGGCTAAGGGGAGAAAGCGTCGGAGGCTAAGGGAAAGCGTCGGGGGCGAAGGGAAAGCGTCGGGGGCGAAGGGAAAGCGTCGGGGGCTAAGGGAAAGCGTCGGGGGCTAAGGGAAAGCGTCGGGGGCTAAGGGAAAGCGTCGGGGGCTAAGGGAAAGCGTCGGGGGGCTAAGGGAAAGCGTCGGGGCTAAGGGAAAGCGTCGGGGGCTAAGGGAAAGCGTCGGGGGCTAAGGGGAAAAGCGTCGGAGGCTAAGGGGAAAGCGTCGGAGGCTAAGGAAAAGCGTCGGGGGCTAAGGGTTAAGGCGTCGGGGGCTAAGGGAAAGCGTCGGGGGCTAAGGGAAAGCGTCGGGGGCTAAGGGAAAGCGTCGGGGGCTAAGGGGAAAGCGTCGGGGGCTAAGGGAAAGCGTCGGGGGCTAAGGGAAAGTGTCGGGGGCTAAGGGAAAGCGTCGGAGGCTAAGGGAAAGCGTCGGAGGCTAAGGGAAAGCGTCGGGGGGGCTAAGGGAAGGCGTCGGGGGGCTAAGGGAAAGCGTCGGGGGCTAAGGGGAAAGCGTCGGGGGGCTAAAGGAAAGCGTCGAAGGCTATCGGAAAGCGTCGGAGGCTAATGGAAAGCGTCGAGGGCTAAGGGAAAGCGTCGGGGGCTAAGGGAAAGCGTCGGGGGCTAAGGGAAAGCGTCGGGGGCTAAGGGAAAGCGTCGAAGGCTAAGGGGAAGCGTCGAGGGCTAAGGGAAAGCGTTGGAGGCTAAGGGAAAGCGTCGGGGGCTAAGGGTGAGCGTCGGAGGCTAGGAGGGAGCGTCGTAGGATAAGGGGAAGCGTTGAGGGCTAGGGGGAAGCGTCGAGGGCTAAGGGAAAGCGTCGGAGGCTAAGGGAAAGCGTCGGGGTCTAAGGAAAGCGTTGGGCCTAACAGGAAGCGTCAGATGCTAGGGGAAATCGTTGGGGGCTAAAGGATGCCTTCGGCGCCTCAGGGGAGCTTTGGGGACTAAAGCGAAGCGTCGTGGTATTAGAAGAAGCGTAGTGAGTTAAAGAAAATCGTCAAAGGATAGGGGGAAGCGTTGGGGGCTAAAAAAGGCTTAGAGAGATGAGAGAAAGCGGGGAACGCTAAGGGAAAGCGTGTTTTTTTGCATTCCTCGATGTCATCTTTGGGTGATCGAATAGAAAAAAATTATTACCTGATATCAGATTCAGATTTAAAATACTCAATTTGCAGCTAGAAAGGTTGAAAATCATTCGCTAAGGCTTATTAACCAATTAGTGGATGGCTTCAACCGGCTTATTCCAATATTAAAACTGCATCAGGCAAGGTTGGAAGCAGCATCTGGAAGGAATCTACTAAATATCATTGATCATGCTACGAACCACATGAAATGAAAAAGAAGCAATTGTAGCACAGGCGAAAACATCCCGTTCTTCCCAATTGAAACGCTATAAATGGCGTAGTGTCAACGGTTTCCACTGGGGATGCGAACTGAGTAGGAAAATTTCCAAATAGTTCTAGTTCAAGCTCAGAAGTCAAAAAGAGTTCGAGTTCATGCATTTTTTTCATAGTTTTAAATCAAAATAAAACAAACGTCACATCTTTTTTGACACTTATGCAAATAAACCTCGAGAAATATAAATCTATAAGGGGGTAAATGTGTGGCATATTCATGTTCACTGTTATGGATTAATTCACTCATCCATTGTATTAATATTCTATACTGGTGGCATATACATAGTGTCAATTTTATTACGGTTTTTATTTAGCGTAAATTGAAATTGATTTTTTGATATGAGAATTGTGATGGTAAACTTTGCAGTGTGTTAGCTATGAATGGATTATTTAAATATAACGCGCATTCGTAACTGCAAACTGGTGGTAACTCTGTTTGGGGTACATCCAGTCACCCCGATATATGTGATATCATTTTTATCCTGCAGGAGAGAAAAGAAAAAATTACGAATAATTTCAGAATCTCAATGCAATTTAAACTTCTCTTATTAATGGATAAAAATGTACTCGCTTTTATACACTTTATGTGACCATCCGAGTTAGCCTAAGGCGGGATATTTTAATTTCTTTTCGTGTGCATGGTGCTCGAACCTAATTAACCTGATATATTGAATGCCAAATTCTCCTAGTGGTCATGATTTTGACCATGGTTGCTACATATATATCGGCCCCCTAAACACGGAGTGACTTTGATTAGGCAACATGAATGGTCAGCTTCTGGAAATATATAACGATATAAAAAGAAAACAACAATAAAATGAGCATACATACGTAAAATTCACATCTAAAACAAAAATTTATACCAACAAGAGAGGTGAAAATTTAGTAAGAGAAAGAAAAGATATAGAGAATGTAGGTTTGAGGATGTAGAGTTAGCGTTTTGTTTTATTTAATTAAAAAATTGTTTTTGACAGATTGAACAATGTTTGAATTCAATATATTTCGTTACACAATGAATAGCTTTTACGCCTTATAAATAAAAAATGTGGCATCGTTTGGTTTTGTAGTTGTGTTAGTCTTTGCCATCTTTGGGCTTTGTATAAAAAAAAAGAGTTTTGGGGTTGATACTCGCTTTTTGCGAATATATCCTGGCGCGTTTACCGCTTTTTGCAGCGATGTTTTTTTTTTTAAAGTATGATTGAACATTCTCAACTTTTCATTATCAACGTAAAAATCTATTCAACAAAAACTATTTGTTTGTATCTGTCACTCTCAATTAATTTGGTTCAATAAGAAAATTTACTGATATTACCACCGACGCACAATTAATTGATCAGAAAAATTATGCATGATTAAAATATCAATTTAAGTAATTTCTTTAAGAAATTGATAAGCCGAATTTTAACGCCATAAAAGAAGAGAGAAAATACATGAAATGGTTTTCGGAGAGTAAAAAAATTTTAAAATTCTTTCACCGCAAAATAAGCATTATAATGGCAAGAAATAAAAACGCAGCACAATTTATAAAAAATCTGACATCTAGGCAATATAATTTCTTAGTTTTTATCAGCGACGTTTTCATTTTTATAAATTTGATTGTTCACTTTTTTGAATAACGTTTTTTTATCAACTTTTAGTGCTGTACATTTTAAGACTTTTTAGAAATCGTATTGACGCAGTCCGACAGGCAAATTCGTTGTTGCATTTTTTCTGATGCACATCCGCTCTTGTTGTTAATTTTCAGGACCTCAATACAATCTAATCTTCTCTTATTAATGGATGGAAATGGACTCGCTTTTATACACTTCCTGTGACCATCCGAATTAGCCTTAGGCGGGATATTTTGATTTCTTTTCGTGATCACAACATAAACAATAAAAGCCCTCCACGTTAAAAGCTCTCAGCTCTCGACGCTTTCCCTTGTCCCCCGACGCTTCCCCTTAGCCCCCGACGCTTTCTCTTAGCCCCCGACGATTTCCCTTAGCCTCCGACGCTTCCTCTTAGCCCCCGACGCTTTCCCTCAGCCTCCGACGCTTTCCCTTAGCCCCGACGATATCCCTTAGCCTCCGACGCTTCCTCTTAGCCCCCGACGCTTTCCCTCAGCCTCCGACGCTTTCCCTTAGCCTCAGACGCTTTCCCTTAGCCCCCGACGCTTCCCCTTAGCCCTCGACGATTCCCCTTAGCCCTCGACGATTCCCCTTAGTCCCCGACGCTTCCCCTTAGTCCCTGAAGCTTCCCCTCAGTTCCCGACGCTTTCCCTTAGCCCCCGACGCTTTCCCTTAGCCTTCGACGCTTCCCCTTAGCCCCCGACGCTTTCCCTTAGCCCTCGACACTTTCCCTTAGCCTCTGACGCTTTCCCTTAGCCCCCGACGCTTTCCCTTAGCCTCCGACGCTTTCCCCCTTAGCCCCCGACGCGCTTCTCTTAGCCTCCGACGCTTTCCCTTAGCCCCTGACGCTTTCCCTTAGCTCCCGACGCTTTCCCTTAGCCCCTGACGCTTTCCCTTAGCCCCCGACGATTTCCCTTAGCCCCCGACGCTTTCCCTTAGCCCCCGACGCTTTCCCCTTTAGCCCCCGGCGCTTTCCCTTAGCCTCCGACGCTTTCCCTTAGCCTCCGACGCTTTCCCTTAGCCCCCGACGCTTTCCCTTAGCCCCCAATGCCTTTCCCTTAGCCTCCGACGCTTTCCCTTAGCCTCCGACGCTTTCCCTTAGCCCCCGACGCTTTCCCTTAGCCTCCGACGCTTTCTCTTAGCCCCCGACGCTTTCCCTTAGCCCCCGACGCTTCCCCTTAGCCTCCGACGCTTTCCCTTAGCCCCCGACGCTTTCCCTTAGCCCCCGACGCTTTCCCTTAGCCCCCGACGCTTTCCCTTAGCCCTCCACGCGCCCGACGCCCTCCACGCGCCCGACGACAATTTAGTACCACCGCACTCGTCACTCCTTGCTAGCAAGATCTTCCAGAGCCGCATACTTGAATAAACATCACATTTTTCTGTCAGATTAAAGTGTTAATAAAACTCGCAAGAAAATTACTAATTATCTATTATTTATTTTTGTGAAATATATTTCATTGTTGACTGTGCTAAACAAGGACCACATGTGGGGTTTGTACATGTCGAATATTATTAGTTATAAATATAAATGTTATTGTGAAAATTTAATAATATGATCAAGTCTGTAATTGACCTTGCTTAGTAACTTGGAAGAGACCATGCATTTCATTCAACTTTCTGAATTTGAGCAAATATTTTTGCTAGTAAAATCCCATTTTTTGTGGTTCTATTTCACAGTCCTTATTGTATATACTAATGGTAATTAAATTATAATAATGGAATCTGATAATGTGTTCATGATACCATTTCGCAGTGTCAGAATTGGAACATTACGGACATTTCCTCCTAAAGATATGCGAAATTGTCTGCTGTACCTTTCCAAAGAAAGTCTGTCTTTCAAAGCTGCTTTGCAGAAGAAGGAACTTCAAAAAAATTCAACAAGATTTGTTATACCATCTATTGGGATTGGATTAATCGAGAGTCATCTCACTGCCGGTTGTCCTGTTATTTGGATAACTTATGATGCATTGGCATCAGAGGAAATTCGTGGTATGGCTTGCATGCAGAATACAACTGAACCCTCACCATACTTTGATCCAAACTCGACAGAACTGGCTGAACGAAGATTGTGTATTATTCCTGCTGACGATCCTATCGAACAAAATCAGATAAAAATATTTCATGGAGTTTTAAAAAGCATTGCAATTGAAAAAAATATTGAAGTTCATGTCATTCATAAAGAATTAACAAGGTCTGATTGCAACAAACAATTAATTCAATGCACACAATATATATCTCAACTCGCCAAGTTTCGGAAATCTTTCAGATCAAAAGAGCATGTCAAGACCGATACTAGAAGTGCGGTTATTGTTACAAAACCCGATCTGGAGAACCTTAATGAAAACAAACATGATTTTATCGTCATTTCATCTGATGAGGAAAATTCAAACTCAAGCTCAAAGAATTTAAACCAAAGTGATGAAGGATCGGTGCAAAAGTTAAATTCTGAATGTAAAAATATTTTGAATCATGCTCGTGAGGCATCTACTGCACATAAGCCTCACTCATATTTGTATGATTCGCCAACAAAGGGAGAATATATAATAACCAAACGAAAAGCATCGCCAGATTTATTAGATTTTGACAATGATGAGGCTTGTTCTCAATCAAACAGAATGAAACACCAGAAAGTTGAAGCTTGGAATTAGGGTTGCCCTTATGGTTTAGATTAAACTGTAGTCAAAATTCCATTTCAAATAAAAGAAATTGATGATATTTTGGCCATTTTGCAGTAAAATCATGATTTATGTCAAATTTTACAAATGTAAAATTTGGCATATATCAAGATTTCACCACAAAATGTATTAAACGATGAATAATTGAAAAAAAATACTCAAATCATAATTATAAAATAAATAATTTTTCATGTTTGGGTAGATGACAGTTTATCTACACTAGCTTCCTATTTATATTTATGAGAATACTCTATTGCTCTTGTTTTTTTTTTAATGCAGTATTCTATTTACTTTTTTTATTTAAACACTCATAATTTGTTAATTTTAAACTTTTTAAAAAAGTCATATCACTTATACTCTTTTTATCATGTATGTTTTTTGTATGTTGCATTGTTATTAATCACATTACAAAAAATGGCTTCGAACTTTCACGGCCCAACCAGTACTTGGACTGAATATGTTATTAAGCATACCTAATAACAATCATGAGAATGGACAACAGGAATAATATTATTCAACTCTCTATCAGAAAAATATTGTTGAAACATCATTTGTTAAGTATAAGTGATGGATAGAACGCACCATCAAGTTGCTGTAAACCTGTGGCTCATGCATAATATCAAAATTGAATTAGTTTGGACTATTTTCATATCAAGTTGAACTGAGTTAACATATCACTGTAGGCCAGACACTTATATATATATATATACATATATATTCAATTTCTTGTTTTTAAATTGCCTCTAAGTGTTATAAATGCATAAAAGCATTTTCTGTAGGTTTAGATTCTGCTTCATACTTGTCTTCAGCTTTATACCATCCAATAAATTTTTTGATTCTGATTTTGGTGCATTACTCAGATCAATCTGAGACTCATGCCAAACTCTCGATTATGTTTAAAGATTTGTTTTATTTTCACATTTTGTATTTGTTATTAATTTTATTTTGCTTATATTTTGTTGTGTCACTTTGCTTGCCACCAGACTGGAAGAATGACAGATACTCTGCTACTCAGACACCCGACGAAAATGTGTTCCGGTAGAAGAAATTTTAGCTAATGGTCAATATTTCCTGATATATCTGTGTAGCTAGAAGATTGATAAGTCTCATTTAGAGCGTGTTATGAAAACTAAAAAAATTTAAAATCATCAATAGCTTTTTTGACCACCAAAAGAAAATGACATGAGCATTCCAGAAACCTGAAAAAAACCAAGATGCTGCCACACTGCTTGCACTTAAATTGAATATATTCTTCTGAATCTGATTGCGTTTCAAAGGCGAAGAGACTAGATAAATGGTCAATTTATTCATGTTATTGATGGAAATTTTCAAAATTTATGTGAACTCAAACTAATCAGAAAAATATTTTGTGCACACAATAAAATATTTTGTGCATACAATACTTCTGGTAAGCTTGAGTCACTGATAGTCACTGCGTACCAGGGTTATAGAATCATACTGTTATTTCGTATTTCCGAAATATTCATGTCATTATGATTGCACGTGTATCTGACTTTGTTGAAATATTGTGTGTAGAAGTGGCAACTTCAGTTCATGTTTACTAAACTTTTCACTGAAATTCATTTTGTACACATTTTCAGTCCAATTTCATTTTTGTTCAGGGCGATTTCTACATATACCACTTTTTATTTCCTTTTTTATATCCCTTAACAAAAGTTCCTATAAATTTATTGCACTATCTAATACCAAAATCAATGTTGTGATATTGAAGAAAAATGAAAAATTTTGTTATACCGTTTCATCTTCAAGATTTACAGAGTTCCACATCTTCTGCTACACAATATGTTGTTGAGGAAGTCTTTTCGACTCGGTTTACTCCCGATAAAACTGCAAAGTGAGAAATTTGTGAATTCTATTATGTTAAACTTTGAATTCAAAATATTTTTAACTTACAATCCAAAATCCTTATTCAAAAAGTCTGTATTAGAAGATTTTGATCAAAAGTGATTTTGTTTTTTGATTACCGGTATTATGAAATTCAACTCCATTAATGACATGAATCATAAAATTGCTGCAGAATGGCCAAAATAGGTCAAATATGAGCAATTTCTATTGAATTTTCCTAGTATTTTACAATACAATCAGATGCGAAGAACTTAATTTCAAAATAAATGAACTTCAAAGGCAACTCTATTTCACATTTCCTTTCCCAGATGCAAAAATTGCTTTCGCTAGAGATGGAGGACTTGCTGTATTGGAGAATTTTGATGTGGTGTACAGCGTCATATCAAGATTCAACGAAATTGACGCAGTTGTGAGACATCAGACTTGGGAAATGTTGCTCAAAAGTAATTTTATTACTTCCTGTTTGTCATGCTATATTTCATGATAGGAAAAAATATCAAAATATCAATAAATCCACTAACAATATTATCGTATCCATTTGCATTTTTCTTTTGTTGTTTGAAAGCTCACAGAGTCTAGTTTCAGTGTTTCGAAGTTTCTTAATTTTTCCAACCATCCATAGTAACCATGTGGGTGTAGGTTTTATTTTAGCCCTGTGGGTATGGGTTAAAGGTTGCTCCAATGCATTTCCTGAGTGTTGTGTGATTTTGCAATGGCTCATGGCAGTTATCACTCACTATACTTCATTAAATTGGTTCGGTTTTTGGGATGTATTCTACCTAGATTTCGATACTTTTACTACATTTTGAATTGACTCTTTCCACATTCTTAGCTGTTGGTTGGTTCCTTAATGCGCTACTTTTTGTTAGCTTTAACTAATCACTCTGTTTTCAGCATGCAAGACTTATAGTAATTTATTGGGAAATCTTCTTTCTGGTGGATCGCCTGATGTGGCTGTCCTATCCCCTACACTAGACCCAGATGCTCGATTGAATCACAAAAATGCATTGAAAATGTTGATTTATCTCATGGTACAAATGGCGGAATTATATCAAGCTAAATTCAATCAGTCGACAGAAGCGGCAGCTTCTGTCAATGCTGGGAAGAAGCGGGGAAAAGGATCAAAAAATAAGACTTCCAGTGATCAAGGTGATGGTAGACTTTTAGTCATCTTGAAGAAATTATTTATTTAAGAATTTATTCTAAATAATGGAGTATATGGTACCTAGGCCTTTTCTGACGATATGCTTTGCTGTCATCATAGATGCCAATTTTTCTTAATTGTGGCTGAAAATTGATGTTACTGTCTATTTGAGCAATTTCAACAAGTGTATGGTAGAAGTCTCTCTAGTCTTATATCCGCATTAGTTACATGTCATAGTAAAAACCCACAAGACCTGAGTAACTTAATAAAGGTCCCGCTAAGACTGGCAAACTGACAATATTTCATCATAGATATTTCGGTAAAAGATAAAAAAAAATTTTAGGTGTTGGTAGCAACCAAACTGTATAAAAAGGTTCAAAATTGTCATTGCTGCTGAGAAATAGCAGTGTTGATGGTTTTAAAGCTTTTTCGTCCATTTGAAGAACATAACATGAACATTATAGACACCTGAAAAAATTAAAATTCTGCCACACTGGTTTCACATTAGTGCAATTGGAAACTGACTTTTGTCGAGCATCAGTTGCTGATAGACCGTGCCGCTTTGCTGCTTCAACCAATGACTCCCTTTCTGCAGGATATGTTTTGATTATTTTCAAAGGTTACCATAAAGTCATTATTTCCTTTTCAGACATGCAATGGACAAATGAATGTGAACTATTAGTTCGACTTCTGATGACATTTGTGGATCTTGATATTCATCGATTGTGGGATCCTGAACTTGTAGAAGATGATTTTATAACGTTAGAATAATTTACTTTTATTCAATATACCGGTACTATAAAAAAAGGTCAATTCAACATAGAAATTAATGAAAAATATGTACGGTATTATTATTATCCTTACCTAATTTGGAATTAAACCATTTTTTTGAAATTTTGTCCGATTTTCGACAAATTATGAACATAGGCATATTTTGTAATTATAATTATCTTACGTTATAATTATCAGCATTTGACTGTTATCAAAAATTGTTTACCTTCAATCGAAGCATTTCAAAGAGAAATGGTGAACTACGTCATGAAAATGGGTGTATGTTTTTGTGAGGCAACTGTCATTTTCTTGGCTTTGGCGTCTTTAATTACTTCATTGATAGAAAAGTGTTTCAAGAATTTTTTACCTGAATAGAATTCTGAGAAAATGAACACTGCTTCTCACTTAGAACAAAGTACTTTTAATAAAATAGTATAATATAATAAAATAATATAACTAACACTGTATACCCTAAACACATTGCAACTTTTTGATTCGATAATCGGTAATGACTTATAGGTTGCAAATGTCTAACATATCGGTACTGGCTCCAAAAAAGTTAAATTTATCTATAACTTGATCAGAAAGTTTACTCAGTATTAATATAATTTTCGTTTTTTAAGCCATGGTAATCTTTTTTAATGTCACAGTTTGATAAGCAACATTTGCTACAAAATATTGGAGAGTCATGAGTTGTTCAAAGCAGGAGATATAAAATTACCTGTTTTTCATGTTCTTGGATGCTTAATCAAAAAGTAAGTATATAGACTTTTTACTTTAGAGTTGTGGAATCTTGTTTTTCTTCAGATGCCATTAATATTTTTGAACTCAGAAAAAAAATCTTCAACCTTGCATTTGAATATCTATTTGCTTTCTTTATATTAGTATCTGCGACGTTGTACAGTAAGCTATTTTAGTGCTCCCTCAAATATATTACGGTCTCAAATCAGTTGTGCTTAGAGGCAGCATATATTCATATTCTCTATGCATCTATTTAAATAAATGTTCTCACTTCTTGAATTCTTTTTCACAGATTTGATCAATCTATGAGCGCAAGTTTAAAGCTGGTTCAGCTTTTACAACATTTTCCTCATCTTTCATCTCCATTTGCAGAAGCTGTTTCATTATGGCAAAATACATTCAAATGCAAGACTATTGTTTCAGGAGTACTCAGGTTTGTTAACTTCAAGAGCTGTATATAAATTTAATTTTATTGCTGCTAGAAGATATAGTATAACAGATATTATTAACATAAATCGTTCGAGTTGTAATTAATTGTTTTGTTTATAATGTACCGCAGGTTTTTATGCTTTTTGGTAAATTTTTCTCTGTTCAGTAACATTTTCATTAGATATTTCATTAATTTTTTACCAATATATTTTTTGCTACTGTATTGACCAACATTTTGAACAAAACAAGGAAATGAAAATTTGACTTGGAATGATAAAAACGCTATAGGGTTCAGGGTGACAAGATCTTGTATGGTATACTGAAAAAACTGTACAACATAACGCTATTCCTGTTCTTGTTTTCTGCAGAGAAATTAGCCATATTCCTGACCAAGAATTTCTCAGAGATACAGATAGTACTAAGAATATTGGCAGTTTCCTTGTAGATTTATCGAAAGGAAGTCCTTCTGCCGTACTTGCAAATTTCAGTCTAATGCTTGACAGAATGAACGAAGAGGTAAGCGGTTCGGAATAGCAGCAGACAAATAAAACATGGTACCAACTAAGAAATTTATAATGTACAGATGATTATTCAATATGGTGAACCATGAATGTGGAGGTTTTTACTCAGACCTTGCTATGACTTTTCCTGTCTCATGGACATGCGTGGTGGAGGAGGCAGAAATTAAGAGGGCCATAAAAATAACAGCTTTAATGGTTCTGAAACCCATTTGTTCATTTGAAACAAATTACATTTAATAACAATATACTATACTACAGCTACCACTATGATACAGCCGCCATTCTTTGAATGCCATGTTCTCATTATTAAAAATATCTACATTTCATCTTCAGTCATATTCGATGAGAAACACTGTATTAAGTATGATGGGTGAGATTGTGTTGAGAAATTTAACAGGCGAAGGTTTGGATGAAAAAGCTAAATCTGCCAGGTATTTTATCACTTAAAATGATTTTGCATTGACTTTTTGATATGCCCTAATTTTGCTCTAGCTCGAGTTTATATAGTTTGTAGTGATGATAGGCCAAGAATTTACATTTTAGGTTCTAACACAAACAAACCTTCAAAACGACGAAATAATTTGGCCCCATATTTTTACATTCATTTTTCAGTGCCCATGTTAGCGATACTGTGATAATATCTTTAATTTGCCCCCTTGGCAGAATGCCAGCCTTTGCTTTTGAGACGCTCAGAAAAAAATATACTCCATAAAGAACATGCCTCTTGAGGGTTTGTTAGTAACCAAACTGTATAAAATGATTGGGATTAAGAATAGTCTTGACGCATTTCCTGTGTGTCATAAGAGGCGACTAAAAAGAATCAGAGAAGTGGGAGATGGCTTTACCATCGCCCAGGGGCGGTACTATTCACTGCGCTCTACCATAGCAGTTCAGTTCCATTATGGATATTTTCCCGTCCAGAGTAAAGTTGCTGGTACTACATCTTTTAGTAGTTTTTGCTATTAAGTTGCCTTGCTTCCGACCTTACTCAGAGTGAATTTTTAATAAAAATAAATAAATAAAAGTACTGCTATAAAATTAATGGCTATAGTATTAATGGTTTTAAAACATTTTGGTCTACCGAAGAAAATGACATGGTTTTTTTGGATGAAGAAGAAAACTAAGATTCTTCCACTCTGCCCCAGACAAACAATTCTTTCCTGGGTTCATATTATCCAAGTGTATAAATAAGGGCAAAGTCTTCATAATAAGGAATTTTCATGTGAAAAATTTCACTTCATCTGTCCATGATGTTTAGAGTTTTACGATTTATTAAATTTTTAATTGTTAATGAGTTCCTTCGTTTTTTTAGTATTCGACTGCCTTTTTTTTTGGACAAATTAAAATAAATGCTGACGGTAAAGATTATTGAATGTAATTTTTTGCTTTATTTCAGGGATCAGTTTCTTGATTACTTATACGATCATGCGAATTTGGATCCGAATGCTTTTACAAGAACGAAATCTCTTCAGATATGGATTAGTCTTGTGAAAGAGCAAGCACTACCCATTAAACGGTACGGTTATTTGCTTGTTTCCTTTGTGTATTCAAAACCTAATGTTCATTTCCACAAATCAATCTCAAAAGGGTTTGAATCTGTCAGTAGTTTTATCTGAATAAAATAAATAAATGCAAGATGTTATCATTGGATTTGACTCCAATACTCATGATTGCAAAATTTAATATTTTATGTAGGGTTGAATCTTTCAATGTTAACTTTTTGAATTACCAGTATATGAATAACTAAACAACAATACAATCCATTTCATTATTTTCAGTCTTATCCAATCTTTTTTTGAAAAATAGAGGCTGCATCATTGCCAAATCTTTTTTTTTTACGTTTTGAATAGGGCATGCATATCTTTTGTTATCCTCGGGGAAATGTTTGTTGAATATTATACACATTTCAATTATCATTTTATTCAGATATCCTGATCTTGTTGAATTATGCTCAAGTTTACTTCTTGATAAAAGTAATTTAGTACGGAGATTTACGACTCAACTGCTGGAAACTATCTTGAGGTTTAATCCCTTTGCATCGGAGGTTTGTTATTTTAATTTAAATTCCTTTCCGTTTGTTGATGTTCTTGTGCCTACAATAGAACATTTTGACCGGAACTGATCATTGGCAGCTACAATTCAAGGTTTGCCCACTGTTCAGTCAATATTTGCAAGTGTTTGCCACTCTGCTACTACGACACCAGAAGAAAATGGGTCTCGTCGGAAGAAAATTTGGCGAATGGGCAATATTTTATGATTATTTTCTTTTTCTAAAAGTGAAAAGTGGTCTCTTGTTAAATGTTCAGTTGCAACCATACTGTTAAAAGCACATTCAAAATAGCAAATAAACCCGCAGAAAATAGGTTCCACCAGAAAAAATTTTGCAAATGGACAAAATTTATGATATATTTCTTGCCGAAAGATTCAAATATCTATTTTAGTGACCTGTAAAAATCAATATGCAGAAAAGGTTCAAAATTATCAACACTGCTATGAAAGAGTTGAGTTGTAATTGCTGTGGGGCTTATGCAATTGCGCCACATTTATTCATATAATTCCGTAAATATTAACATTTCTGTTTACTGCAAATTTTTGCATATGTACCTAAACTATATATGTTCGCGACGATAATCCAAGTCACATGCTCTTGCAATATTAGGAAGCTCAAAAGTGCATCCTCAAAACCAGAGTAAACATAATAATTTAAATCTAATATCAATGTAAACTGTTGCAAGACTTTATATTAAAGCAAATTAAATGAAAATAACCCTTATAGCTTAATTTCGTAAGTGTGCTGCATTATGTAATTTCATCACCATTGCGTAATTCCGTTATAACGGAAATTCAAAACAACTCCAAGGCTTTTTCTGTCACTTTGTCTCTGTTGTATTTTTGCAATTTGAGTTTTATGCTTTTTCATTTTTCTCACTGATCCCTGTACAATATTTTTTAATATGTTTTATTCATTAATCTTGTAATGCTTTCCTTGTTATTTCAGCTTCCAATTGATGTTCTGCAGGCTGGTTTCAATGACGCAAAAGTTAAATTGGAAGAAATGCTCAAAGAACGAGAATTAGGTTCGTGTTTAATACCACATGCGTTTATGGATTATATTTGTAGTATCTTGAGCACAATCTAAAATGACTCCAAAAAAGTCCCGAAGAGTCTAATACTTCGAAACAAAATTTTAATGAACTTTGCTTCCTTTGTAAAATTTAACAGAATCAATAAATAAAATTCAGGGTGTTGAAATTGTTATTTCTTGTATGAAATTCTGCGAAAAAATTAAGTATATTTTAAAAAGATTGAGTATATATTTCAGTTTTTACGTGAAATTCGACTCTGTAAGATTGGGAATAACTACACTGTAACAAAAGTACAGTAAATTTACTGGTCATTTGGAGTAATTGCATATTTCCAAAGTTAAAAAATGCCATGTTGATAAGATTTATGCCAATTATGGGCTGTTGATGAACAACACCTTTGCTGGTGTTCTTCAGCACCCCATATTTTGCCAAAAAGTCAATTTTGAATGTTTTTCAATACTAAAATATAAAGACAATCATCAAAAAAACAAGTTTTCTTATTTAATTTCTTATAACAATCATCAAAAAGACTTTTTTTTTAAGTCAATTTTGTTATATCAACTAGATTCAAGTCAACATCGAAGCTGATATCAAAAGCATTTCTGAAAAACAATTGATATTGCTTTTTATTTTTAGCAACGAATAATCCAACATCGAAATGACGCTCAAGATAGTCAGGGGAATGAAGAAGAAAAAACAGATGAAGATTCTGAGAAGTTGGATACAAATGAAGTATTTACTGATGAAGTTCCTGAATCACAAGATTCTCAACAAGAAGGCAAATCTGAGAATCCTGAAATTACAAATCAAAGGGTCAGTATTGTGTGATGTTCGAAATATATTTTTTCAAATCCGAATCATTAGCTTTGATGTTAAATTCAGTTAGAAAATAGTTGGGATTTTGTTTAGTTTGAAAAATTACTGCTTATTGAGTGTGCTTTGTAGCAAATATCATGATTTTTCTACAAATGAGTTTTGAAAAAACGGGAAATTTGCGGTAAATGATCAAAATTCTAAAATACTTATTTGGTTAAGAGTCTGTGTAGCTGTTCCAAACTGTTTATGATTTTTTTTCTGAACATCTTTATTTTCAATTATTCAAATTATCTTTGCATTTTCTGTTGTCAACAGAACATCGTCAACTATCTCTCAAACTCTGTAAGATTTGTGTGTCAGTTTCATGCCTGCATTCCTGTTCTTTGTGAATTGTTGAGATCGAGAGTGCATTCCGATATCATCGAAACAATCAGTTTCTTTACGGCTGCTTGTCAATTCAAACTGAGTTCTGCGGTTATCGGAGTAACAGCTATGCTGCAACAGATCTGGCATGAGGAACCAAAAATACGAGAAGCAGTGGTTACAGCTTACAAGCAGTTATATTTTACACCAGAAGCATCTACACCAAGGTAATATTATCTATCAAATCAGAAATATTATTTTGTTAAATATTAGCCACAGACAGACTGCACCTCAGTGGGGTGATTCATCAGTGACTCATACTTATCCAAAAAACTTAAGGAAGTTTTTTGATAGGGATGTGACCTGGATAGGAATTAATTTATTCTTTAAAATTATTTTTAGGTAATAAATGTGAACTTTCAAGCATTTTAGGCTAAAGATTTGACAAAATCATGTTGATATTAGATTTTGCGCTTGTTATATGTACAAAAAATGAAAGTTTATTCAGAGATAAATTAATTTACCCAAAAATCCATTGTTGGTTCAGGATGTCCATAATTCCCTAAAATATTTCTATTGGATTTTTAGGGCTCGAGCTAGTCTCATTACTGATAGTTTGATGTCATTGATGTCTGTATCAACTGCTGGGAAAATTAAATCAATAGAAGCTTTATTGAATCATCTGAGTAAAAGCGGAGACATTCCAGGCGGGGTTGCACAGGTTACTTTGATATTTTTTGCTCTTTCTGTATTTTCCCCTTACAAAAATTAGTGTAAGTCAAAGTCTGAAGTAAGTTTTTTGGGAAGACGCCACATACCGGTGAAGCGCTCTGAATGACCAAATTCAACCCAGTATTTCAGAATAGTTTGACAGGTGGATACAGAATACCATAGTAAGCTATCTAGATCCAAAACTTCCAATTCATAGAAATATTAGGATTCAATTCAAATCTTACAATGGTGTCAAATAAGGCACGCATAAACATTACTATTGCTTGATTAAACATTTTTCATATAACGCCATGATGTGAATTTTAATTTTTTATTTAGATCTTCCTTTGTTATGGTTAAAGTCTTCTGTGGCTGACTCGTTTCTTGTGCACAATTGCACATCAGGAATAGGATTAGATTCAAGTATTCTGGAATAATTGTGGAATAGTGAAATATTCCAAGTTGGGCCATTTCTAGGCCACAAATTACATGTTGATGTTGGGCACAAATTAATGGCATTTATGTTATTTTAAATCTTCACCCTCCCCAATTTATTAGAATATCGATATTACTTATGAATAGAACATGATGGTCAAACAATTATTCGTTCCTGTTTAGCGAAGTTTACAATATTATTTTAAGATACTCTGGGATCGTTTCACCAAACCAGAATTGAACAATAGTTCGTCAACGAATATGTTGAATGCTTATGAACAACAGAAGCTGGCCGTTCAATTGCTGGGTTTTCTTGCAGGGTAGGACAATTTATATTCGTTTACGATCTTCCCCATGAGTTTCGAAAATTCTCTTTTTAGCCACGAGAAAAAGATAAGTAGTTTATTTCATTGGATATCTTCTTTTTTCGAATAGATCAAAAGCAGTGTTGATGGTTTTGATAAAAAGTAATTACTGTTATGTACACCTACTAATGAGAAATGGAATAAAATATTCTAATCGTTCTTCAAGCGATTTCATATTGGTTAATTTTCTTTTGGCTAAAACCCTAATTCTTATTTCATTAAGGACTAATCCTTCAATCGTGAAAAACAACATCGATGTTTTGGTGACTCATGGATTGAAGAAAGTTTTATCAGAGTTTCCAGAAAATAGCGAGCAGTCTGTCGATTACTCATTGGCACTCTACACAACTCGAGCTCTTGGACAACTTCGTACTAAACAAGCTCTTGCAGGAAAATATAAGAAATCAATGAGATTTCCTCACACGCATGATATATTTTCATGCTTGCAGCAATTGGTTGTGAAAGGTGAGATGGGGGCATAGTAAGAACTGAGTACGTGATTGGAGATAGAGACTATTGAATATAGTGAACTTATAAAGTGTACCAACTTATTGCGGAAATCATTTCATCTCACTGAAGTCTTAAATTTCCACAGCGGCTGATAATAATTGTCATCCTAAATAAGTTCAATCCCCTACACGAATTCCATGAAGGCAAAATATATTTTATATTTAGTATCAATCTATTCGTTTTAATTTTTCAGCATTGCCTATTCTAAAATGTTGAAGTTTTTCGTATTAGTAAGATTTTAATACTGTTTTAATACTTGATTGGAAATGTTTGACCATTATTTCTTCAAGGAATTGGATGTTAGATTGTTGTCAGAGAATTATTTTAACGAATTTGAAATTCAATTTACTGGAGATCATATTGTAATTATCAATATTTAAGATAATTAATATTCTTGCTTTTTTTTATCATATTTTCCCATTTTGCGACAAAATCCTGATTTATGTCAAATGGCATATGTCATGATTTCACTGTAAAATGAATTTTGATCCTAAATTAGCTGAGTAAGCAGGTTGGGAACACTCCATCTTGTGTACCTGTCTATCGCTTTCCATACCAGTATTGAACCATGTATTTAATCAACGATCATATTGTTTTTATTTTAAGGATACACGTTTCATTCTGAAAACTGGGAACACTTCACATCTGAAACAATTGCTTTGATCTATGATTTGTCTGAAAATCCAGATAAACTTTGTGAGAAAATTGTTCATGAAGTTTTGACAATTATTTCAGAGAACGCTTCTTGTAAAGGTGAGAATATACTTAGTGTATTAGTATTTTTAGATTTTATAATGTAGATTAATAATTATAGCAACAAGCAGTGTTGTTGAAAGATCCCTGACATTGATTGGTGAGGATTCTGACTCTGGGGGTGAATGGAACAAGACTTCCATTGTTGATGGCATTGAGTCTTTTAATATAACTGATGATTTGATATAAAAGTTTTGAACACCTAAGCGACAATAATATAATAATATGTCAGACAATGGCGTTGTACATTCCTAAATTATGCTTTTTGAAGTGAAAATCAACATTTGCCTTTCCAATTGCTTTACACTCCCAATTACTTTAGGAGACGATAGAATTTCATTTTTTATCTTGCGGGGGAAGAAAGCCAAGAATATGGGTAGCTTTAAGAGTGAAAAACAGTCCACACCAATTATATCATTTGCAAAGTTTTACACTCATCTTTATATATAATATCAAATGCAGAATACATGAAACACCGGAGAAAGGATAATGACATTCATCAGACGGGGAATTTACCGAAACCAAATAGGAAGATTCATTTCACTCAGTCACACTTTCAAAAGTCTGAAAATTTTGAAACCTCTTAGAATCAGAAATAATTCTGGCCTTTATATTCATTATAGAAATCATTAAAAAGGAAATGCTGATGACAAGATTTTACTTGATCTGTGGACAAATTACAATAAAACAACTTGTGTATCTGGAGGTTTCTGTGCAATCTGAATTGAAGCATAGGAGGTAAGTTGTTGGCTTTGCATTATGTGTAGTTGTTCACTACATTATCTATTATTTTCAAGGTGCTGCTACCAACATTGTCTAGATTGAAGTTCCAACAAAAAAATAGTTCAATAATGCATCGATGACCCTATTAGTACGACGCTATGTTTCTTGGCGGCACATTTCATCGGTGGCTCATACTTAACATAACATATTTTATGATTGGTAAGGGGATGGGGGGGGGGGGAGAATCAATCAAGATTCAATTTGAAATGTATCAACTCTCAACTCTACATACGTTAAAAAAGTAAATGATAGTTGGGTCGATGTGGAATGATTAGTAATCCTGGTTGGTTTGATTGATACAATAATTAGATATATTGATTATTTTTTTATCAGAAAACTAAAAGATGAAAAGGAAGAAGCAGAGAAGAAAAAAAAGGAAAATCAAGATAAGAAGAATGATAAAAGAAAAAGTTTGGGAGGAGCAAAAGTATGATTTGTCCATTGTAGATTACTGTAGATTTTATATATTATGTGAAGTCGGCAATGTTAACAACAGTGAAATTCATTAGAGATTTTAGAAATTTTATTGGGACAAGAAACTGTATTTTGCATATATTTACCCATTGCCTGCATTATAGATTTTTTGACATGTTTTCCCCACTTTGGAATTAAGAACACCAGGTGAAAAAGTATTGTTAATCATAATAATAAAACTTCCCCATTATATTCCTAACTATCAATCTGCTATCTAATAGACTGAGGCCAATCTTGAAGAAGACATGGGTGTTGGAGGTGCAACAGCAGATGATGCTGAGCAAGAGTTTATAAGAAACATCACAGAAACCGAACTACTTGCCAAAGATAATTTGTTGGGACTTCTCGCGCCGACACTTGTCCGCGCATGTCTTGCTCCGATTCATGCTGACCAGCAAGGAGAGGTTGCAATACAGGCTACTGCATCTCTAGCACTGGCTAAATACATGCAGGTTAGTTCTGGATACTTTGTCCTTCTGAAGCGTTCAATATATGTCCTATAGAGACCGATATATTGACCTAGTTTTCCTGTTTGCTGGTATATCGGCACATCACAAAAGCGGCCGATAATAATACACATACAAATGTGTGCAATTCTTTTAAAATGACATTTTTTGTTCAAACGGCAAATGTGCACAATGTGCACGCTTCCATCTGGAGAAATCCACAGCATAAGTTATTTGCGCGACATGAAAATTTTATTCCACTCTCCCTTCGTAAATATTACGTAGCAATATGCATTTCTTATGCAATACTCATGTTTTTTCATTACAGATTATGTTTTTTTCGATTTATTAGTTTTCTTTGAGAAATATTTAAATGAGTTTCAGGTAAGATAAAAAAATATAGGTTATTGGTGGTCAAAAATGTCAAAATATCGGCATTGGTTGTGAAAAAGCAATATTGGTCGGACTTTAACGTCCTCCGGTATTTTGTTTCGCATAAGTTATGATGATTTGAATGTCTCATTTTGAATTGGGTAGCCTTAGAAATGACATCAACTGCTTGCCTGAAAAATAATGCGAACATAGAATGTCTTGTGCTTATAGCTCATTATGTCATAAAAGTTCAGCATTATCAACGCCACTAGCACTGATTGTTTTTGCGGAGATAGTTTCTACACAGTCAAGGTAAACATATTACCAATTTGAAATTTGTCTTGATTTTCTTTAATTGCCGATGTTCAGGAATCCCCTTAGCAAAGTCTAGCAATTTTATTTTTCAAACACACTGTAAATATCCCCGCATTTTAGGTCAGCTCAAAATTCTGCGAGGATCATCTTCAACTACTTTTTACATTGCTTGAGAAAAGTCCTCATGAAATTGTGAGAGCGAATCTTGTTATTCCGATAGGAGATTTATGTGTGAGGTTTCCAAATCTACTTGAACCATGGACTGCTCATTTGTATGCCAGGTTTGTTTGTTTTTCCTTTTAGGGCTTATAAAGACAAATATATAAATTGCATACTTTGTGTGGTAGTAGCCATGCCTTTTTAAATTCAAAATTCGGATCATTTAAATATCTTAATCTTAAATACCTAATTTGGTGATACG
The DNA here is from genome assembly GCA_963675895.2 of Styela plicata. NCBI lineage: Eukaryota > Metazoa > Chordata > Ascidiacea > Stolidobranchia > Styelidae > Styela > Styela plicata. Next base: position 17,370,094 of record OZ023145.1, read on the forward strand.
GTGTGATACAATAAACATTTTAAGCAAAATTTTATTGATTATATTGTTTGACATCTATTTACAAAAATATTTTTGCTAATATACAGTAATGAAAAAATTAACCTTTTATTGGATTTTTGCAGTAATTTTTAAATGGTTTCACATTTGAAATAATTCGATATGAAAGTGGTACCAGAAGTGTAGAGGTGGTTCTTTCTCGATAGATGCTCATCTGTTAATGTTATAAAATTTTTGCCTGCTAGTATCATTAAATTTCCCAGTCATACCAGCACACTTCAATTTAAATTTATATTTGTCTTGTTTTTTTTAAAAAATATATAGTTATTTCAAAGTTTTGAAACCCCGCTCGCAACTATCTGTGGAAGCTTTTTCATTTGGTTGGTAACATCGCGTTCTGAATTTGCGTTTCCGCAAAAAGTTAATAAATCCCAAAACCTTTGAAATACAGATTTTATCTGCTGTACATTGGAAATGTTGGAACATAAATCTATTGAGTATATGGTATTTTTACTATCATATCTAAAAAAATACTTTGTTTAATGTAATACTCCTGACTTGGAAATTATTCGATCTGATTTCAAAATAGATTTAATTTTAGCAATTCCAATTCCTTGTGCTCAACGAAGCAAATGACTGATAGATTTTTGCAATTTGGATCAAACATTCAAGTTTTCTTTTCTCATTATTTTATCTAATATCAAAGTTTCTTTTTCTAGACTGAAAGATGAGTCATCACTTGTTCGAATCTACGCAGTAAAAGTTTTATCCAACCTGATTCTGAACGACATGGTTAAAGTAAAAGGGCATGTTAGTGAAATGGCAAGATGTACTGTAGATGAGAATGATCGAATATCATCACTTGTAAAGAAATTCTTTCAAGAACTTTCCACAAAGGTTATTTAGAAAATATTTTTTCAAACTATTCAATTTTATTTCTTCCAATAATATCCAGTGACTTTATTATTAATTTAGTAGATTAAAAATATTTCTTCGTCAAAGGGAACCCAAAAACTGGCCAATTCTTTATTATTCAGGCTGTCAATACATCATTATTAAATACATTATTCTCGTGGTTGGTTATAAATAAATATGGCCCACATTCAAATAGAGCTGGAGCAGCATTGGTTATATTTTTACCAGCGTACCGCCACCAAAATGCTGGTATTACCGGTATGTCACATTATTTTCTGTCATCAAAAAGTATGTTATGTTTAAAAGAGACGATTGAAGCAGGCCCTAATTAAAAAAAAAAAAAAAAGGAGTATAATTTAAAACTCAAAAATGTGTGCGGGTTGTTTCATGAATAAGTCCGAAAGAAAAGAAAGAAAAAATGTAAGCCGGCCTTGAATTTAAGCGCAAACATTATGGGGAAAAAACTTTATAAGCCGCGGCTTACAATCGAGTAAATACGGTATATTTATTTTGAGATGGAAGTTTGAATCCAGACTCTGCTGATAAAATTGTATTTGAATCTTTTTAAGCTGAAGATCAAAATGGGTTTAAATTCATACAAATTTGACATTTTTTTATATTCCAATATGTGAAAGTTTAAAATGCTTCCATCCTCGAGTGTGTCTTTCTTGGACTTTTGAGCAAAATTTTTGTTTTCATCGGTGGCGCAAAATATTGTTTGTAGAAATTTTATAGCTTGGTACACATGGTGATTCGCAATAACTGAAGTGAATATTTTGGTCTAATGTCTGGCTAACTTTTATTATTTTTTATCCAGGGTAATTCAATATACAATGTAATGCCAGATATAATCAGCAGATTATCTGATCCTGAAGTTGGAGTACCTGATGATGAACATTTCCAAACAGTTATGAAGTTCTTATTTTCATTTATACACAAGGACAAACAATCAGAAAGTTTAGTGGAAAAGTTATGTCATAGGTTCAGTGCTACAAGGTATGTGATTTGTTCATTCTAACGCTCAGGATTTGAAAAAAAAATAGCTGAAACAAACTTGAAATAATATATTATATATAAAAGAGATTAAGTTGAAATTATATTTTTTAAATATTTTATTTAAAATATAACATGATTTTACTGAACGTGAATAAATTTAAAGTGAGTCTAATAATGCCATACAAAACCTGGCGTTTTTTTCATTTCTGACCAACTTTATGAAGATCTTCTATGAGAAAACTAAAATACCTCAATTGTGATTGATTGAGCTAAGTTTATTTTCTTAAAATTTAAAAAAGGAAAAATACCGGACTGGCGGCATTCCAGCTACTCTGCTAAACAGACAATTTCCGAAAAAGGACTGAATGAAATAGCAGTATTGATGGTTTGTGATGCTTTTTTTGTCCATTCGGAAAAAATAACATGAGCAATCTGGAGACCCGCAGAAAGTCAAGATTCTGTCACCCCGGCAAGTACTATTAACATTTATAAGTATTTGATAACTTTTCATTCCAGGACAAGAAGACAATGGCAAGATCTCGCTTTCTGTTTATCGTTGTTATCTTATTCTGAGAAATCAATCAGGAAATTGCAGGAAAACTTCACATGTTTTGCTGATAAATTATCTGATGAACAAGTTTATCAATGTTTTGCTGGAATTATAAACAAAGCCAAAAAACTAACGAAACCAGAAGTAAAGGTAAAATTAGTTGTTGAATTATAGTTATCATTCTGTAGTTGTAGGGGTTGAGTTATGCATTTGCATATATTTTCTGGGTGTCCTAAGTAAGTTTTATATTTTATTATCTTCAAATGCAGCCTAAAATAACAAAGAAAACATTTCTCTTTTGATTGTTTGGTAGTAATAAAACTGTTCAAAAATCATCAATAATGCTACGAAATAACAGTGTTGATGATTTTGGAGTGTTTTTGTCCATTCAAAGAAAATGAAATGAATATTTCAGACACCCTAAGAAAAACAAGATTCTGCCACGCTGCCATTAGGCAGAAAATAAAAATGAGATTTTGATTATCAAATTATCCCTTCAATATTATTTAACTCAAAAATTATATTTTGATACTCGTCCCATTTTAGGCTGTACTCTCACCTTTTTTCCTTGGCGAATCGACAAAAATATTTAATTTATTTTAGGTTCAAGTTGATGAACTAGAAGCGTTAATTGATGAATGTCATCAAAAAGGTGTCAGTGACGACCAAACTGCAGCAAAAGCAGCAGCAGTTGTTAAAAAGTCCAGGTGATTTGACATCATGATTGACAATTTCATGTTAGCTTATTTGTTTTATTTATTCTTGCCGTGGTGGTAATGCTCAATCATGATCATGAGGGAGTTGAAATATTCAAATTTCAAGGTGCAGTGCGTAGATTCTGCTATTGCAATATCTTCTACAGCTTACAATAATTTATTTTTCCTTGCGTGAACGAATTCATTTTATACCACAGGAGGATATCAAGCATTCGATCACCAAGAGCAGTGATAGCATGGCCTGCCAAGTCACCTTTGCCAAAGGATGGAAGTTCTGGTGCAGGTACATATTATGCTAATAATTAAGGATGATTGCTCCCAGGGATGGGCAAAGTTGATATTACTTTTTCATATTTTTTTTATTGGTTCGCTATAATGATTTTGAAGTCATTGTTAATTTGTAGAACTAATCGCTCGTGCCTCTTCGCTTGCGTCATCGGACCTGTCTTTGTCTGGAATTTTAGGATATCCGAGCTCAGTGATCAGAAATGCTCTTATACAATAATCATCATATTTTTTACCAACAAATATATAAATGAAGAAAGGATTGTCTAGACTTAGTTTCAGAGTAGCACAGAAGTGTTTTTCTTAGAGTTGTTTTTCAGATGAAAAGACAGCAACAATTCTATTGTGACTGACTTATATTTTAATCCTTAGATAGTATTATCTGGTTGGTTTCCCATCATTTTCAAAAACCCACATATGATAAAGGGATATATTTTTGGTAAAGGGATATGTCTGTGTCATCGTCATATATAGATAAATATTCAATGCACACAACATGCACAGATAAGTGTACCAATATGTATATGCTTTTTTCATGGTCGCTAATAAATAATAATACAGACTGGCTAAGCTGAATCGAGCAATCAGTATCTGGAATCAGTTATGTGCATCTTTCAATTGTTGATCATGATTATAGTTTGGTAGGTAATTCAGGTAGCTGTATTTCTTCTTTATCGTACCAGTAGCCTGCTTAAATTAGTAAATTTCTGCATAATTTATGTATTGCATACTTTATGTATTGCCTTGATGTGAATTGCTTGGCAAACTCTTGTATCTAATCACTGATCTAATCTTTAATATAAAGTAATTGGGAAAAAGGTGTATGTTGTTTTCTGAATTTCAAAAATACGTAAATAATAATTCTTATACCTCAATTCTGTTATTGGGTTTACCTAATTGTTGAGTGTAAAACAAAATAGATTGTAATGGTAGGGATAATGTGACAGAGTTGGTAGACGCAACTTTCAAATTACAGTACTCAACTGATTGGTAATTTACAATTCAACATAATTATTTCAGATTGTGTTTTGTATTCATGTTTTATATCTGGATAGATATAATTATTAAACATTTAAGAAGTTTTAAAATTAGAATTTTATGTTTTACGGATGGAATTGGAAATCAAAATTAATGAAATTACTTTTTTTGAACCATTTTACTTTGTGGGAAAAAAATTATTCTCAATAGTGTGTTTTTTTACTGGCAATTTATTTAAAGGAGTAATAGTCAATATTTTGATTTCATATTGTATAGTATAATTTCTGCTTGGTCTTTGAGTGTTTGTTGGCCATTTGTAAAATTTTTTTTTATGAAAGTTGGGTCTATCTACTTTGTCCATCCCTGGTTGGTATAAGTTACCTGTATTGTTTAGTGTAGAATTACCTGTATCTATAAAATTATATAGTGCAATCCCAGTCAGTGGATTAGTCGAATACATTATTATGAAATTATTTGTTACACAGATGGGCCGCGTCTTGGCGGCGCTGTTCATTTGTGCTTTATAAAAGAAATCGTCTATTTGCGATATCAAAATTGTTTTTCCTTTCATTTGGTATTTTGACGACGATTTGAAATAGATCGAATATGCTGCGTACATTCTTCGATGCAAATCATTGTGGCACTGTAAAATAGAATAAAAACAAGCTAAACTTCAATAGAAATTTCATTTTGTCAAGTATGCGTCATAGATGAACCGCGTCTAGTCGACGCGATCCATCATTGACACAAACTTAACAAAAGTTCCTTTGGCAACCTTTTTCTGATTAGGACCAGTATGTTACTTGTTCGGTTTTATGTTCTATTTCAAGTAGAATTTTGAACAACATTGTGATGGAATATCAAAATTTCTGCTATTTTACGTGACACATAACTGATGATTATTTACTGAATAAACCAGGCAATACATCTGGATTGAAAGATCTACTTGATTTAACATCGTTACAAGAAGCCATAAAGGCAAAAATGTCAAATTCAGTTCCTCCTCCTTCACCAGGTAAGTTTCGTCTGAAAGTCATTTTTATTTTTACTGCTCTAGAACTCTTACCAGCCATTTCATCACAATCAAATAATTTTTTTATTATGCGTTTGGGTCACCAATGCAGTGGTTAGTATTGAATCTAGTGTGTGCAAATTTGATATAATGCTTATCCCTTTTTCCAAATGTAGCAATTCTAGGCCCTCGTTGATCTACTACAAATCCCATATCTTTCTCACTTAACTTATCTTGGCCATCATTTTTTGCAATGTTAAATAATTTGTCAAAGTCAGATTTCAACTTCATTTTATGGTGCATTTTCCACTCGGTTGGGGTATTGCATTATTGGCAAATTTATGCTTACGAAGGTTTCTCTTTGTATCTTTAATATTGTGACACAATATGTACACATATGTAGCACTGTGTGCTTCCATCGTAAAACTTTCCGGCTAATTTTTTCAATCTCCCTTGTTGTATCATTTATACTTGTTTATCGCAGATTTTGCAGTACTTTATTATAATGAAAATATCTCTATCACATCTCTTTTCGTTGAAAGACGCAAAGGAGAAAATGGGAGTCTTTTGGTTTGCCAATTATTAAAAGATAACAAAATTTTGATCGGGACTGCATGTTCATTAAAAAACTTTAATGGTTTATATTAAATTGTATTTTTGTAATATAATAAAATTAAGATCTGTTACACGCAGGAAATAGATGGTCTAGTCGACGCAATCCACCATTGACACAAACTTAACAAAAGACCCTTGGCAACATTTTTCTGATTGGATCCAGTATGTCACTTGTTAGGTTTTATGTTCTATTTCAAGTAGAATTTTGAAGGATGACAGGATGGATAGAGTTGTGTACCCCATTAAGAAATATATTCTGAATCAACTCTACTTCTTGCAGCTCCTTCATCTACGACCACTTCTAGTCAATATTCGTCGTCAACATCACCTAGGAAACGTTCAATATCGACGGATTCAAATTGTTCCGTTTCCATAAAATGCAGAAGAACTGAATTTCTCGGTTATGCACCTGCTTGTCGAATTCAGGTTAAAATTATATACTATTGTGTTTGCATAAGATTGGCATAGTCTCACGCTATCAGTTATGCTTGAATTTACGAATTTACCTCTAAGCTGAGTTCCAGAATGTAAGCTCTGTTTCTATGTTGTACATTGTTGAATGTAGCTGCCATCAAACCAAAAAATTAGATATTCAATAACAAATTAATGGCTGTAAAATTAAAATCCTTTGATTTTTTGGTAATAAACAGTGCATTTGATTCATCGAAAGAAATGACATTTAAAAAAAAAAGTAAAGTTCCTAAACCTTGCCTCTAATCTAAGTAAATCAACAAATAATTAGATATCAAAATAATAAATTGGATGATTTTCCAGTGTCTTTAGCATAAATAATATACTACAGTACGCATTAAGTAGAATTAAACTGGAGTATTGCAATTATCAGTACAGGTTTGCAATTCCGTTTCTTGAAATTTTTGAGGATTTCATAAAGAGCGCGTTATACAGTAGATTGTAAGAAATCATTACTGGATTACATAGGAAATAAGCATGTGGAAACTCTGGGAACCAATCTCTTTAATTAAAGTTTTAAGAGTGTCTGTGCGAGATTCTAGAAACTCGTAACCCCTTATTTATATTTTCATTCAATATAGAAGTAATATTGTATATCACTCATTATGTTTGATTGAACACAATAGAGTTTAGAGAAATTGTATTTTCTTCATTTTAAAATTATCTTGTCAAAATTCCTTTTACATTACAATTACAAATCTCTTGGGTACTTAAGTTTACCTTGTATTTTATTATTTCAGGATATCCCAGGTCACATATGCTGCACTTGTCATGCTGATGGATTATGTTGTAAATCAAGATGGATAAAAGTTTGATATTGAGAGGGAAATTTTCTTTGAATTTTTTCAGTGAAACTGTTACTTCGTGATTGCCCTTGTTTTATATACTTCAAATACTTCAATCTATGCATTAGATATCTCAGACTATTAGTCTGGGAGAAAATTAAATTTAGAGAAAGTTAAATTTATCCAAAGCCTAGAGTGCATAAAAAATCTTTCTCAGTGAAGGCAATTTTTTCCCAAAGATGCAAATAAATTTACCCTCAGTGCTTCGCCATTTAAATGTTATTTCAGATATTTCATTTTCATCTATCACCTCAAGAAGAGGTACAAATAAGTTAATTTCAAATCACAGACCCTCAAAAGACATTTTCGATTTATCCAAAATAGTAGCTATTGGGCAATTAAGATAGGATATCATTTTTATCTTGCGGGAGAGCAAAGCTGAGAAAACAGTTTAAATCATATGGCACACTACGACTTCTCATGCAGATACCAGTTTCATATCAGTGTGTAGGTTCTTGGATTATTCTTTTTTATTTCTTTTCTCTGCATGGACCTGGTTGGTGGAGGAAGCAGTGAGGATCGCTTACGTGAACCACCGGCGAGGCGTCCAGCAGACCTCCTGCACATAATCATCATCCCTCATAGGATTTGAATCTGCTCCATGATGATCAGAGATGCGTAGCTCGAAGCATTTTCCTAAAGCTTTATCAAGGGCACCGTATCAACCAATTTTTCTTATGTTTGTTACTTTCATCAGAGATGTAATTCTACTACCCTGTTGTCTCATAGTATGCTTGTCGAAGTTACATAAAAGCTCTTAGATATATAAAATTATTTGATATAATAATCTGATCATTTTTTTAGAACCTGAGTATACTTTGGATTTACTAACTCACAAACAGCATAGGAAATTAAAATGAAGAATGTGAATTGTGAAAAATTTTCGATCCGGAACCCAAAATATCATTTTTTTCGAACAGACGAAAGTACTTCAAAACAATCAACACTGATATTTCATAACATTTGAACCTTTTCTGCATTTTGGATTTTGCCTTTTTGCAAATTCTTCTTCTGATGGCAGTCATTTTCTTCAGGTGACTGGGTACTGGGTAGCAGAGTTACTGACAGATATCGTTCGTATAGTTTCGTTAATTACTGTCTCTGTTGTTAAAGTTGTTTTAAGTTTTTAAAAATGTATAAAAATTTTTTCGATTTCATTGCTATCAAGCAGCAAAAGAAGATTATATAAATGTTCGACACGTCTGAAGGAAAACAACTTTTTGTTGTGGTGTTTTATATTCGGCACTGTAAACCAATCAAACAAAAACGAACAAATTAGTCATACTTTTGAATTGTTAAGTTTCATTTTCATTGAAAATAATATTAATGATTACCAGGGTATCAATAATCATGTTTCTAAGAAATTTGATCGTTTAGCAGAATCGCCCATTGAGCTCAACCTATTTATGTTATATCACGCTTTTACTGCATAATGACTTCAAAAATATGATAAATTTCAAAATGACCTTATTTTTTATTTCCTCATTACTGTTAATAATGTATGTATTTCTGGGCACATAATTTTGCATGTTTTCTGTGTTTTTAATGTTAGGATATTATTTTTGTGGAATTTAGCACTGTTTTCTTATTCAAGTTTTCAATATTGTTCTATTTTTTCAAATATTTCGAACAAGAATAAACATTGTGAAAGATGTAATATATGAGTGAATTTTTATTACTTAATTGAGAATAAAGTACATTTGTCTAATATCTACTAGTGAACTTGAGGTGTCTATCCATGGTTCTTTTCCTGTGACTAAGTTTAGTCAAGCGTAAAACACAGATAGGGTGCGACCCATTAGTTGCTTATGATCAAATATTCTGTCAATGTTAAGTTTTAATATGATTCTACAAATTAGGATGGATTTTGATAAGAACCAAAGTATTCGAAAATTTGATATTTGTGCATTTGGCTAAATAAGTATCAGTAAATAAACTGACTTGAGTCAAGCTTTTAATGTTGTTTGGATAGGATTTCGCTGCAATCTGAATTGGCATAAGTTAATAAAAAATAAATTTATACTGCTATTTCTTAGCAGAATTGATGATTAGGAAACTTTCATATACATTCATTTTTGTACACTGACATTTTGCCAGTATTGGTAAAACAATTGTTTAATCACTTTATACTTCTCTCATATGTCACTAATTCACTCCCTTGTCTGTCATCAGCAGTTCTTTCATCAACATCGTATGCTATTTTACAGATAGCATGTCATGTTGTGGCAGTTTCGGAAACCATTGAAGCACTTGCACTTTTAAGATGCTGAGTTCAAAATAGAACAGTAGTTGGTGTATCTCAAAAACTGATTGTTAAAAATATAACTTAGATTTACCGTATTTCAGCAAGTTTTTGTACCTCTCTATAGAGTGGAAATATCTATGCCATACGAATAGTTTTAGTAACACTGTTTACTATTTTGACTTGAAATTTTATTTTCGAGCGTAGATGTCCGAAACTTTAAATTGGCTTCAAACTGGCTTTAAAGCCTTTTTTGTGCAGTTTTGTTATCTTCACCAGACACTCAGAAAAAGATTTTTAATGTCTGATTTATCTTAAAATATTATCTTTTATTTAGGTTTTCGAATAATAATACAATCTCTCACTAAACTAAAAGTGTTTGAATTAAACAGGTAAACCTGTCGTTGGAAGAAAGAAAAGATCAGTACGAACATCCAGTGATGAAGATTCTGATGTTGATATTATTAGTTCTGGAGCTGGACAGGAAACTCGAGGAAACAGAGTGAGTTTGGGATATTTTTTTTTATTTATTATAGAAATATCACAGGTTGGTTTTCTAATGCAATTTTGGTCTAAGAGCAAAATATAGATTGCATTGACGATATTTTTTCATTAAGGTCCTTTTTATATCATAGTAGGGCCATACAAATTGAAAGGTGTAATTATGTTGCAAAATTCCCGATGCCCTGGAGGTTTGGAATAGTCCTAACATATTTCCTGCTTGTTGTATAAGGCGACTAGAAGGAAGCACGTGGTAGATGTGTTCACCATCGCCCAGGGCAGATACCACTCACTGCACTTTAACATGCATGCATGCTGGTTCTGCATCTTCTAGTAGCTCTTCGCTATTGAATTGGTTGGTTAATTTGGGAGCTGCTTCCGACTTTAGAGTGAATTCCATCAAAAATAAAATAATTGATTCAAAAAGTATGATTACATGCTCGCGTTCTATGCTAAATTTACAGCATTTTCATGATTAATGTCAGTAATTGATATTTTACTATACTGTGTAGTATTTTAAAGAATTTGAAATTCCTATTCGAAATTTTATTTTGTCAAGCATGAGTCACAGATGTACCGTGTCTGGACAGCTTGATCCATAATTGACTCATACCTAACAATATTTATTTGTAAAAATATTTCTTGTTTATGTATGATTGTAGAAAATCTCTATTTTTATGTCAGGTATCTCGACCTGCTCCACGTGTCACAAGAAGAGCAGTGAGAAGGTCTGCAAGGGCCGAGAGAAGGGTTGTGATGAATTTCTCGAGTGAAGACGAAGATAGTGATGATAATGCTATTAAAGATGAAATAGAAGATGATGTTAAAGGTTGGATGATATTTCAATTCAGTTATGTTTTAGAAAGAAATTTCATTTTGTTAGCAGGAGCTGCAGATGCATTGTACCCGAATCATCCATCAGTGGCCTATTTTTGACAAAACTTGTGTGAGCAGTTTGCTTAATTAATGCAAAAAATGAAGTTGAAGTCTGCCCATTAAGTTTCCTTGGAATATAATTTTTCTCTGCTGTTAGTAGCCATTTTTGGGTATGTGAGCAGCTGACCTGCTTGTTTGGTACATTATCGAAAATGTGAAATTGAAGATAAAAAAAAAACTTTTGCTTTTACACTAAGCACCGATGACACCAGAAGAAAATGGCCTCTTGGATATTTTACCAAAACATGAATATTCCTTGATCATTAACATGTCTCCCTTTGTGTTTGTGTTGCATAATACGTTTTAAACAAGTCAAAATCACCAACTTTGCTATGATATTGCAAGTTATATATTGTAGAGCTCAATTAAAAAGGCTTCAACTTCTGCCTTTCTATGTTTGGCGCTTTACACTCACAAAGTTGAATGACTTGTTCAGAAAAATATAGAACCGATGGTTGAGATTGGTTGTAAAAAATCTAACAGGCTCCATGACCTCCAAAACTACACAACTCTAAAACACCCGCCCAGACCAGCTTAAAAAAATGTTTGAAATCATCTGATGAATATCACAGAAAACAACATCTGAAATAGAAAAAGGAATCTATATCTACAATTAGAAAGAATACTGATGATGGTGTTTCCATCATAACCATTCTTCCTAAGTGTAAACATGTTGGAACAATTATGCCGAACTTTGGTATTAACCTTTTTATTTATCCAATCTTTTTAGAAAATATTGCTGTCATAGAACCAGCTGCAATAGATCCAGAGGAAGCAGCTGATGTAGATAGTCAGAACAGTACACCAATCAGAAGAAAGAAAACGCCGAAGCGACGAACAACCCGCTCAATGTTACGAGCGTGATAAGTTTCCCAAAATCAGTATTGCGCAAAGACCTACAAAAGTGCTAAAATGAGGATCAAAAAATCTTTGTTCCCAAAAAATACTTATTGACTCGAGTTTCAAAAGATTGTAGATCCACACGATCTAGAAAGCATTTTGATGGATCATGTTGTACCATGGCACTTATGCTCTTGAACACGGCCAGTCGTTGGTCAGTTAGATTTCGATAAATTGTCTCATATATCATATAGATTATGTGTTAAAAATTAGTTTGTACTATTAAGTCTTTTAACATGGGATTCATCATTTTGTTAAATTATGCTTACTTTTTGTTATAGTCACTTCTTAGAGTGGATCACCCTGTCCAAGACCCTATAACAGCGGCCACTTATAGACGGACAGGGTTACAATTACTGGCAAGATATCATCCTTTCCTGTTCGGCTTAGCCTACCCAAGTTATTACACCCTGGGTTGAGTGGTGCTTGTTATGTCAAAGCTCAGGTTTAAATATTCTGATACCGTTTTTGGTTAATTTTGCTTCGAACATTACATTGTCATGTTAGAAATGCATTATGTCATTATGTTCTGAACGATATTTGTTGTTATCTGAAATATTCCACCAAAGAAATGCAAGGATTTATGCATGACGGAATGTTTCAAACCACTTCACTATGGCATACCAAATATGAAATGTTCGAATTGCGTTTTCATTGCATCGTCATTGTGAATGCCACTTTAGGGTCAAATTGATTTGAATACATTTTTGATTCCAGTTATTTGAATCTACATTTTGATCTGTCGAAAAATTGTTTGCCATTCAAATTTTTGATTTGTCAAGCATGAGGCATGGATGGGTCCACGATCCAGCAGTTCCAAAACAGATTCTTTCATGTAAATGTAAACTGCCCTTGTTTTTGTTGTTTCTGTATTGCCTAGTTTCAACTAAATCTTTAGATTTTGGCTTGTTATGTTAAATGTGAGTTTTTTCTTAAATTCTTGCAACACCTATTTACAGTTTGTATAATGTTGTACACACTCCCAGGAAAACAGATTTCCTTGTGAAATTATTTTAACATAATGCACACACTGCCACTTACGTGTCATTTTCTTTAAAATCTGACCTGAAATTATAAAATTAATCACAGTAAACCAATCATAAATATCTTTTGTGTCAACTCATCTTATTTCTAAGATACTATCCATCACAACCATGTGCTGCTGATGTGTTCGAAATTTCGTATAATGTTTTGTTTATAGTTTTGCTATTGTAAATAAAGATTAAAATAGTATACCTCTCTCTTTCGTCGGAGAGGGCAAAAGTTAAAAGTAGAGGCTTCACATAATTCTTGATGAATATTTTTGTACACATGCATGATCAGCGGAACCGTTTGTAGACCACCCGGTCCAAAGAGTTGTATAGAGCGAGAGTACACTCCTCTATCACCTAGTTAATTCACGCCTTCAAAGACCGCGATAAAACTTCTATTACACTTCTAAATTCGCGGTCCTATCAACTATGTTGTAAAAGCAAAACTTTTGTTGTAAACATTGTTTCAAGTTTGGTCGATTTTTTCATCTGTCCTTGTGAAGGAATCAGGATGAAATTGATGGACTTCATTATTCTCGACTTTAACCTCCTGCAGGGTAAAAATTTATGTCTATAGGTTCTGTACTGAGTGTGTCGAAACGTATTCTGGTGTCCACTGGTCAGTAGCTTGTCGGTCCTCGATGCCAAAAATGTTTGATACAAATGTGAAAATCTCTGGTTAGCTCAATCGGTAAAGCGTTGGGAATACGCTTCAAGCTACGCAAATCTGATCGTCATGACGCAGGACCGAATCTTTTGGGGGATGATGATTATATGCCAGAGGTCTGCTGGACGACTCGGTGGTTCACGTAAACACTGCTTACGGCTTCCTCCACAAACCAGGTCCATGCACGGGAAAAATCAGAAATACGCCAATACAAAAACCTCCACCCCCATTCGGTTATGGTATCTGCACGAGAGGCCGTGGTACGCCAGATGGTTAAGCTGTATCCTCGGCTTTTCTCTCCCGCTGGATAAAAATGATATCCTATCCAAGTATGGGGTACTCGGTTGACTTAATCGGAAAAGCGTTGGGAATACGCTTTGAGCTACGCATCACTAACCCGTGGGGATGATTAAATATGCGAGAGATCTACTGGACGCCTCGCCGGTACACGGTGGTTCATGTAAGTACTGCTTACGGCTTTCTCCTCGGACAATGTTCATGCACAAGAAAAATGATAAGCCGAACCTTCACCCACGATTTGGAACTGTTGTCTGCACGGGAGATCGTGGCTCGCCATATGATTAATCTATATTCTCGGAATCCCTTCCTAAATTGAATAATCGGAATGTGTTTTTCAACTAAAATTTCGTTGTGTTTTGCAAAATGCCTCCGAAATTGCTTGTGCGTATTCGGAACGCATTTCCGTCAGTATAAAGATATAAAACTGCTAATTTGCCTTTTTCGTCCGCCAGTAGGACCCCCAACGATTGTTCTATGGACCTTTTCCCGACCTTTGATCTTTATGATTTTTAGTCTATGCCCAGTTTTTACGGGTTATTTGAAGAATAAAGAAGAAGTTTTGCTGCAGAAGTCTAGGCGAATCAGATTTTAAGCAAAAAAATCGAACTGTAAAAAATCTAAGCATTTCCCGCAGTCTGTTATTTACGATTTACACCTAGTCTATTCTGGTAATTTCCGCATCAATTTATGGATTTCACGGCAAAACCATCCAAAGCAATTAATGATTAAATCACTTTAATTTATATATCTGCAAATTATTTAATATAAAAACGGACAAAAATGTATTAAAAAACTAAAACGACGACGTCTTTACAAAGCAACCCGAAACTCTGACTGGGCGAGATTCCAAAATTGCATTGTTACGTCATTCGTAAACAGCAAAACCAACGCCGCCACCAATCTGCAACAAGACAGAAGATCTCAGGATGCCGTAGACTCCATGAATAGCAGTCTCGCCGACAACTTCCGTATACGGCAAAGAGTATAGGCTGTAGGTGATGGATATTCGCATTTTAGGACTAGGTTTTTCTTCTAAGGTCAAATCACCGCACATTGTGTATGCGAAGCTCAGGCCCATTCACAGGAAAAATGAGAAATACGATAATCCGAAAACCTTCACCCCGATTCGGAACTGGTATCTGCACAAGAGCTGAGAGGTCGTGGTTCGACATATGGTTAGGCTGTATTCTTTGCTCTCCTCTCCTGCAGGATAAAAAAGATATCCTACCTGCAGTCTGTGCGAGGAAACGAGCATTCTGAGATTCCCCGTTAGCTGAGTTAAAAATAACCTGAGTTGGGAATTCGGTAACTTAGTACTAAATTGTCGTCGGGCGCGTAGAGGGCTGAGGGAAAGCGTTGGGGCCTAAGGAGAAGCGTTGGTACCTAAGGGGAAGCGTCGGAGGTTAAGGTAAAGCGTCGGGGGCTGAGGGAAAGCGTCGGAGGCTAAGGAAGGCTTAGAGGGATAAGAGAGAGCGGGGAACGCTAAGGGGAAAAGTGGTGGTCTACACTATCGTGGAGGACCCGAGAGGTAATGAAAAGCTTTGCGGGCTAGTGGCAAGATTGGAGGCTATAAGTCATTCCTACTGACACTGCGGGACATTTTTACTACGGTAACATTTGAAAGTTTCCGAAACTTTTAGATTGAGACCTTTTCTTTCACCTAATTGATCACAGTATCGTAACATTCTGTGAAACTTCTTTTAAGTGGAAAACAATTTTGGTCTTGTGAAATTACTCCTGAACTTCAGTGACACTACTGGATGCAATTTTCCTTCCAAATTGGTACCGGTACTATTGCATATTTTAAAAAGATTCTGCGTTTATGGATTATGGGGGTTCAGCTGATAAAACTAGTCTCAAGCCATTGAATTTCCTCCACAATAAAAATAATAAGGTATGCTATTTGCGGAACCCAGGAATATGTCAACATCCATTCTTTATCACCAATGTGGGGTTCTGCCATTCAACTCAACTGGTTAGCTCACTTGGTGAAGTGCCAGTAATGCGCTCTGAGCTATACGCATGCTGACTATCCTGCGCCGGTCGCAGGTTTGAATCTTGACGCTTTCTCTTAGCCCTCGACGGTTCCCCTTAGCTCTCGGCGCTTTCCCTCAGCCTTCGACGCTTCCCCTTAGCCCCCGAAGCTTCCCCTTAGCCCTCGACGCTTTTCCTTAGCCCCCGAAGCTTCCCCTTAGCCCTCGATGCTTTCCCTTAGCCCTCGACGCTTCCCCTTAGCCCTCGACGCTTCCCCTTAGCCCCCGAAGCTTCCCCTTAGCCCTCGACGCTTTCCCTTAGCCCCCGAAGCTTCCCCTTAGCCCTCGATGCTTTCCCTTAGCCCTCGACGCTCCCCCTTAGCCCTCGATGCTTTTCCTTAGCCTTTGACGCTTCTCCTTAGGCCTCGAGGCTTCCCCTTAGCTCTCGACGCCTCCGACGACATTTTAGTACTGGCTAGTTGAAATAAAACAAACTAATCAATAAATTTTTGTTGTCACCATGCAGGAAGGTTTAGTTATGTGATACGGTAAACAAACAAATCATATTCAGTATTTTTTACTGTTCTTATCACAACATCACCAATTTGTTGCACTTAGTTTTTTTCCAGCTGCTAAATAATTATAGAAGAGATAGGATAGCTAACTTATACTGTAAGGTAGTGTATATATTTAATGAAATATCTAATATATTACATCAATAACACTGAGCAGTCGATGCAGGAAAATATATATATTTTTTCTGAAAATATCAAACTCCTTTGATTAAGCTGATTGTATTGAATATTCTGGACAGCCCTACTGGAGACCCATTGCAAAAAAATATTGAGACATGACCAACAGATCAAAACTGTGATCTTGTATGTCAATATATGCTTATTGGTAAGACATGATTAATTGACCACTCCATCTGACATGCTGCATGTCTCAACAATGGTTTTTTAGTATCTAGATTCTTTGATAGTATTATAAATAGACTAGTAGATTATCCAGGCTCGGTACTCGTCAGGAATATGTTCAACCATCCATCTTCCCATAGTATTTTTTCAATCAGCACTACATTGCGAAAATTGATTAAACCAGAAAATACACATGGAGAAAATGTCATTGAAATCATTGACAATGAAACAAAGCTAGGAAATACATTTTTTACCAACACCTTAGTAAATTGCATAATGCCTGAGGAACATGGTGGATGCAGTGTGGGAGTTATATATTTTGATTTAAATCAACATTTCGATTTCTTGACTCTGATCTCAATGATTGAAGATAGTACAAATGTTGATGAACATAAAATAAAAGAGTGGATGAAGAAGTTTCATATTGTGAGATGCGAATCTATGGAACAATTGATAATTACACTTTATTCAATTGAGCCGTTAATAGCAAACAGTAAAATACCTATTAAATTGTTGATTCTTGATGGGTTATCTACATTTTATTGGAATGAGCAATGTGCTGGGGGTTTTTCTCAATATTTAAAAGAACAGAATTATCGGAGGCTCATAAAAGTTTTAGAATCCTTTATCAAGAAATATGCTCTTTCTATTTTGGTTCGTACTTTGGAAATGTTTACACCAATCTTGACAGAAAGTGATGAGATTAGTATCGATCCAAGAAATTTGAAAATGTATGGAAGTTTGTGGGAAAGTTTTATTACTTATCGTTATATTCTAAAATCTAAAGAGTCAGATTCTGGCGTAGATGATAAAAGCATTGTGCTTGAGTGTATTTTACCTAATAAAAATATTGTTTCATTTTCTGTGAAAGGAAGTTTAGTGAAATAATCGAAATCTTTCGTTTCTTTTGTGTTAAGTTCATAAAATTCCTGCTATTTTTTGTTACGTTAATTAAATTCCTACTATTCTTTATGCTGTTTGAAATACAGTCAAACGTTCTTACAGTTCAGCAATACTTTTCGCGAACTTGTGCAAAGCGTGACACATTACTGTTAAGGCTGTCCATTAAGCTGATAACAGTGTTCAAGTCATTATTGCTTAAATGGCATTCGTCTGAATCTTAATTATTTCATTTAGAAATGCTTTGCTTCAACGGCTTAAACAAGTCTCTCCAAAAAACTTAATATGACTCAAAAAAACTATTGCTGCTTTAAGAGGATATACTAGAATTTAATATTTATTCTGCTGGAGAGGAAAGCAGAGAATACAGCTAAATCATATGGTGGACCACGACTTATCGTGTAGGTTTTGGCTCAACATTTTACCCATTTTTCTTGAGCATTGACACGGTTGGTGGAGGAAGCCATAGGCAATGCTTACGTGAGCCACCAGCAAGGCGTCCAACAGACCTCTTGCGTATAATCAATCCTGACAGGATTTGAACTCATGACCTTAGTGATAGCTTGAAGCGTATTCCCTTTTTGACAAATTGCTTTCGATAAATTGAGCTAACCGAGTATCTATTCTGAGAAAAAAATATCGCACATCAAGTTTTGTCAGGTATGAGTCTCATATTAAGTCCAGATGATTGAAGTGCTGTCCATGTATCATTTATAGGGTGTTTCCATTTCTGCAGACGGTTCTAACCAGCTTCATTCTTTTTCTACAGTTTATGCATATTACCTATAACTAGTGAAATTATTACATGTTTCAAGTCTCCTGATGGATGCATCTAAGACCTCGGAAGCTATGGATATTTTACTTGAAATATCAAAAATATTAGATGCAAATCTCGATGCTGAAACATTGAGTGTCTGTGTCGAACTTTGTGAACTTGGTGTCAATCCCGAAGCCCTTGCTTCAGTTATTAAAGAAATCAGATCACAGACTGCAAATTTGAAGGCTCAAGAAAGTTGATAATCATATACTAGTAGATGTATATCTGTATCTTGTATTTTTGATGATAATATGACGGCCTGTTTTGTGTGAAGAAATCAGGATAATGCTCGAACAAAACAACTTTTATGGGATTATGTCAATATATTAAGGACAGCGAAATGAACGGTGAAGCATCTGTTGCTGTAACGAATTTACAAACAATTTTGTGATGTAAAATTACTACTTTGGTGGGAACAGGAAAAATAGATGTAAATATCTGAAATCCAAACATATTTTATATTGTCAAAAAGAGCCAGAATATTGCTGATTCATAGTCTATCTACTTACGAAGCATGCTTGTATAGAATTAAGTGTATAAGATACTATTTTCATGCTTTTCAATAATATAATTATTTTAATTTGACCTGCTTTGACTATGGATGTATGTACCGTATACCGTAATTGTAAATTTATATCATTTTTGGAATGCAAAGTTTTATGAATACTTTAATGCACAGGACTGTGTGAGATTATTCGGTGTTTCCATCTAATTCGTTGCTGTTCTAAATAAATAGAGATGATCATGGTATACTTCAGCTACTGAATATTAGTTTTTCTATATTAACTTATTTCTGTTGGCTCATTAAAATACTGTTTTGATGAAATGAAAGTCATCTCTTTCCTTTTTGTAGAGCATCCTTGCATAGTATTGTTTATAGACCTCAGACATTCAGCAATTCATTATTTTTTTGGTAATATTTTTTAGATTTTCAGTGATAATGGCAAATCTTTGTAAGAATTGTTTGAACAGACGAACAATTTTAATATGTCAAATAGAAAACAGACTAAACTTTTGCGGGAGTTTTAAAGTTTTGATAAAGACCTTCATCGTCACTTCCATATTCATCTGATCGAGATCCTGCCCAATCGGAAGGATTACCAATTCATAAATATGTGAATAAAACACACAAGCGATATAATACATTGTATGGATGTGGTTTGACAGTGACGGGTAATATTTTTACATGATTTTAGGTTGTATAAATAAAACTTTTTATTTTGATTTCCAATCTTTATTTTTTTATGCATCATATAGGGAGATAAATTAAGGATTTGAAAAAATTAATGATTTTCTGCAGATGGTCAAAATGTTGCGATTCGATTGAGGATCTGTCCACTAGTTATTTTTAATCAGCCAGGAATACCCCTCAAATACTGGGGGTATGCGTTTTACATTTGCCGTATTACATTGTGCTGGGGAGATTGGCAGAGGGTAAGATCGGCTACTATCTGACGAAAATGGGTTACATCAGAAGAAAGTTCGACTAATGGGATACATTTCATGACATCTATTGCTAGAAGACTTAAATGTCTGTTTTTGAGCGCCTGGTTGGTAACAATCAAACTGTACAGAAAGGTACAAGTTCATCAATACTATCGGTACTATGAAATAGCAGTATTGATGGTTTTGGAGTTTGCTGACCATTAGAAGAAAACAATACAATGAATGGGATGCCTTAGGGAAAACAATATTTTGTCACCCTGCTTCTTGTGAATCACTGCATCTTTATTATATCCAGGAGCACTCGGAGTGCATGAAAAACCATCAAGAATACGATCTAGGAAGTATCCTACCAGAATATCAAGCCTTGGTCATTTAAAAATAGCGACTGTGGGATGTGGATATGGATACACTGTGTTTGCAAGCAACAAAAAAGTGAGTTCGATGTACAACGTTCGTTGATAAAAATTGTTCGCTGTTAATTTGTGTCATATACATATATGTATTTGTTGTGAATTTTTTTCTGGTGATTAGTGGGTTGAATCCATATAAATTGGGCATTGGTTTGTGAAATATTTCAAATATTTAAGCAAGGATGGAAAAGGTGGGATCTGTGAGTATTTCGTTTGATTAGATTGGTGTTTTAATTACTATTTTTTAATTTAAATCAATTCCATTAGGTATTTGCTATTGAAACTGTGCAAAGATAATCCTATTAGTGACTTTATCTTTTAGTACCTTATCTTGGTAAATATGAAGTTTTATATGGTATTTACTGTAGGATTTGATCAAAGTGTGGGGAAGTGGAATAAACACTGAATCTCAACTTGGTTTTCACAGTACTCGACAAGGAGATGCAAAGGGACGTTCACCGGTGTCTGGTCACTTTGATTATGTCCTAGAAGCCACACCAATACCAATTCCTTTCGATTCTTTTTCAAGGACAAGGGTTAAGCAGGTATATAGGCAATTCAGAACATGACAGTGTTAGATGATATTTTATTTTTTCTCTGTTGTCCAAAACATTATTTGTATTTCCTCCTGAATTAGTGAGCTGCTAGTATTATAGCTATTTGCTTAAATTTCATTTTTATGCCAGTCTGGGATGAAGTTCA
The DNA here is from genome assembly GCA_963675895.2 of Styela plicata. Lineage (NCBI taxonomy): Eukaryota > Metazoa > Chordata > Ascidiacea > Stolidobranchia > Styelidae > Styela > Styela plicata. The sequence goes on from OZ023145.1 coordinate 17,391,216, forward strand.
AAATTCTATTTTGAATGTGAGAATACTGATACTGCGTTACTACTTTTCCCCATTTGTCCAAATTGTATTTTGTGAAGTATTGTGTTTTGCTCTATGCTTTCCTACGTTGAATCTTAGCATCTCCAGTAGCTGAGTTCCTAACCTTCTGCTGATCTCAAATAGCGAGATTATGTTACTATATTGCAGCTACCAAAAACTTTTTAAATCCCAGTCCCAGTTTTTTTGTGAAGTGTCATTATATCTTTTCACAAACCATTAAAAATTTCTACTTCTGCCATAATATTAGGTTGCATGTGGCCGATCTCACACTCTAGTACTCACTGACAGTGAAGGAATTTTTTCATTTGGGAATAATGCGTTCGGTCAATGTGGAAGAGAAATCATTGAAGGAGAGATTTATCAAGGTACACTTTCTAAAATGAAATTGAACAGTTTGATACACTTGAAGTACTTTCACCCAAGTTTTTTTTAAATCTGATGGGTCCTATGGACGTGCTTTTTTTATAGCCACTTCTCGGAGTGGAACACTCTAGGTCCTGTACTCCAGCGACCACTTATAGACTGCGGGGTTAGAATTGCTGAAAAGCTATGATCTTTTCATGTTTGGCTCTGCCTACAAAAGTTATCACAATCTGGCTTGGTTGTGGATTACAAGCCGGACTCATCGGGACTCGAACCCGAGATCTGCAATGCCAACATGTTTAACCATTATGCTATCACAACCACATTTTTTACCAATGCTCATATAGAATAATGTTCTTTCACCACCAAGTGATATTTAAAAGATTTATACTTTTGAGTCTTGTTTCTGCTATACTTGTTACCCCATGTATAGGGCATTACTCGAATAAGTGATCATAAAAAAAAAAAAAACCATTTTTGTCTTACTGCAAGAATATTTTTTTTACAGGTAGCAGGAAAATTCATTGTATCCCACATGAACATTTTTCATCACCTGTTCAACAAATTTCGTGTGGGATGGACCACAGTTTGTTTCTAACTACTACTGGTCAAGTTTATGGTTGTGGATGGGGTGCGGATGGACAAACTGGTCTAGGGTCATTTAAGAAGACTGGTGTTCCTACATTATTGAAAGGAGATTTGGAAGGTGTGAAAGTGAAAGAGGTGAGAAAGATGTGTCACTTAATCTGTTAAATACCGATTATCCTAGTCAGAAATCGCTTCTATATTTACATTTCGTCTGGGACAGTATTGGGTCTCTCATCTGTGGCACATACTTGTTGAAATGCAATTTATCATTGTGGAAAATTTTTTTCATTGGTAGAATACCAGATGATCAGCTACTCAGACACCCAAAGACCATAGGTTTCATCAGAAGAAAATTTAGCAAACAGACATTATTTCATGAAATATCTGTGAGATATTCTTTGTGTCTCTGAATGTTTCGACTGTTAGTAGCCAAGCTGTAAAAAAAGTTTGAAGCTATGAATACTGCTATGAATTTTACTTTTTTTCATAAACAATCCTTGCAGGGGATCACCCTGACCAATGTCCTGTACCAGAGGCCACTTATAGATGGACAGTGTGGATGGTTTTGAAGCTTTTTTGTTCTTCCAGAGAAAATGACATGAAGATTGTCTCTAAATGTTTCGACTGTTAGTAGCCAAGCTGTAAAAAAAGTTTAAAGCTATGAACACTGCTATGAATTTTACTTTTTTTCATAAACAATCCTTGGAGTGGATCACCCTGACCAATGTCCTGTACCAGACGCCACTTATAGATGGACAGTGTGGATGGTTTTGAAGCTTTTTTGTTCTTCCAGAAAAAATGACATGAAGATTGCCACCAGGCCTTTATATATGTATAATATATCCCAAATCGATTTGATTATGAAAATGGCACCCCCATATCCAACCCATTTTCCACTGCTATTGAGAATGTGTATCAGATAACTAATCCAGAACTATAAATGGAATTTGCTTATTGGTTATAGATTCATTTTGTCTTTTATATTCTCCAAATTTCAAATCAAAGGAATTGGAAAATATGGGAGCCACAGCTTTACATCTTGAACATATGAATGGAGATGTTCTCCAATGTACTTGTTTCAAATGTGCACAGATGAGCTTTTTAGGCGCACTGTTACAAGTAATGATGGTCTGGGTAATACAGTTGTATTTTAACCTATTACAAGGTGTTATATTTAATTCCAGATTTCTACTTTTGCTGATATGAGTATGGCGGTTTGTGAAGATGGATATTTGTATGGATGGGGAAACTCTGAATATTATCAACTTGCATCTGTGACAGATGACACACAAGTTTGCACTCCAAGAAAGTTGCCATTTACGAGTATAGGAAAAGTAGTATCTGCTGCAGCCGGGGGCAGTATATGTAGTGCATTGAATGCCAAGGGCGAAGTGTTTGTTTGGGGATATGGGATTCTGGGGAAGGGACCGGATTTAACTGATTCAAAAATACCTGAAAAAATTCCCCAAACGTTATTTGGAGAGTCTGCATTCAGTCCGAATGTAAAAGTCACCAAGGTGAAATGTGGAATGCATCATTTTGCTGCTATTACAAATTTCGGTGAACTTTTCACTTGGGGAAAAAATAAGTCTGGCTGTCTTGGTATTGGTGAAGACAGAGACCAATATTTTCCATGGAAGGTTTTAGTGCCAGGTGAGGTCAAAGACGTTTTTTGTGGAGTTGATCATATGATCATTCTTTCAAGATCAATGTTGTAATGTTGGGAATAAATTATTCGTATTGGCAATCTAATGGCAACTAAGTTATGAAAAGGGCTTTAATTCAAATCATTATTCTCGTATTGTAGAAAGCCCATACGCATGTTCTATCAAGTTTGAATTGTGTGCTGGGATGCAGAAGATCGTGGGATTGTTCAGTTCACAGCTTTAGAATCCTTTTTTTGAGAGGTGCCGGGTTAGCTCAATCGGTAAAGCATTAGGAATACGCTTGGAGCTCTGCATTTCAGATTGTCATGACGCAGGTTCGAATCCTGTGAAGGATGATGATTATATACGAGAGGTCTGCTGGACGCACCTTGCCGGTGCACATAAGAATCGCTTACGGATTCCTCTACCGGTCAGGTCCATGCACAGGAAAAAAGAGAAATATGATGAGCTAAAAAAAACCTTCACCTGGATTCGGAACAGGTATTTGTATGAGAGAGGCTGTGGTTTGCCGTATGATTAAGCTGTATTCACGCCTTTCCTCTCCTGCAGGATAAAAATGAAATAATATACCAATATTGCATGTAAAGTCCCAAGTCAGACGTGTCTGCATTTTGTTAAGTCTATTTTTTTTCTGATAACTCTAGTGCGTTTCTGGAGTTATTGATAGCAAGCATTACTTTTGTTGCTTGTCGAGTTCCGTGTAGATCTTTCAGACATAGAGAGGTTTAATCTATGGAAATACTTCCAAGGATACTTTGCGTTGAGTGAAATCAAATGCCTAACCATTTACTGTCGATACAGAAAACTCCTGGTTAAACACCCCATGGCGGCTTAGTGTTCAATTATCATTTGGTACGAAATTATCTTCCGCGAACCAGCTTCTACCGCGAGTGAAAATAAGATAAATTGTTGTTTGGCAACTCACTGGCTTGCAAGTAGATATATAAATAAATATAATTCGGTATAGAACAGGAAATGACAACAATATGATCATCGAAGTCTGCCATCCCTGAAATTTCCAGAATTAAAAAAATTGTACTGACGTCACTGATAGATCACGACTTGGCGGCGGGATCCATTGGTCTCATACTTAACAATACATGTTACAGCGTAAGATTTGTGAGTGGGTATCTATAAACTAGAAATTACATGGAATTGGAAGACATTTGTAGTTTCGAATCTAAAGCAAACATCTTCATTGGTTACTGAATCGACTAACTCTAACTCTGAGTCGAATCAAATGTACGATTTGTTAGATACATTAACATTCTCGCGTATTTTCTTCCTGTCGTATAACTAACGGAGCAAAAAAGTTTTGATTTGTCGAGTTATTGATATGACTTCCCGTGAAGCTATCGGGACCTATCTCCGTAGTGGCTGTGTATGTTACAGATAGATACCCACGAAGTGTTTTGCTAAAGGGCACGGTTGGTGGTAAAACGGCAAAGCGTCGGTCCTCTATTCAGTCCAGCTCTGTCATTGACACAAGAAACTCTTTGCTGTATCAGTAGTCGCTAATTAATTCTTCTCAGATAATGTATGCACGTATGTATGATATTTAAATGTTGCGTGCGGCAGCTGAGGTCTTTTGCACAAGGCCGACCAACCACCAAGCTCCCCCGTGAGGCACCCAAGCCCGGTCCGAGGATAGAGGCAACAAACACCACATGCCACCTACGGTCCACGCACATCAAGGCAGCGCGGGAAAGAAAATGAGGTGACAGTAAACATGGCATTTTATACAATGAATTCAGAAGCGATTTGAAAACGTGGAGAAAATTTGTATATAAAAATTCATTCAAGGCAATTTTTTATAGAAGTTTGCTGTATAAAAATGGAAAAACGATTACAGGTTTTGGGATTTTGTCAGGTAAAAGTACATATTCGATCACGTTTCTCCGATGAGGCATCCAACTTTATCTAAAGTGTCTTTCAATAAAAAAATAAGAACATATTCTAATAATATAATTTATTTTAAAGAATAGTAAAACAGGCCGGAGGGACCTCATTAATAACCGACCAAACATGATTGATAGTTTATTAACAAGCATTGGAAACAGAAAGTGCCAGAGGATTGGTGTTTTTGTTGTGTCTGAGTCATACGCAAATCTATTTTGGCCGGAGGGTGTTCACCAAGAAAATTTATCATAGTCATGCGTACTTATCATGGAGTGCAGCCGATTATTTTAAAATAAGATTGCATTGCCTATATTTTGAAAAGGGTGACATAATTATGGAAATTGCTAGCTCGAGAGCATGAAAGTATTGGGATGTGTGTAAGGTGAAATAAATCGATGTTTACGCAAAATTCGATTCGTCGATGGCGTCATAATGTACGTCACATTCGAAAATGTTCAGAACAAAACATACCATTTTACTGCGGAGTAAAAAAAGGAAATTTTGAGCAAATCAATATTATAGATGTAAAAACTTTTGAATTCTGAACTTTGAATGATTTTGAATCATTAGAAATCTATGAGGGTATACTATATATAATAGCGTATTTTTTCAAATTTACACGTTTTTTTAGATTTTAAAGGCTGGTGTTGCGGGGAGGCTGCCGTCCCTACATCCCCACTTTTAGGTATATTATAATTACAACTTTATTCGAAGTAATGTGAATTCGCGCAGAAAATAATGCATGTACATTCTGCCTTATTGCCGAGATAAGCTTTGGACAAGCATGGAACAAAATGTCGCCCCTATTTTCCTATTTTCTAATTAATATAAAACTGTCAGTTTCACTGTTTTGTCCGTGAGTCGTACCCCCCCCCCCCCCTCCCCGACACCTGATGGTGTGAAAAAAAAAATTCTAGGAGAGAAAATGGCAATATGAAATACGGGTTCTGTCAGGGTAGTCCTGTAGCGCGCGCGCAAGGAAGAGCAAACGTTTTCTACTAGTTTGGTCACGAGTATGGGGTTTTGGAAACCTGTCACTTTAATTTGCATTGCTTTGAAATATTTCTAAAAATATTGTTGACTTCATTCTCATAATTGAGGAAACTATACCATGTCCAATGGAAACTTGTATTGGATGTGTATCTTATCGCGCGCGTCGCGATCCGAAAAATTGGTCAAAACATACATGGTAAGAATGAGAAACTGATGTATCGCGCAGTCGAGGCACGCGGATCTGTGACCCATGCATGAAAATTAAAATTTCTGTTCGGGATATCCCGTGGCTGATTGAAATTGAATTTTACCCAAAATTGTTCTCAATTCTTAGTTAAGAGTTATATGGGTTCCTAAAATGTACTAGGTGAAGAAAATGTACTGAGTGAACAAGTTTATTATACATCAATCCAATTAAGTCTATCCAATCATCGAGTCTACATTTGATGTCAAACTCAAGTAAAGATGAATGCCGCGATATTTTTGCTTCATATACTTCTCATTGCGGATAAAACAGGTAAAATTTCAAAATTGATAGATGAATAAACAAAAATGATAATTTATTATTCAGTCTAAACTTCATATCTGAAAGATATTATCATGCCATTACCGTTCCTGAGGGTGTCAAACGCAAAAGACAGAAATTCACCTTTCACGTATTAGCGTTAACAAGTATTTTCGCTCATGAATTTAATCCCAGTCCACATCGTCACAACAGAGACACCGATGTCCGTACATAACACTGCGTCAAGCTGCTCAAACAAAAAAAATGTGAAAATCGCCATCTTCTCCCAACGCCCTTGATTTACGATCGGCCTGGTTATTTTCTGGAGCATTCGGCGTAAATATTTATCTTAAACATCAAGTTTAAGTTAGGTGACAAGTTCGTCTTCGCAATTTGAGAAGGGAGGTGAGAGCCTTCTAGAAATTTCGCGTGAAAATATTATTAAAATAATTAAAATTAGAATACCCCACTAAGGTTTGTTATTTGTCATCCTTCTGTCACCACTAATCCTGTTACAACCTGAAATGAAAATGTTTCCAATGTCTATGGAATGCTTGAAAATGATTCTATTATATTTGTTAATTTTCTAAATTTTTTTCTATTACACCAGTCATTGGGTGTTTCGGTTTTCCATCCTAATATCGGTATTGTGACTGAAGACTGAATTGAGGTGCTTAGTCCTCACTGCTATTGATAGGCTGCAAAGCATTATACAGAGAAATTGGAAACAACTTTTATACAACTATCTTTCCTCACTGTTTCATATTAAGTTTTCTTCATATTTTAGGGGGTACAAAACATTATCAAGAAGAATTAAGATGTAGCTTCAATTGTTACAGAGAATATGAAGGTACAAGGAAAGACGGCTTAATGTTTTATATTGATATACATAGTATTTGCTACTGAAACTGTTGTTGCTGTTTTACTATATTGCACCCTCTTACCGAAACGTAAATTTTATTTTGTCACGCATGCGGCACTGATGGACTGTGCCTTGGCAACACCATCCATCAGTGACTCATACTTGATAACACTTAAAATAAATTTTAGACATAAGATTTCTAACTGTGTATTGGTAAATTATTTCTATCATAAAAACAGTGAACTTCCAAAACTAAACCTAGTCTGTGGATGAATTCATTCGAGTCATTAAACTTGATATTATGATGGAAACGCCATATGTAGTATGATAAATCTGTGTATTTTCAATAATCTAATATTTTCTCTAAGGCTATTTTTCAGTAAATAAATATTTTTGTACTTATATCTTTTGATAAGTAATTATTACCTATTTTGCTGAGGCACTAGGCTACTGGTTGCTAGACTGGGCTTCATGCTAAATAGGGGTGTATTATTTATTCAGGAGAACATACTAAAATATGACACTTTGTGGATCCCAATGATTTATCAGACCCAGTATTAATATTTAGACATTTTTAAAATTGATGACCTATAATAGGATCAAAATAACCTCAAAGTAAAACCACCGGGAAATGTAATGAGTGACGAAATGCGTGTTTATTCATATTCTATTTTTGTGGCCTGTCTATTTATTGGTCAAGCTCCAACATTTTTCCATTTAAAATAATGGGTATGAATATATACAAATATATTCAGGTTATTTGTCAACCACTGTCACTGGCAAGCCTTGCAGAAGTTGGAGAAAGAATGATATTGAAAGTTGGAAAATATTCAAGCCTCAGTAAGTAACTGGTCAGCAAATTTATCATTATCAAATTATCATTGGTGCGATCTGCGGTATTAAGATGCTAATGTTAAACATCAAATTGATACATGAGTAGCGTCATAATTAGGAGTAATAAATAATGTATCGCTACGGCTTAAATGTTATTTTCTGCAATAATCTGTGGAAATGTTAAATTATGTTATAATTCATAGAAGTTTTAGCATATTCATATTTGAAAACCTCAAAATTATAGTTCAGATTTAATTTTGAGGTAAGAAATTCAATGAATTCAAATTCAATTCAATGTTTTTTAATAACTACATTTTAAGGATGTTCCATTTCAATTATTCTTTCAATCGGGCATCATTGTCTAGTTGCTATCAGGTTATAGACATTACCCAATCAGAAAACTCTGTCAAAAATAATTTGTTGAGGATGCGACTCACTTATGGATTGCATCAATTACGTGTAATCCATCTCAAACTTGAAAAAATAAAATTTTTGACAGGCTAGCTTTTGAGCTTGAGTTGACAGTTGGGGTGATAAGAAGTTATCTCTCATCCAACCAAGAGTGTAACTTGCAATAACAGCCCAAGGCATTGTTTGGAGTGACTCACTCCAGTGAGTGACTATATAATATTACAAGCACGCCTTTCAACTTCATTTTCTTTTTATCTGTAGTCGAATGCACAATTACTGCAGATTAGTTAAGGGCAAGCATTTGCCTTGGTGCTATATCAATGAAACTGAATGGGAGTTCTGCTTCTTTTATTCGTGTAGACGTAAGTATTCATTGATATTAATTATTTGCTTAGAAACATGTTTGCCTTTGTTGACTTTGCTCAATATATATCCCATCAAATTATTATGTAAGTAAAATATAATGGGTATTTACAAATGACAGTTGGTGTATTTTTTTTCTCAATACATTAGCATTTTCATCCATACTTTCTTTATTATATGTTTCGTAAAATTTAATATAGCATTTCTGTAAATGTGCTTCTTATTCACTTTAGGATATTCACTATATCACCACGACTATCAAATATCTGAAATCATCTATATATTTACATTTCAGATTTTTCTTATAATTTTGGATCACTTAACAACCTTTGTCAAAAAGATGGATATTTTGAGTTTCAAGGTATATGTACTGATTGTTAATAAATAATAAAACAAACCAGAAAGAAATGATGTGATACCATATTGAATGTCATCACTTTTTCAAACAGGCAATATGATCAAATGCTGTGGTCTTTTTCACTGATTTGTTATGCAAAAAGTTGTAAAATACTGCAACAAAGTTGCAAATATTTTAGTTACCGTAGTTGAAATTATATCTTAAATATTAAAAATCTTTACCTCTCTATATTAGGATGGGTTGGGCAGCATCAGCATGCTTCTTTTTTTGGCAACACCAGGAAAGTCTCATCTACCAAATTGTGCCTGATCAAGTGTGGGCTACTGCTGCTGAAACTGTTCGAAATAAGTTTGTTTGAAAATTGGATTTTATACACTCAAAACACTGAAACAAATTACATTTTGGGGAGTATTAGTTAGAGATAATAATAGATAATACACAGAGCCCTTAGTTTTAAATGCAGACTTAACTGACTCTAAGCATTTTTTTTATTTATGTTACCTTATATTCAATACGGTATCTATTATTTTGTTTTTACAAATTTTGTCACATGAATTTACAGAAAAGTGTTACACTGTATTGCCCGAGCCTGTTACTTCAAGAGCAGAAGCAAAAACTGCTTGTGAAAGAAATTTTGGTGAATTGTTAAGTTTACATAATGAGGAAGAAACAGTTTTTGTTGCATCTTTGAATTGTCTGCCCAAAGTTGTCTCTGCTGAATATGTATGTTTATTACACATTATTCTTGCAAAAATGTTATTTTCATTTTAGATACTGTTTATACTGATATTTATTGAACTTTGGCTTCTGTTGAAGTCAAGATAAGATATAGTCATCTAAATTGCGGATCCAGTAGGAGGGTCGTGGGGATCTTGCACTCATCAAAAACGGGCACAAGAACTTTTGGAAATACTTTTTGATGATTAATTTTGTTTATTTCATGATATTTTGTCTTTAAAATTGAGAATTTTGCTCGTTTTCAATAATTTTTTTGCATGTGTGAATTCTCATGGATAGGAATGTATAGTTAGAATGAGGACAATACAATTGGTGTTCTTTCCCAAATTATTTTGCGGATCCATCTCTGGTCAAATGTAAATCCTACCAGTACAGCAAGAAAAGAACAACAATCAATAACTCACACATTATAGTCACTAGCCAGGACTGGCATTATGCAGATGCACATATGCATTTTTAGCTTTTTAGGTACAGATTAAGATTCTATTTGAGTATTTTGTAGTATCTTGGATCTATCATATATTACTGGCGGTCATGCAAGATGCCATTCCTACTTGGCGCAGGTTGTGATTGATGAGGGTTCACTATTACAATGTCATTGAGCTATTCGATAAAAAAATTGTATTTTAAACAAATTCTAATTTTTCAAGCGCAACGGTCAAAGAGAATGGTTGACAAAAATGTCAACTTATGGACTTGATAGAGATGATGTCCATCCATGGTGTCAAGGATCGGATTACAGATATCGCAAAGGAAATTGCACATCTTTGGAAGGACTGAACTGTGAGTTTTTGTAGTTCAAGGCTTAAAAAAGGATACCTTAGGGGTAATTACCCACACCATAAAAATAAATGTGTAGGTATATGATATCTTATGTATTGTCCACACATAAATCAAAAAAGAACCATATGTATGTATATTGATATGCTAAAACAAATTTGAACTATACATAGGTTGATTAAAATTAATGATTTCAAAGAATAGGAGAATAATTCGCATTGTGATGAAATTGGTCGCAACGTATTTTGTAGGAGTCGCTGATGAATTGTGCTACTGCTGTGCAGTCTATCCATTGCTCTTGCTTACCAGTTCAAATTGCTTGCCACAATAAAAAATATTTGATTTGCAGGTTTAGCAAAAGTGGAATGCGATAGGCTTGAGAAAAAATATTATCCAGCTTGTGCCTATACACCTTCTCACACCGAAGTCCGAGGTATGTAAAATGGTGTGCACTATTCGGTCCCTGCTATCACTGAGTTAAACTATTGTTAAAATGAAACACAACAAAATGTTCACTGTCTTGTATTGACATTCTTAGGAAGTGCTGATATTATTGAATTTTACTTGACCATGGTGGCAGAATCCTGCTTTTATTTTTCATGTCTGTTACTTTTTTGATATTTTCGAAGAGCTCAATAGGTTGTTTATGCAACCTGTATCAAGGTGTCTTTGCTTGATGGACAGCGTTGGTCCCCCACGACTCCCTTTACTATGTAGGTAACTGTTTTTTCATCATCTTATTGTCTATGTTAAATGTCCGAAATAAATGAATGATTGAATGAATTGACTATCATCAGCAATCTAGCCTGTTTATTTATTACATTCTTACAATTTTAGTAAGTAGAATGGATGGTGTTTTAAATTTTTGTTAAAATTTGTCTTCATATATATATATTATGTGTCATTTGAGGCAACTAAATGGAAACATGTGGTAAATAGTAGTAGCATTATCCGGGGTTGTTCTGTTTGAGAGGTTTTCCAATCAGAGTGCAGTTGCTGGTATAAATTTTGCAGGAGCTCATTGCACCATATTGTACTGTGGTCATTAGTCTGTTTCATTTAAGCACTTCTTCATCCAAATCCTAGTTCTGCTAGTAGCATGAAATAAGTTTTTCAAATTAATAGGGTGCTGAACGCAGAATACGCATCACTAACGTCCTGGGTTCAAATCCTATGAGGGATGATTACATGCGAGAGGTCTGCTGGATGCCTCGCTGGTGCACAGTGGTTCACGTAAGCACTGCTTACGGCTTCCTCCATGGACCAACCATGTCCAGGAAAAAAATGAGTATAAATGTTAAACCAAAACCTTCACCTCGGATTCGGAACTGGTGTCTGCACGAGAGGTCGTGATTCGTCATATAGTTAAGCCATATCCTCGGCTTTCTTCTCCCGCAGGATGAAAATGAATTCCTATCCTAAACCAATGATTTAACTTTAAAGTTATTAGACGTTAACGTTTATTATGTAGGCTATTCATTATACCAATAGGTTTTTCTGACTCAAGTTGTTTATTTCACCAAATATTATAACAATACAAGAATAATATAGAACCAAAATAAGGCGGGAGTTGCGAAGGACGAATGGGTCATCGAGTCAGCAACACCCAACACTCTTTTGTTATTGCTTTGTATATTAATTATATTTATCAAGAATGCACATGTAAAGCATCAGGAAGAGTTCGTTGCGCAATTATGGTATGTTGTGTCAATCCTTCATTGCACTTTATTATAGTGGTTCAGTGATCTTTGGGATGTTTCCCCTTAGAGTACAATTGGTGCTATATTTTGTAATATCTCAAGTTTTCAACCCTTTGCCATAAAAGTGTCTACAGTTTTTTCCTTTCGGGCACCTTGCAAAGAGCGAACTTCATGTGTCAACTTAACTTAGCATTTTCATACCTCTCTTTTACTTTCCAGATAGATTATCAAAAATATCATGGAAAAAAGCAGAAAAACGATGCAGATCCAAAGGAAAACATATGTGTAGTTTTGAGGATTTATGCAACTTGCCAATCGATAAATTTAATTTGACAACTTACAAATCTCTTCTGCTTCCTCTACCTGGTGATCACTGGGTTCCAATTGCTGATGAATATAATGAATGGCTGTATGTTGGTAAATAAATGAATTCAATATTTCTTGATTTCTGAGGTTAATTTTTTTTTGGACATTCTACCGGATATTTTACTATGGACTTGGTACTACAGGGAGGTACTTGGAATGGTCGATGTCTCACCCCTATTGCAGGAGCTTACTAATTTCCATAGACTTTGTGTTGGTAGTTGCATTTGTGAGATCCCCGGTGTTATGGTTTTTAATGGTTAACCTAAATGGTAACATGGGGTGACAGTCAGGTGGAAGATTGCTCATGATGCTTCCAGCTCACTCATTAGTTAAAATGACTAATAAAGTAAAAAACGCTTCACACAGGACTGTCTGTATAAATTTGTAAACAATCCTTCAATAATTTGCAACATCATATATATCAAAATCAAACAAGATTTGACATAAACTGAAAGTACCGTAGCTCCTATATTCCTAAAAATATTTTCTGTTTTATTGTCAATTCACATAAAAAAATCATTCATTGGTAGATTGCTGGAAAATTGAAATCAGATTCTTCATCAATTTATTTTCAGTCACACTGAACACAGCTTATAGCCACAGAACACAGCCTGTAGGGCATGGGCTATATCATAACTGTGCATATTTTGCTGCAAAAATATATGTATAGGATAAACATTGATTTGCTGACATTAGAATATTATAGCCTATTACCTACAGTAGTGTTGAAAGCGATCACATTTCAAACAAGAAGTACTGCACAACTGTGCACATCGACACATAAAGATAAATTCCAGCAAGTACAAGTGCTTTTATAATTCTCAAATTTCCGAAATGAGTCATGTCTACGACACACCCCTATTTGAGCAAGACCACGGAACTAACTCAGTGATATAAAGTGTGTTTTCTTTGATCCAATTTTGACTATTCTCGCTGAATTTCCGATAACTATGAGTTGCCTGGCTCTCGAACGAGCCTTTCCGAACCTGCTCTGTCACAGAACCCATAATGAACACTTCACACTATCATGCTTTTATTGATGAGCATTAGAGTATATGCTGACAGTGTTATTTCGAGATTAGGAAGATCATAAACCTAAAGCTGGAAATATGGGAGGTTTTGGCACAATTAGTCACTTCAAACTACTTTCTCTATTGCCATTCATAACATTACACAAAATTTCTATAGGGAATGGAGATCATGATTCGGTATGTAAAAGACATAATGTATATAAAGGACCACCTGTTTGGGGTAGCAGCAGCTCTATATGTTCTAATAACAATGCAAAATATGAGGAATATTGTTCATCAATAGGTGAATATATTTGCTGTGAAGGGAAAAAAATGGTGCCCGAGGCTCAAGCAAAAGAAGTAAGAAACTATCTTTATTGAAGTGAATGTTCAAAAATTCAATGTCATTAGGCCTGAGGCGCAAGTTCTCTGTACTCTATCTATTGCATATTTAACATTATATGATGTGAAAATTGTAATGAAAACTCAAACACTTTTTGAATTTGTTTGCTCGATTGGTAATTCAGAAGCATAAATTTCATAGAGCAAATATTGATTGAATTTTGTAGATGTGTACCAATTACTAATTGTGGTTATGATAACTTTGTGCAATAAAGTGAATAATCATTTCAAAACATGTCATATGTATTCGAAGGTAAAAGTTTTTGTGCAAAGCAGAGTTGAAGATGGAAAAAATTATTATCATTATTCATTGGAAGAAAACAGAACTGTATCTGACCTGAAATTTGACCAGGCGGAATGGAGAAAATATGGGAGAAGTAGTGGGGATTTAAGATCATTCACTTTGATGTCAGCTTATTCAAAAGGTAAATTAAGTAGGTAGGTTAGGTTTTGTTTTAGTTTTGATCTTATTTAGGTATATTCAAAAATGCCATTTATTGTAATCCCAATTGAAATAATTTTGAATATATTATAGAATCGAATATTCGAATAAGATCATTAGCAAAAATTTATTCTAAACTATAAATGAAAGTTTTTTTTTCGTTGTTCTAATCCTAGTCACATTGAACGAGATTTGAAAACATTGGCTTCGATGTTGTGATTGGGTACAATCAGATTACCAAAAGTTATCACCAAAAGACAATCACCAAAATGTCATAAATATTGAAATGTTTGATTCCAATGTCTGACAACTACCTGTACGGATTAAGTCCCAAGCCAATGTTTGAAAAATCATTGTTGTAATAATAATCTATTCATTTTAACCTTCATGATTTGAATGTACATTTTCTTGAAATGGAAAGTTGAATCACTTTGACAGTTTTTGATTTATACGAAAATCAGACACTCTTATTGCAGTTTTTATTGTAAAGTTCAGTAAATCTTTTATTTTGAAATATTGTCCTACTTTTCCACTTCTACACTTTCAAGGTATTGCGGAATATCCAGTTTACTTCTGTGTCAGGAACACAAAGATAAACTATGACGTCCCAACAACTCGACACACAATATCTTTCAAACCATGCAATCAGTTATGGAAATTGAATTTCTACCTCTATGCGATGAATAAGTTGCCAAGTAATAGTACCTATGAATTTGAAAAACTACTGGTTTCAACTCAAAGCGACGCTATTGGTGAATCTAGCCGTGTATATCAACAAACAAATAAAACAGCACTTGAATCTGGGGTAGAAATATTTTCAATTTTTACCCGTTTGTTCAATGGTTCTCTGCCTGCACCTTCTCCAATAGATCCATGCAGTTCAATGGAAAAACTGAGAGATGTTGTAGGAGTTATATCTTCTCCTGATTATCCTGAAAGGTATCCAAGAACTGATCCACCCGTTACATGTCAATGGAGAATTGTAGCAGATCCAGAATGTTTAATCAGAATCAACTTCATTAACTTGGATCTAAAATCAAGTGGCAAAAATCATAAACATTTTTCAATTGTAAATGTAAGTCGATGATATCAAATTACCTAATTTATTCTGTAATATTTCCAAAAAACAACTTACAATGAACTTCTATGCATTGGTCGATCTATGTCAGTGGTTTTCAACCTGTGGCACAGTAGCAACTTAAGCTATGCGCAATTGAATGAAGTATTGCAATAAATGGGGTCATCATCATGGGTTAAATAATTGATCCGGTTGAAATCTTACAATGGCATTCCTGTCTATCTTAAAAAAATTTTTTTTTCAGGAATATGAACGATTTCGCATAACTAATGGTGGGACAATTTTCAATCACAATCAAAGTTGCCCATATGATAAAGTTGAGATCAGAGATCCAAAAGGACGTCAGCAAAATCCAACATGGGTAAAATATGGAGAATTTTGTGGGAACGAGGAACCACCATCATTTATCACAACAAATAATACTGTCACTATTAGATTTTACGGATTGAGGTTAGTATTGGTGAGTTTTATTATAATCCCATCATGCATAATTATACACAGCACTAGTTACTATTTGTTCCTTAATTTATTCTGTTTATCGACGACTGTCATGATAAACGAATTTATTCGAAATGCAGTAATTTAAGAATCACTCCAAAGCAAAACACTGCAATACTTTTGCAAGAAAATGAAGTAAAAATTTAGAACACCCGGAAGAACACATAATGTTTTCACCATGTTCAAGCAAAAATGCAGTATTTTAGAAAGATTCTTTTCCTTGTAGCGCTGGCATAAGCATTTTATGGTCAACTTTCTTTTTCACATAATTATGATGACAATTGTTATGTCCGTACTTAGAAGGAATAATTTAAATTTGAAAGAATCAACAAAAAAATTTGTTTTTGCTCTCCAAATTGGCATAATTTCAGGACAGAAAATTGTATAACATAATCAAAATTTTCCTAAGTTTTGCAATTTATATTTTTTTTTCAAAAAAGTTGGAATGGTGCTTTTCATAAAAGACATGGCAGAATTTAGAATGTAACCGATATTTCATATTCAAGATTATTTATTCAGAATGCATTGGATGAAGTAATCAATAAGGTAGTAGTATGATTCATTTGTGACTAATACAGCACTTGGTGAAACTTGTTATCATTATTTAAATACCTTACTTTTACTATATAGTGAACAAATCTTTTTATTTTTTATAGTACAGGTAAAAAGAAAGGATTTTTGTTATCATATGAAACAGTTGTACCACCCCAAGGTTTAATAATGAAAAATATCCATGAAGATGATAAAACAAGATTTACATGGAAATATGCGAAACGACTCTGTAGGGATGAAGGAAAATATCTTTGTACTTCAGAGGATATTTGCACGTAAGATATATATATAGTTATATCATATAATATATGTTTTTGTTAAACTGTAAAACATATTTATTGCTAACTAATCAGTGTGATTGTATTGTCAAATTATTGGTTTCCAGGTTCCCTCCCCATCAGAATTTTTTTCAGTTTGATCCATCAGTGACTCTTTTCCAATTGGGTTGGAGTTTCTAACGACTAGATATCCAAACAATTTTATATTATTTTATTTTGACAGTCCCTCATTTCAGTAATTTATTCGTACCTGGCCAGAAATATTCAATCAAAAATGTTTTGTTAAGCGTGTGTCACTGATGGATCGTGCCATGCAGGCGCAGTCCATCAATGGCTCATGTTTGACAAAATAAAATTTCTGTTCGAGTAGCATAGCTTCATGACGGTGTTGACCTCGAGGCCAACAGTCAGTCTTTCTCTTACCCTGAAATCTGGATAAATTCTCCATGTTATCGTTTGCCTTCTTAATCTTAATGGCTTCCTGAGTCTGGGCATTTCAAAGTGATTCAAAGTGAGTTTGTGCAAAATCAAACAATTTTTACTGATTCAGACTACCTTTTGCAATAAGCAAATTGAAATATTCAGAAAAGTCTTCCTTATCAACTTTTTTTAGTGAACTCTAATACAAAGAATATTAGCCCTGTTTATATTGCTCAAAATTGATATACAAGACATGAAAGATGCAGGGTTTGTTTTACAATATTTTTTTAGCCAAATATGGATCGATTTAGTAATGATATTTTGTTTACTACCAATGATAATTCAGGAACCTTTTTATGTAATTAGACAGTCAGTATATATAATCAATATGCTTGTGGGGTAAAGCTCTATTCCAAATTCAATTCAAGTAGAACATCATCTTCAAGGACAGATACCACTAATTGCACTTTATTATAGCAGTTGAATACTGTTTGGAATCTTCACTTAGAGCATGTTTGCTGATCCGACATTTTGTGGTAGTGTTATGCATAATGAATGTTTGTTGGTTGGTTTTTTCTGGTTACTGGTTCTGGCATTGAGCGCAATTTAATAAAAAATAAATTAGGTTGACAGGTAAATCGAATTTTATATCCATTCTTCAAAAAAGAAAACCGAGAATACGGCTCAACCATATGGCACATTGTTCAGATGCCAGTTCAAAGTTGGGTTTGGAGGTGTTTTTCTACAAATTTTTTCTGTGCATGGGCAAAATTGATAAGGGAAGTCTTGACCATCGGTTATGTGAACCACTATGCACAAGTGAAGTATCCCAATTCTATTTCATCTTTTTGACAAACTGTTGCGAAGTTGGTGTTTGCGTTTTGACTTTTGATGAATTTTTATTGCTTTGTTTTCAACTCACATGATTATCTGATTGGTCATATTTTTTGTGGCTCATTTAGTATGTGAGATAGCCAAAGATAGTTGTATACAGTAATGATGTGCGCAGTCTTTTTTGCTTGTCATTTTCAGATATCCTGGTTATCTTGAAGTTGTATAAAGCCAAGATAAAAAAGCAATGTTCAACTAGTAAAATTAACTTATTTTTTACAACATTTTTATCTCCTATTTGTTACAAGGGAAATATTACGGTATGTTAATTCCATTTTCATTAAGACTTGGACGACCATTTTACGGAGTAGAAAAGGGAAATCAGTGGACTCCTGTGCTTGAGGAATATAATGAGTGGGTTCAGGTAATTGAGCAATATATCAGTATGATATATCAATATATCATAAAATTTTCAAATCTAGTACTTGTGCTTTTTAATAGCAGTGTACCTTATTAGGGCACAATTTCTATTTATTCTTGCAAAAAAAGTTAAATATACCAGTGGTAATGGTTTTAAAGTGATGTCTACATCAATTTTTACTCTTCAAAGTCATCTTACAATATTATACAAGAATTACTTTCGAACTAAATCATTTTTTTTTTGATTATATACAGCCTTGCAGATGATTTTCTGTCAAGGAATATTGATGCAACAAAATATTTTTTACCATACCAAATTAGAGTACTACTCCAAATAGGAGTATTCACTTAAAGTTGTTGGAAAGATATGAATTTTCGGTTTGGCTTAGCCTACCCAAGTTACACCTTGAGTTGAGTAGTGGCATGGATCAACGAGCCTCACTTGAACCTGAGATATTCAACCTTCAATGCCATTATGATAACCACTAATCTATTTCTTGCCCACAAATGCTACTCAAGTAAGCGAGTGTGCCTTTTCTTGAGACTCATTGTGTGACTGTAGTTAAAATATCACACAAAATTAGACAAGGTAGGAAAAAACGAAGTAACGAATAGATAAAATTTATTCACAGATTGGTCAAGAAAAAGGTCAAACGTGTCAAAGACACAATGAGTTGTATGGCCCACCACAATGGGGTGTATCAAATGGGAATTGTCAGAATAATACAAATTGTTCATTCAAAAATGTATTGTACTGCTGCAACAAACGAATTCCGCGGCCAACAGAGGTAAATACAGTTTACTTGCCCCCTCATAGTATTGCAATGCCCAATAACTTTGGAAACAGACGATAAAATCTTTAGGCATTCAAAATCTATGAATCATTGCTTCTGATAAACAAGAAAGCTTAAAAACCGTCAACGCTGCTATTTCATAGCAGTATTGATGTTTTGAACCATTTTTATATAGTTTGACTGCTACCATACACTCGAAAAAGGCATATTGATCTTCTTGCAAAAGATATGTTATGAAATATTCCTATTTGCTAAATTTTCTTCTGGAGGGACCCTTTTCATTCAGGTGTTTGAGTAGCAGTGTATCTGACATACTGGCAGACTGGTTGGGGGTATGTCAAATAAAACTTGTTGTTTTTGGTTATTCAACATGCTTGCCAATAATGAGAAGAAAATTTGTAATAATAAACTCTTATCATCAAACTTTTTGTCAGAGTCAAACAGATTTCTGAATCACAAATGAAGAAAATTGCTTGCTTTTTTCTCTTCTTGTTGGATCAGTATAGGGAGTAGTAGTCTGGGCTTCTTGTGAATAATACCTTTGGCATATGGCACATTTGAATCGAATTTGTATATTCAAAAACAAAATTAATTTTATTAATAATTCCAAAATAATCATCTAGGAATATCCCCACATTCATTCTATTAAAATAGCAGTATTAGTCAATTACAGTACCAATGTTATCGGTTTGCAATAACACATCACACCTTGAACTTCTTTATAAAATTGTTCGACTCTGGTGACTTTTTTAAGCATTCGCAACAGGTCAATGCCCTGATGACGGTGCTGTTTTCTGCACTGTCCACTTCGTATGCCTTGGCACTGTTTTCTCCACCTGCTCATATTTCTCGAGTGACTTGTACTGGTATTCGGCAGAATAAATATTCTCTGTCAGTCCATACAGATATTTAAACCTCACTAACATCTAGACATAAAATTAGGTGTCTGATATGAATTTTATAAATTTCTTGTCTCAGCAGATTTTGAATGAAGGTATGCTTCCTGTGGCTGAACAAATTATGGTTAATGTTTACACAACAGTACAGAATGGAAGAACATTTTATAGGTAGAGTAGAAAAGTATGAGATACAGTGTGTAATTGAAAAAAATACATCACACTTTTAATTCTTGAGCTGATATTCCTAGTTATCTGTCAATAACCATGCTTATTAAAAAACTACTGGCATGGTTGACATAAAGCAAAATTAATTAGTTGGATACAAATGATACATTTATACACCAATTGGGTTGATCTTAAAGTTAATTTGAATATTGTTCAAATTTTATTAGAATAAAGAAACAAAAGAAAGTTTCTCAGAAGCTTAGATAAATTAAATTGCCAATATTTGGCAGCATAGTCATGATTTACCGTAAGTTAAATTTGGTATATATCATGATTTTATTGCAAAATGTGGCAATTTAAGAATATTCAAAAAACGAAATTACTCTCAAGCTAAATTTTAGAATACTTAACTATTCGAAAAAAATATTTCTATGCATTTCAATGCCAGTGCAATATTTTTATTCTTAAAAAATTTCTTATATGTACATATATTTATTTTTTAACAACTTCATATTCCATTAAATTTTATCGGTATTATTGGATAAAAAAGTATTCTGAATCACAGTTGCAATTTTCTGCCATGTTGCATTTTTCAGATATATTCGTAGTGGTATTGACTCAGTTGAAGAATCATCAATCTGGAGTTTCAGGAGAAGGCATGTTGGTGATGTTGCACGAATTATGTTCTATACCAACTATAAATACCAGTTAGTTACTGACTTATTTTCATCTAGTTTTCAACCTTTTGATAGCTTCTCTATATTTTCATTTGCATTCTATCATTGTTCCGGCATTTGCTAATTATTTACCATTTTCCACATTGAAACTATATATTTTTGTTAAAAAAATTTTAGTAATGTGGAACTGAAATCAAAACAATTTTTATTCGACCATGTGGTTTCTGACAAATATTTCATTCAGTAGGTCAATCTTATGATCTCTGATATTTTTCTAGAAAGTTTGCGAGAAAAAATTTATACATATGAAAATATGACGTCAAATCCAAATTATAATTAAGAAAATTAATACTGTCGCTATTTTCAGATCTTTCTTCAAATTTTCCAAATGTCGCATCATTGAATCAGCCTTTTAAAACCACTATGCAAGATTGAACATATTTCTTCTTAAATACTGTAAGACGCTCCATATGAGATGGTAAAAAGAAAATTGCAATTTCACAGATTGTGATGAATGTGCAAGCTTACCGTTTCAATTGTAAAATTTTGTTTTCATCTTTTTTTATTTAGATATGAAAAAGTGATATATTTTTGCTTCAAATCTCTAAATCTTGCAATCGGACAACTGCAAACGGTTTACAGCATGTCATCTACACCCTGTTATTCAAATGGATGGAGACTTTCTTTCTATTTGTATGCATCAGAGCAAAACATAAGAAAAGTATGGTGTTTAACATGTTGAAACCTCCACAAGTAGCAATAGGATATGGCGTAAAAATTAATGTCTAACTTGTTGATTTGTAGTTATTGTTAGCAATGATTTTTTTGTACATATTTGCTTTGGACTAGCCATAATGAAAAAGCATAATAAAATGAAATGCACAAATTTCCGCCATAGTGAACATAACTATTATGTGTTGACTGCACTTGTACCCTTTCTATGTTTAATGAAATAATGTAGTTTAACCCTTGTTACCAATCTTGTATATTGTAATATGAAATTATTTGTATAGGTTTTGCACTTGCAAATTTCTTGTTAAATTAGGATCATTCTAATCAATGTAATATTTTAAAATGCTTTTCTTATTATTAATCCATTATTTAGGATGACACAAAAGCAATATATGTTGGAATATCCACAGTACAACCTTATTATTCAAGAGCTCATTTCTCACATTTTCCTCCAATGTTTAGAAAAATCGAGAGTTTTATAATTTATGCTGAGTCACCAGATTTTGTTCCGGAAGAAAGAGTGAGTGTTGATGTGGATTTCACAATGTTTTTCCTTCATTAGTATTAAATATATTTTAGGTCTTTAAATAACTATACTTCCAAAGATCTGATTTCATGTGTTATTTGTTCTGAGCTGGTACGAGATTTAACCTGGGCTCAAATCTCAAATAGATGTTCAACATGTGATGACACCCATAACAACTACCAGGCCATCACGAAACAGAATTTATAAAGTTTCAAGCATTCAATTATTACTTTCCTTATTCTTTAATTGTTACGTTGTCAACTCAGGGAGAAAATGCGAATATCACAGAGAAATTTGTTGATGAATGTTCGAGGTCTCCTATTGATATAACGGCTCCTAGTATATTGGTTTCACCCGGATATCCCAAAGATTATAAATCACAGGCGGATTGCAGTTGGAGAGTAAGACTTTCTGATAAAGATATCCAGCAAGGTAATTTTATAATTTTTTTAGTGTGACATCTGGTCAACACAACGGCGAAGATTTGTTTTCCGAAGTGACCGACATGATCACACGCGACATTTGTGCGCGTTTGTGACCAGATATGAATTGCTATAATATTTATTTATCTGATCTCTGATTGCTGTACTAGGCCGAGTATTTGTTTATTTTCTATTCAAAAACATGCTTCAAATTTGAATTGAACAGTTGAGTCTTTGGGATCTAAAATGGTTGAATACTTTTAGGTTGTTATTATGACTTTTTAAGACCTCCAATAAACAATGATTTGCTTTCAAGATCTCAAACTAAGAATAACGATTGAAGAACTGCATTTGGAGGATCGAGTTGATGAACTACTTGTATATGAAGCTTCCTTGGATACAAATTTTGAAACTCTGAATCGTGGAGATGCCAGCAATGTATATTCAGGGACAGTTCGTCATGTTACGCAAACTACAAATGAAAGTTTTTTTCTCCATTTTAAATCTGACTATTCTATCGAAAAACAAGGATTTAAAATTTTGATTGAAACTGTGAATGATAGATGCGGCGGAAATATTACAGATCATGGCACAACTATTACTAGTGAAAACTATCCCAAGAAATATAGAGGAGGACTTAATTGTGAGTGGACTATCACATCTCCAAACAGTGGATATGGAATAGATATCCAATTCGGGAAATTTGAACTCAAACATTCTGATAACTGTTCTGATGATTATCTGACTGTCGGTCCTGAATATGAGACTGAAAGATTTAAGTTCTGTGGCATAAAAAATAGCCCACCTAGAAAACAATTCAACGAGAGCAAGATAATTTTAAAATTTGTTTCTGCCCCTGGGAAATCTAGTGGTCAAAAAGGTTTTATGTTTAATGTTTTCTTCTGGCCTCTGAACAAATTCCGAGCCGATCAACAAAGTGGATATTGCGGCTCACAAAAAATTGATCCATGGAGTGGTGGTATAGATGGTGCCAGTTCACGTATCATAGGTGGGTTGGAATCAATTCCTGGAAGCTGGCCTTGGCTTGTATACTTAAAAGGAAGCATTTTGTGGAGGAGCGCTGATTGACGAACGGTAATTTTAAGTCTTTCATTCAATTTTATCACTGTTATATACTGTATAATAAAGGCATTATATATAAGTAATTGCATATTGGGATATCCTGTATCGTTACTATCTCCGGATTAGTGGAAGATCAATCAGTAACATGTGCTTCGTGGTTATAGGTTATTATATTCTGTAGCAATTTTATCACTTTGAAGATACCATGTTTCGTTTAATTTAGAATATGTAATAAATTTCAGTTTTCAACAAATACAAATAAATGTTATTTATTCATTAAATCGTTGAGCATTACTATTGAATAACTATAGCAAAAATAACATCTCAATTATATATGTCGTAGATGGGTGGTCACTGCAGCTCACTGTTTTGTGGAAGGTAAATTAAAAGATGGAACAGTGAAATTGAAACTTGATGCATCAAAATACTCAGTGACAGCTGGGCGTCATCATCGTTCTATATCATCTCATGGTGAACAAGTGTTTGATGTGGAAAAGATAATTATTCATCCCAGGTAAGGAGATAATAGAATGACCCTCATCAAGAGGATATTGTTTTCAGAGTTGTAGCATTTGAGTGTCAGATTCTGGGCGTGGAAGATTCATAGTTGGTGCATGCTTTCTCGGGGTATATTAATTTCTTATATTGTATGTGCATGTACACACATCACACTATGATGCAAGAATGATTATCTATATTTTTAAATATTTAGATGTTGATGATGTAAATGTTGATGTGCAAGCTTTTGAATGCGTGTCATAACAGCTGACTGAAAGGTTTTTAATGGTTATGCCTCAAAAAGTAGATACCTTGTAAGAGAAAACCCAAGGCAGTTTTAACAAAATACAAACATGAGTGTCAACACAGATGGAGTTCAATCAATAGATTTTACTTTAGTATTTTCTGAAAACAATGACCCACTCAAATTAGTAAAAATTAGATATATCTATATTTTAAGAGTATTATTGTTTTTTTTTTCTTATTTTTTTCAGCTATAAACGTGTCAGAATAGGTGCCGCAGGATTAACTGTAATAAATGGCGTTCCAGTCAATGATATAGCATTGATGCAACTGAAACAAGCAGCAAGAATTACTGACACTGTGTCACCAATTTGTCTACCCAAGCAGGTACATTACTTCTACTGCTCCTTATGTTATTCTTTTTTAGTAGGTAATATAGCTTATCATGTGTACCCTGCTGGAAAGGAATGTTGAAAACACAGTCTAACCATATTTTTGAGCATGACTTCACTTGCACAACCACTAAGCCGAGTATACAGGATTTTCTTTAACCATGCTCACTGGAAGTTATTCCAATAAATTTTTTCTCTAAAGTTGTTCATTAGTTCTAGAGTTTCCGTATTAGCCAGATGATCAAAGTCAATGTGTTCGGCCTGTGCTACAATCGCTCATGCATGCCATGTTTATGACCAAACTAACACTCCAATCACCCCAAAAGGTGTTGTATGAAGTGATGCATTGTTGAGGTTTTTAATGATGGCCAAAAGCCTATCAAGGATTTCTAATTAAGCATAGCATTAGTAGCAACAGTAGTACACGTTAAAAAGTAGGGAAATTGATTCCATGCTTTCATCATCTCGTTTTCCTTTTATTATTTTTAGTTTCTGATACAAGTTGATTTGAATTCCTTTCCTTGCGCGTATTTTTTAATCTTTTTCTCATCCATTTTTTGCTTTTTATTTTCATTCATTACCACCTACAGATTGTTGTTGTTTGTTTCAATATTTATCTCACAGATACGACTGATTAATCTTGGCACATGGGACGATTTTCATAGTACTGACAAACCAGGGGACTATTTTAAGTACTTATTACATTGCCCTATTGGGTGTAGTAAGCCATATTAGGCAAATTATATGAACTGCGTTGGCATTCAGCAAATTTTTATAACTATTTTCTAAGCTTCATTATTTCAGTATCCACACCGATAATAGTAAGTAAGCAGTGCGGGACAGGAGCAGAAAAATTGCATTTGAGTTGTTGCAGCTAGAAAAATATCCACACGCCTTCAGTACAATCTCACCCTTTCTTATATGTTCAAGTAATTCATTGCGAAAATTTGGAATATTTGGAACACTTACCGGGCTAGTGGAGTTTATTCTAAAGTCACTTTTACAATCTATGCTTCACACTTTATGTCATCAAATAATTTTCTTTAATTTTTCTAGTAGGTCAGGGTGGTAGAATCTTGTTTTTTCAGGTGTCTGAACTGTCTGTGTCATTTTCTTCGGATGGACGAAAAGCTTCAAAAACCTTCAACACTGCTATTTCATAGCAGTATTGATAATCTTGAAACTTTTCTACAGTTTTGTTGCGGCCAGACCCCCAAGAAAGGACGTTTTAATTTTCTAGCCACAGATACAGTATGAAATATTGCTTATTTGCTGAATTTTCATATATTGGCAGCCCCTGGCATAGACAGGGCTTGAATCAACTTTTTCATGGTATTTAAAAGCTGCGACAAAATGTTAGCAATGCTACAGATGAAATGTGCTTTAGTGATGGGATCTTAGCAACCCTTGACAAAAACATGTTTATACAATATCTTTTGGTTTTAGATTTGTTTTTTCATGCATCTACCATCAACTACGGTAGTTGATCATCATAATCAAACTTTTCTAGGACGTCGTGGTTGGTGAAACATGTGTTATCGCTGGTTGGGGGAATCGTGAAATTTTGGCCACATTGTTTGGTGATCGAAAAGAAACTTTGCATTATGCTCATGTGTATGTGCTTGCAAATTCACTCTGTAACAGCTATGAAGCATTGAGAGATAGTTTAACTGAAAGTATGATGTGTGCAGGTATTCTTATTCAAGCAAAACTTCTTTTATCTCTAATCCAGTATATCTTTCCTACATACTGTTTGTGTTATTAAAATGTCACTATAAGCATGTTCGGAAGAACATCCAAAAAAAAACCAACTGACGACTACTAGCAAAGAATTATATAAAATGTAAAACCAGCATTTTTTACCTTAACACGTAGAAAAACATTCCATACAGAAGTGAATTGCTACATTAAAGTATAATGAGTGGCATCTACCTCAACTCAGAGTAAAAGCATTTTTGTTCATGACCTGGGGGTACACTTTTTTTGTTAAACGGTACATATATTCCAGTATTTCATTATAAAAAAAAATTAGTTTTTGTCATTAGGGGAATTCGAGTTTACAACATTGTTGTGCAATTTAGATTGTAATTCAAACTCTTAATTTTCTTTCTGACTTGGACCGCAAATACTCAACACCAATTTTTGATTGATGTTATTTGCTGTTATGTGATGCTGTATAATATCCTCACGTTATACTCACAGGTTATCCAGGTGGTGGAGTTGATTCTTGCAGGGGAGATTCAGGAGGTCCGTTGATGTGTAAAGGACCAGGAAATAATTATCAATTAAAGGGTGTGATTAGCTGGGGCAGAGGATGTGGAAAACCAAATCAGCCAGGAATATACACACGTGTGTGGCATTATTATGAATGGATAACGAGTACCATACATTCATAAAAAACAGTATGGTGTTGTATTATAAATATCAAACACTTCTTTTCGGTTAGTTCTGAACCTAAAATATTGTTAAAATATGTTTTTGCTCTGCATGAGTCACTGCGCTGCTAAGACGCAGTACATATTTGTGACTCTTGTTCGGAAGAAACCATATCTGAATTTGTTCAAGAAACGTTGAATATGTAAGATATATTATTGTTATTCTTAAGTGTTCATATCTGCAAATGTAAGAC
This sequence comes from Styela plicata, assembly GCA_963675895.2. NCBI lineage: Eukaryota > Metazoa > Chordata > Ascidiacea > Stolidobranchia > Styelidae > Styela > Styela plicata. The sequence goes on from OZ023145.1 coordinate 17,418,673, forward strand.
AATGGGAACAGTGTATAATAACCATTTTTTTTCATTTATTTTAAATATATAAAATATAATATAGTCACAAGATTTATAGCTTGACTTTTTTAAAGGATTTATCAAGATTTAAGATAAGGATTTCAGTTTTATCTTGCGGCCACTACCTTTCGTGCAGATACCATGCTTCGGCGGAGGAGGTCGTAATCGTTGGTTACATGCGCGAGCGAGGAGTCTAGCTTCGCATACATTCATCACCAACATGATTGGGACGAGAGTTGCACCGAGTAGAATTGTGCACAGTGGAATTGCACCCCTTGATAATGCGCACAATGGAATCACAATCCAATTGAATTGCACTTTATGGCATTGCAGTTTTCCTATTTCTTTGGAAAAACGAAAAATCCTCTTTATGTTGTTCATTGTGTGTGTCAATTCCACTGGGTGCATTGTGAGGGATGGTGAATGAAATATAATTTTTCGAATGCCCACAAACTGAAGTGCGTTTTTATTGACGATCACAATAAATTGTCAAAGATAATGAAATTATTTATATGTTGGTGTTTGCATGGTGGCTGCTGCCTTTTAGGCATGATTTTCCGTTCTACTCACGATATATTACAATAATTGCAATTAAAATTTACTACAGCACTTTGAAGAGATGCCATGATGAATTTTAGTAGTAAGATTTGCGTCTACTGCGCATTTCAAAATATAACCACGCAAAAGCGTTTTGCCTGAGTAAAGTAGCTTATTTGTGATCGTCGTTCCTCTTTTTTTCTGGCTTAGGTATAGAATCTTTTGGCCGTAAACTGAACTTCAGCGAGGTGTTTAGAGACAAAAATTATTTAGAATAGGATTTCATTTTTCCCCCGCGTGAGATGAAAGCTGATCTGAGCTGAATACAGCTTGATCATACGGCGAAGCACGACTTCCCGTGCAGACACCAGTTCCGAATCGTGGGTGAAGGTTTTTTGGATTAACATTTTTGATTTGATTAGAATAGAAGCTTATTTTACGATAGTAGGCTACACTGTGTACAACCCACACACAGAAAAAATCAGTGAACGATTAGAAAAAAACAAAATCCACTTCCAAACTGTCACGTGGAGTACGACATGTGGTTGAGCTGTATTATCGGCTCTGTTCCACCGTTAGATAAAATGAAAATCTATTCCTTCCATACCAAACGTACACAAGTAAACAAGGAGAAAAATGATATCAGTCGGCGTCGGTTAACAAACTTTCGAATATATTCATCCATCCGTGTACATAGTTTAAAAGTATCAAATTTTAAGCAATTTCAGTTCTTCGATATCATATTCGGAGGTGGAAGTTTTCGCTATTTTTATCAATGTTTAAAATAGCGTGGGCGTGTGGCTTTGTGTATATTGGAATAATAGTATGTTTTTTTTTCTGTATTGTGCTATTAATTCTGCGTGTTGTTATCTAGGAACCTATGCCAGATCAGAACAATGATTCCATCTTCATGCTTCGTAGTTTCAAAAAGATGGTGTAATAATTTCGCGTATTATGTTACATTAAACTGTTGGAAAACGGTTCTCAATCAACTAACATTTTGCGAATATTTGTGTGGGATATTTGCAATTATACGATCTGGATTTTTTCCCTCCTAATCTTGTTTCAATGAGTACGGGCGACAGATTGTCGTATTCATGAGATACGAAAATAAGTTTGTCAATGCATCTTTTGTTAAGTATGTTTCACTGATGAATCGCGGTCCATCTGTGGCTAATGCTTGACAAACTAAAATTTCTGAATGGGGTAGACCATAGTTTTAAACACTGGAGTAACACTGAAATTCACACCGAAGTTCACTGTCTTTCCGTAGTTATATTAGTATTAAAGATAAATCAAATGATCTTTTTATTGAAATTGCATTTTATGCGTATGTTGTGATATACTTCTTCATCTGGAAGAATTGAGTGAATGGATCAAAATAAAATATTGAGCGTAGTTGAAGTTTTTTTTTTTTTTATTCTCAATTTGTCAGCATTGTCGACAGGTATAAAACCATAGATAGTCATTCTCATAACGTTCTACGATTATGTTCTACGTATTCTGTTGTGAAATGTGAATGCAATGAATACGTTACGGAGCGGTAAAGCCAAAATGACTTCAAGCCTGTCTGTCCCACTGTTAAGGCCTTCTGGGGACAGTTATATACTTGATAGACAAGTTATCGATGAACTCTTCAGCAGCAGATCCTTAATCGATACAGAAGTGGTCATCATAAGCATGTGGGGTGCAATGCATTGTGGAAAGTCGTTGAATCTGAATTACTTCTACCAATATCTTCAAGGAAATAGGGTAGGAATTTATTTTTCATACCTAGTATTTTTTCACTTCAGGTATCATATCAGGTAAAGCGGTATATTCCAAATATCCCGAAAAGCATGGAAAATATAAAGCTTTAAAACTTTTCTTCGAAGTAAGTTTTCAGCCAAAAAATGGAAAAAAATCTATCTATCTGGAATTAGAATCCGGATCTATCTATGGAATATATATGCTAAATGGTCTTCAAGCATGAGCAAAAACTTGCCGATCTCAGTAACAGGCAAGGGCGCTACTGATGGTAGGCTATATGTTACTTTTTTGTATCGTTTGGTGTGTGAAGTAATTGCGATCTACCGGCATTGATACCGAGCAAGATTACTATTTTTTTCATTTATCGCAATAAATTTCAACAGGATTCGCAATCTCCTCGTTCTTCTAATCCTCCAAAACGATGTTTCGATTGGGCAAATGGAATAAAAACTCAACGAAAAACTATCGGGATTCACGTTACAAGGAAGCCGATTTTTGTTCGTCGGAGTGGCCAGGTTTGCTAAGGAGCACGAGTGATTTGTTAGAATCAAACTTATGACATCTGGCTTAAAGATTCAAGATACAATTGTGATTTGTGAAAAATAAGCAAATATTAACGCCTGATAAATAAAAATCAGTAAAATAAATAATGATATAATAATGTTCTAACAGTAGAGTAAAAATAGAATGAATTGGTGTTTTTTATAACAAAAATAATTGAATATCGGCCACAGTTTCCAAATATCATCGCATAGACATACCTAACTTGAAACAAAGGAATCTTAATGAAATATACCATATTTTAACATATACTTATATAAAGTTGACTTCGCTAAACAAGTATTGACAAAATTCTTTTTGACATTGATTGTGTGCATAAGCTCATATGCATGAATTATTATAAATTAATATAATTTGCAGAACCTTGCTGTGTTTTTGCTGGATTGCGAAGGAACCGACATGAAATCTGGGAATGCACAGATGTTTTTGTTTGCCCTCTCCACACTTCTGAGCTCAGTTCAGATAATCAACGTTGAAAAGGACATTCAAGATAGGGATGTTTATCCGTTGAGAGTAAGAAACATATTGTTATAATTTAATTAGAATATAATACAGAATGTAGTACCGCAAAAAAATTCACGCGAGATGCCACTAAGGCTGCATGGCTGTTTTAAAGTCCGATGTCCCCCATTTACATGTAGTTGAAAGAAAATCAAAGCGAATGTTGAATTTTTTTAATTGGATGGTTGAAATGTCTCCATCCCAAAGTACCTACGTGATTCTTCTTCTTGGCAGAAAGCAGAAATAAAACCATGCGTGACACTTGCATCTAAAATGGTTTTTTTTAATTTATTTTGTAGCCATTCATAACGGCCTTCGATGAATTGAGGAATTCTGTCCGAAAAGAGATATTTGAGGTGATCTTTGCTTTTCTTTAGTATACCTGGATCTGGTTTTCTATATACACATGCGGAGGTATTAAAGATGGTGTTGTAACATGAATTGTTTTATTAGTGGGGTACAAATCTGTTTGCGCAAATTGGAGAGTGTCAAAAAATCGCTGAAATGTTAAAACACATATTAGATTATATATTTTGAAGTTTTATTGATGGGACAAACTTTGGGAGGACATATAATCGTGCGTCAATACTTCGTAATAGAAGTCTCTGCATATCTATCTATCTTTTGTGATTATTTTCTTTCTTATTATATATATGAGCTCATAAGCAAAGGAAACGAGAGGAGGAAGCAGACTAAGAATCCTATCATACGTCTCCCTCCCAAGTCTTTAGCTATATATTTTCATGTAATGCATATGCTTGTGATGCATGGAATGACCTCGCTGCCAAATATCAACAAGTTCAACCAAACGAAATGTTGGTATAGTGAATACCGTTTCAACTTGACTATAAGGACAACCGCTACTATTGCCATTAATTTTAACAGACTCAACTACTCTTTCTCGTTCGCGACGTCACCAACACAACGTCGCACAGGTTGGGTGATGCCGATGCTTCACAATTTTTTGCAAAGGCCTTCAGAACAGGATTCAAACGGAGTATTTACGACAAACTCTTGAAATCTTTTTCAGGAGTCGATTGCTTTACAATGCCGCACCCGGGGCATATGGCCACTGTCAGGCGTCTAAAAAATGAATTCAGTGGTTCATTCAAAGGTTTGTACATAATAGTTCTAGCACTATGTAAACTTGGATTTAGGAACGAATGAAATATAATAAAACAATTATGAAGCCGTGTAGCGTGGGCTTTAGGATTTTGATTAATTTTTTTTATGTATTTATGTGTATATATATATTGACATAATATTATGCATATAGGTCGTAAATGTTTGATGATGTTTTTGATAACATCGTTATTGTTGTTGATTAAGTCTTTACATGACTGGCAAAAAATACACTTATCTTCCTTCCGGCCAGAAAAATTTCGCTTTTGCCAAGTATGAGTCACTGATGGATCATGCCGTCGAGGTGTGGTCGGTCTGTGTCTCATGCTTGACAAAATGAAAATTCTGATTGGGCTACTTAATAAGAATAATACCTATTCCCTATTTAACTTCAGAATTGAACGAATCATTCGTGCATTATCTTCAAAATTTGATGGAACGAATTCTGATTCCCGAAAACTTAATTATAAAACGAGTGAACGGAAAGCATATAACATGTGGGCAATTTCGAGATTACATCGAAGCCTGCTATGATGCATTACATGGCACGAAAGATCTTGGAAGAGGATTACTGAAGGTAATAAATTTGAGTGACATGAAAATATATGTTATAGTGTACACGCAAAATAATCCGGTGTGCGACATGTTTCGTAAAGCGCAAGGACATTATACTAGCATCGTGCGCGACTATCATTATTTGAGCTGAAATATTTAGCATTCCGGCTAAACGAGGATAGGCTTTAAGACGATACACATGCCATTTAATGGCTGGAAATGACTAAATAAGCGTGATAACAACTGCATGGTATCGTATACCCCCTCCCCTAAATACGATAGAAACAATAACTAAAAGTAACTGATATAAGGTTTTAACAAGTGCAATAATTCATGTTTATCTATTCTAAAGCTTGCTTCTCACACAAGGTATCAACCGCTAGTCGAAGAGTGCGGTCAAATCTTCAAACAGTCTTTGACCCAGGTTTGTATTAATATATGCCTTACAACACAATACAAATTGAAAAAAATGCAGAATGTCTGTAAATCAATGCTAATTCAGTGGGTAGGATAGATAAATAAATAAATGTATAGTAGAAAGCAAAGTAGGCGTCTGTGTCTCTACCTGCCAGACATATTTTATGGAAATACGTCTCGACAAAAATGGCTTTGTTGGCGCGATCTATGAGTGACTCGGACTTTATACCAAAAATGATTTCTGGTTGCGTAATATTGCCACTTAACAGTACATTCTAAATTTGATAATACATACTCATTTTTAAGCTAATAATGTCGATAATTCAGGATATACGCGGTACTGCACTAAATGAAGCGGAATTTTCAGAAATTTGCGATGAAAAAATTCAAGAAGTAATGCGAAAATTTGCTGAAGCAGCAGCTGGAGGAATTCGTGGAGATCAAAAAGAAAAATATGAAACATTGCTTGAACAAGACCTACACGAAATAAAAAATGAAATTAGTGATGACAATCGAAACTTTTACGTAAGTAAACTGAGTGAGAAAATAAATATTACGACAGTAAAATATCGTTTGCTGATTGAAAAACACGCCCTGAGCCACTATGTCCTAAGCTGTAATTTCAATGAAGAATGTATGATGTGTAATAAATGCTAAAGAATATTTGGTCAAAGGTGAATTATAAATGGCCTGGTCTTGTGGAGGGGTTCAGTTCATCAACTTAACAGAAAAAAATTGATTTTAACTTTTTCTGTTTGGGAAATTTTGTTTTCCTAAGTAAAGCAGTGCTTTCTTATTTGTGTCCCAGTCAAAAAATGCCGGCGTAACATGTTTTGCCAAGTATGGGTCACTGAGGGAACGCACCGTCAATGTGCGCTCCATCTGTGGCGCATGCTAGACAAAATAAAATTTCTGATTGTGACTATTTTTGAGATATCATGTTTCATGTTATATCACTGTTGCATCAGCTCGCTATAATTTTAGGATACAATGGATCACATGTTCCTTTGTCTTATACACAATACCGAATCCCATGAAACATGTGCCATATACATTGTCGCAGTATAAATAACAAATATAACTAATGAATGACGTCTAAAACCTCCCTTTAAAAACGTTCCAGAGGTTGTATAAAAACGATTTTTCTCTGTTATGGTGATATACTTGTTTCAAAAAGTGTAATTTAGTATGCCAGATTGTGGTTCAGGACACAAATATAAAAATCACTTTGCTGCTACTGCCTGCTAGAGAAAATGCATATTCCAAGCCCTCTAGCCTGGAACTAATTTCAGTTACATAATAATATGGATTTCCTATATCAATAGTAGCAATGGCCCAGAATCGTGCAATGCAATTTTATTTCTTCAAATCACTGGGTTATACTAAATTTAGGCATTTTAGTGAACATGTTACTCGCCAAGTGCAATATTGTACGTTGTGATTTGTAATATCTATTTGTTGGCTTGTTTCCTAATGACAAACATGAAATACACGAGGCAGATATTTTCGCAGGTTGGCCCTTTGTAAGAATGTTTTAATAGTTGCAATTTGTGTACATTTAATTTTACCTCTTCGCGTCTTATATAGAAACTATGTGTTGAGAAAAACGAGAGGGCGGTACGAAGAGGATTGAAAACATACGAGATGGAATTCCAAAACACGGTGAGTTTTTATTACTAATAAAAGTCACGTGGAGCAGCCAGTTGCAGTAATTCTTTTTTGTCCACAACATATATTTTCATTTATAACAGTTTGCGCGCTGAATGCGTGCAAACACCATTTTTTAAATTTCTCAATTCGATTAAGAAATTTCACGAGATACATAAATTAAGGTGGTGTATTGTTGAACAATGTAATACATTTCTTTTGAATGTGTAACAATTGGACCGCGCTAGAATTAGGTCGATACCTTCTGATACCATTTCTCTGATATGTAATTCAACCAGTTTCTATGCGGGGATTCTAAACATGCAATATTGGTTCATAAAACAAATTTTTAATGTTTGATTCTATCAGTCCAAAATATTTCTGCGGGGGAAGTTATAAAAATTGTCAGTCCAGAACTGGTATTGCACCAACATCGGTACATTCTTAGTCAAAATAAGTTCATTTACAGAATTGGCAAATACTCGTGAATAGACGATAGTTGTTTGACAAAACACAATTGCCTTCATATTATATAAATGCATAGTCGTCTGGAAAAAGTTTCGTTCTAGGAATTTTCCATTCTAATATTTTCAGATAAGCAGACAACAAGTTGATCGTGCAACAGTGATGGAATATCACAAAACATCCATGGATCACGCAATAGCTCTGTTCAACAGAACACCCAAGCAAGGCGGGGAACTTTTTATTCAAGGATTTCGGGAAGATTTGCATGTTCGCATTCAAGAGACTTACAATAACAAAGTTGATGAGGTTTTATTTCATTTCAGTATTTCATGTTTGGGAACTATTATTGCTTAATTCATGCGCGGTGCTCTCCTCGATTATAAATTTTGTGGTTGCTTATACGGAACATAATAGGCAACACCAAAGTTTGTGGTCATCCTCCCACTCAATCATAGTAAAAAAGAAGAATGTATGTCGGTCTGGCTATCATTTATAAATTTGTTTCTTATATCTCACCTTCAAGTAAAAAAATTTCTTCTATTCAATAAGCTAACGACTGTCTGCGCCTCGGCGGCTTGATTCGTTACTGAATATTTCCATCGATGTAATAATTGCCTGAGCATTACTGACCCTTTCCTCTCTTTTTATATGAATAATTTGTTGTGGGATATAGAAAACCAGAAATATATCACGCCGAATTTCCCATACCCTTCTATTCATACAATGCCTTCTATGATCTGGTGGAGTTGAATTCAAATATTCTTTTAGAAGATTTATAGCGAATTAATATTTTCAGATTTTTTTCGTCGATGTTGAATCACACAGCATGGCACAAAGTAAGTTCGGTCTCCCAAATTAAACTTATAAAACTGAATAAAGTTTGAAGATGTGTCGGGTGAACAAATTTAGTGAACATTTCCAAAGTTATAAATATATTATTGTTGAAGTATAAAATAACCTATACAAGAACATGTTGTGTTGATCAAGCAAATATTTTTATATGTTTTAAAATGTGGTGAATTAATGTCATAATTTATTACTTGAAATCACTTTTACTGACAAAATAACAAAATAGATTTAATCATTTTTTAATAATCGTCTGTCCGTCGTGGAAATAATGGAAAAATATAAAACTTTTTGTTTGTAGCATGTGTCATCGGAGTACGTGGTGGTCGATTCGATCATGAAGTATGTTCTATTGGATTCCAAAACGGAGCATTGTCTTTGGATACGGAATTTACTATAAAATTACGCAAGGATGCAGTGGGTTGGCCAGATAACGAGTACTTACGCCGTTCCCCCGTTATAATTTTTGAACCAACCAATCAACGGATACGCAAGCCAATCACTTGTAAACTTCCCATTTGGTATATAACCTATTCCCGTGACGTCACTACTGATGAAAACGTGTATGTGATGCAGAAGCGAGGAGAAGCTTGGAGCATGATACATCATGAGGCGATTGTAAACAAGCGTTCAATCACGTGTAATATTTCTGAGTTATCTCCAATAGCTTTGGCAACTTTTGTGAAAGAAAAGAAACGCCAAGTAACAACCATTCTGTACTTGAACACTGGCGGAACTTTCATTGCAAAGTTTTTTGACATGGACAGTCCAAATGTAATGAGTGCTATAAAGGAATCTGCAAAATCTGGAAGATATTTTACAGTTGTAGACATGAATACTTTGGAAATTTGTCCCCACGACGAAATCTCTGTATCGTTACGGCAGCACAATAGTACACCAGTAGCTGACTTTCAGCAATTTCGAGGAGAAGACGTATTATGCACCAGGAATCACAAAGTCCATACAATTTGTTTCGCCGACTGTACCGACCAATGAGAACGCTACTAAGATGATATATGAAGTTAGAATCAATAACCGTAGTAAAATTTCAAATCCGTTCAAAGTGAATTTGAATAATCCTGGAAGACCTGACACGGCACCAAATGGCCCGTTCAATTTCAGTAGAACCAGCGCAGTCGGAGGTTTGTTAACACATTAATTATATGAACACGTGCTTTTGCGATTTGTGTCGCGAGTCAGAAACACGTGGTTTTAGGGAAACAATTATAGGACAGATGGGACAAATTTTTAGTGATACGATTAAAGAGCCGTGCGGAATCGATTTATTGAAAATTCAGCTTTGAAAATTGCCACGTGTGATTCAATTTACGACAGCGATTTTCATGTCATGATTTAAGCTTTAAATTAAAGTGTAAACTATTTACTCACTGATAAGTATTCAAACAATGAATGTATAAAGCTCTAGAATTAGATCAAAATTTTAGTTTTTTAAACAGAAATTTGTTCCTTTTTCCGTAGTCTCATACCCTTTTACTACATCTATAATTTTAGTGCATTTATATTTCACTAACATTCTAATTTCCCGTTTATTACAAATTTCATATTTTTCTTCATTTCAGAATATATCAGCATAACAGCGGAATAAGTCAATTTCCGACCTGAACATAATTCAACTATACCTAGACGTTACCAAGTATCGGTGTTTTTAAAAATGTGTCATGGAGTCTTTTAAAAAGCTTCAAATTACTTTCAGTAATCAAAGCTGTATCGCATTGTAACGTTAAAATTTTATTTTAGATTACAATAAAAAATAATAAAAAAAGTATTAGTTATATATCTTTGTACGGTATTCGCCTGTCGCGTCATGGTTGCGATGCGACAACGTTTAAAAGATTGTTGTCAGTCTGCTGTAGGGCAAAGACATTCTAATTTGGCAAATTATTTTCATCATTACGGAATAAAATACTTTTGGAAACGGCGTTATTGATAGTTCATGGAAAGCAATTTTTTGGTTAGACAAAAATGGGCCTATTATACCGCGAAAACGATTATTTCAAACAGTTCACTCTGAAGTCACAATTTGTCTGCTAAAGGAGGGCAATACAATGACATAATTCAGAAAAAGTTTTGAACTTCATCACAAGTGTACCACAAGAATGTAAGGAAATGTCGTATATATTGCAAGCACAGGGAGGGCGCCATTTTTTAAACTCACTTTGGAATCGAAAGTACTTAAGCACGTTTTTTGAATCTCTTTCTGAAAGCAATGCCTAAAATAAAGCTACAAATAAGTGGCGTATTTAAAACCTTGAAAGAGGGAGGGGACAAATTATGACACTATAATCCCGATTTTTTAAAATGGGCCTGAAATTGCTGAATTTGAATTACTGAGTGACGAACGCACGCGGAAAATTTTCGGAGTTTATGCGTTTGTGTCACTTGAAACATCTCAGTGAGAACTGAACAACTACTAAGTGTGTCAGTGAGGGGTATCTGCCGAAGGCACTTTTTATTGTTTCCTTCCAATCGCAAGATTTACATCGCCTTCGGAGCGTCGGTAAGGCGTTAAGATACAGGCGTCTTTTAAAACTCAAAAGCTTGGGGAGTGGTCATGGATTATCGATATTTAAATCATGTCACTGAGGCGGGCGGGCCAGAATTGAGTAATTGTAAATTAACGTGCCATGCGTACCCGTCGCTGTGCTACCACCTATCTTCGTTACTTCGTGTATCTGAACTACGATTAGTTGTTAGATCCAATCCTCTAATAAAGCGCTTATTAATTGTACAATATCGAGTCTTTGAATCTCTGTATTGTCGAAATTATACAAATACAATATTTCTTTGTTTTACCCAGGCTAGATTTTGACCGTCACAAATTTCGCTTTTACCTTCTGCAACGTCGGTAACCAGCAGCGAGGGTGGCTACATAACAAGTGAATGATAGAATATTTTTACCGCTAAGGAATGACTGATTTGACACAGGGAATTATTCCCTTCACAAGGCGGTAAGACTTACTTCACCGAGATCAGGCGTGATTAAAGAATGTTTGAAGCAAATGTTACGACTAAGAAGTCAAGCAACAAGTAATATTTGCGCGCGAAATTTCTCTTGTCAAAAATTTATAGAATAGTAAGATTAAATCAAAAGCAAAATGCAGTTCGCGCATGTTGTATTATTGAGACAAGTGTTGGGAACCAGTCACTTCATTTCGAGTCCCAAGTAAAGTCGAACCGGAGAACACGTGAGGTTCGAGTCGAGTTCAAGTATTACCAAAATTTAAATTTAGAGTCAAGTCAAGTCACTGTATTATCAAGTCGTCAGTCACTTCGAGCCATTTCTAAATCTATTCAACGGCAATCACAAATTAATTTGCCATTTGTCACTTTATAAGTCCCCACTTTGAATCCCCATCTGATCATTATTGGGCTACGAACACGGATTTACACTTAATTTTAGGTATTGCTCTTCTCCCTGGTATTTCGCCTTTTTGTATTTGCTGTGCTGTTTTGTTTGCTGTGTTTCGTGCCAACGGATGAATCGAAGTAAAATCTATCTATTTTACAGCAGGGCGCATTGCGTGTTTTGTATCCGTCTGGGAGGCGCGTTTTCTTCTCTAATCAGTCGCGCGATGGTAGACAATGTGATGTTACAATTACAAAGGATGGTTGCAGATGAGCGCTAAATTTTCAACAAGTCCCGAGTCACGTCACATCTGCATTTAGACAAGTCGAGTCATTTAGCCAAGACGGCTCGATTCAAGTCTTTAAAAAGGGGGACTCGAGTCGAATAGTTGGCTCGAGTCTCACAAAAAATGATTGAGACCAGTGGACAATGGATAAAGCCTACATTCATACATTTTGGGTTCAATGTAAGTAAATAAAATAACCTTTGATTACCTTGATAATGGGAGCGCAGAACAGACCGAGATCTTCAACCTGCGATGCCAATATGTTTAACCAATGAGCCACCAAACTTATTATGCATATATATATATAAAATAATTTTGGTGGACCATTGGTTAAACATGCTGGCGTTGCAGGTTGAAGATTATTATTATTATTATTATCATCATTAGGTTATTCGGAGACACGAACCTGGATGAAAATATATAAGTTCGGTTCAATAGAAATTTGTGACATCATTATTATCCCGGACAAGTAGCTCATCAAAATCACAAAGCGTGAAATCAAAATAGAAAAAATGTAATTATCATCGAAGGAGACGTCCTGTAAACTGCTGTGTCACAGTTACAAAGCTAATACGACATGAATTAGAATTTGCAACCCGGGAGCATGACGGTGCGGATCTTCATCTATCGTAGTCTTGCGACTTGTGTTCAGTTGGTATATAAGTAGGAAATTGCTATATAACGTGATAAGATGTTGTTTTGTACCGGGAAATAGGTACCTAAAGCGAATGAACACTAGCTAACCAAATAGGTTCGTTTATCTGAGCTCGTGTAGACTCGGGGCTAACTATATAGTACGGTACAGCGTACGGTAATGTATTAGCCATACTTCGGTTGTGGTAAGTAAATCAGTAAGTCAAATATTACTATACTGTACTGCCTATGAAGCGGACCTAAAAAGTTGCTTGCTGCTTTTTAAAGGTCGGCTTGACTGACATACCTTGAAAGGACAATGTAAGTGACATTGATTAAAACTTCCAGCGAAACCAAGCACTGGAGATAATCACAGTTTGCATGTTTGCATATTCCTTTTATATTAGGGGACATATTGAAATACTTATAACGTTAACTGTATTTTAGTGTGACGGAATCTTGTTTTCTTTCTGGTGTTCGGAATTTTCCGATATTTATCATTGAAGGGTTTCAAAAGGCAGTGCTTTTTTGAGGCAGTGTTGGAATTTTGAAGCCTTTTGTACTATAGTATTGTCGGACAAAAAACACTAAAAACACCCTGATTCTCTCACCCTGAATGAAGTTAACTGGGAATAATCATGCATGTTAACATTAATAATCAGGACTATACAGTTTAAAGTCTTTTGTTTCAGTTTACAGCCACTAACAAAGGGTTAGGGTAGCACCTTTGTGATTTTACTTTCTACCATACAGCATTTTTTTTTTCTTATCTATTCGCATCAACCTGAGTGAGTGTTGGGTAATGAAGGTCAGGCATATCCCCTGGAAAAAGGTAAAAAATATTGCTAGAAAAACAGAAGTACACTTATTTTTCTCTTTATGCCTTTTTATACACTGATTATCTATACATCATGTATAATTTTATTGTTAAATTGATTAATCTTCATAATAATTTGCTAATATAGCTTACAATAGAATATCAATTTATTTGTGTTTTTAGTAACGTTATGTCAAGTTTATATATTTTAATTTTGCTATTAAAGCTTTTACGGTTTGATGCAGAAGCAAATGATCAATCATGCGATGCATCTGTTTTTACAGACTGTAAAGATATCTCTTCAATTATTAAAATGCGTAGAAATGTGAAGACAACAGTGCTCAGTGTTGAGCAAGCGGAAGGTGTTGGAGCGAGGGTTCGTCGTAGTGTTGGTGGAGCTCAACTCAGAAATCTCGATCCATTTTTACTTCTTGATGAATTTCGAGTGAATCCTCCTGCTGGATTTCCAGAACATCCCCATAGAGGGTTTGAAACTGTGACTTATATGTTACATGGGAAGTTTACCCACGAGGACTTTTGTGGGCACAAAGGTACAATTGGTCCAGGTGATTTGCAATGGATGACTGCTGGTAGGGGTATTGTTCATTCTGAAATGCCTGCTAAAGACACTGAAGAGGGACATGGATTGCAACTTTGGATAAATTTACGAAGCAATGAAAAAATGTGTGATCCTGCATATCAAGAACTTGTGGCTGACGACATTCCAAAACCGTCAAAAGATGGTGTGACTGTTGCAGTGATTTCAGGAGAGTCACTTGGTGTTAAATCAAAAGTTTACACTAGAACACCAACAATGTACCTGGACATTAAAATTGAACCTGGGGCTAAATTAGATCAACCTGTTCCGAAAGGCTGGACCGCATTTATATACACACTTTCAGGGGATTTGGTCATCTCGGAAAAATCGGTTGCACCTCATCACACAGCTGTCCTTGAGGATGGAGAGTTTGTTTCTTTGGAAAACAAAGGAATAGCAATATCACATTTTGTTCTAGTTGCTGGACAACCTCTTAATGAGCCGATTGTACAACATGGTCCTTTTGTTATGAATACAAGAGAACAAATCAGTCAAGCAATAAATGATTTTCATAATGGTCAGAATGGGTTTGAGAAGGCTGCAACTTGGAAAAGATCATAATATGAACAAAGCTAACAGCACAGAGTGGGTATTATTCACAATTAAACAGTATTATTCACAATTAAACATACTCAATATATCAAGATCAATGGCAAGCTGGTTGGTGATCCATCAACTGCTTGCAGTATTTTTCATTGAAAACAGAGAAATGTGCTTGGACGTTGGTCAAGCTTTCTCAGAATTGAAATTATCAAAAAATTTTTTTGATGTGATATTTGTACAGAAAAAAAATGTCTCAATGAAGTGCAGTGATATCCCAATCTGAAATTGTATTTTGTGGAACTTGTGCCATTGGTGTCTCATACTTAATTAAACCTGTTTGATGGTTTGAAATAGTTCATGTTTGTTTTTCACATATAGCAGCATATAACCTTTGAAGACCTAATTTAATTAACCTAATTTTATACTTTCCTCATTGCTCTTTTTGATTTTGTTGTTCATGAAAAGTTACATAGTTATGTATTTCTTAAAACCTTTTTCACAAAATATTTGATATCAATAAATATACTCTGTAATATCAGGAAAGTTCGGATTCAATTTTTCAGTCTAGGACTTCGTGGATTTTTCACTATTTTGATTTATCGGTACTACAAAACTTAATAATTACAGGGTACAATATTCAGTTGTCAGTATTTGTTAATATTGCTTTTGTTCCAATCTGATCGATGTGCCACTTGACAGAATGATTAATTTCTCTCTAAATATGCAAATTGTTTTTACCTACCAAGGCACTTACTTATATTTTAATTAACTATCAATATCACAACTGTTGTTTATCCAAGGATTGGATGATCGTGCCTTGTTGCACAACCCATCTCTGCCGTCGGCAAAAGAAGTACAGTTTAATTTTTCTGTTGTGATGGAACGTTCTTAACCTCCTTGTGTTTGCCGTATTTTTATCTGCATTTTTGGATCATTAATATCACCTGAAGCTCTGTTTTAGCAAGTATGAGCCACATATGATCATTTCATAAATTTCCATCTATGACTCATTCTTGGTAACTTACAAATAAACTTGCCATAAAAACTTTTTATTTTGTATTCTTAGCCAAGTAATATCGATAATTAAATAGTAGCAGGTAACATGAGTGTTTGCAGAAAAGTAGTGAATATCATTCCGAGCATTGAACTTAGCGAAGGAGTTGGAGCAAAAGTACGTCGTAGTATTGGTAGTCGATCGCTTCGCTCTCTTGATCCTTTTTTACTCCTTGATGACGCAAAAATTCAACCTCCTGCTGGTTTTCCACCTCATCCACACCGTGGGTTTCAAACAGTGTCGTATATTTTAAAAGGTAAATTAGCACATGAGGATTTTTGCGGACACAAAGGCACGCTTGGTCCGGGTGATATGCAGTGGATGACTGCTGGGCGGGGTATAGTTCACTCGGAACTGCCAGCTAAAGGAAGCACTGAAGAAAATCACGGTTTGCAGTTATGGATAAACCTACGAAGTGATGAAAAAATGTGTGAACCCGATTATCAAGAATTCTCAAAGAAAAGTATTCCAAAGGCGAAAAAGAATGGAGTTTCTGTTTCTATACTTTCAGGCGAAGCACTTGGCGTTAAGTCAAAAGTTCGCACCCGCACACCGACGATGTATCTACATTTCAAATTTGATCCAGGAGCCGAACATAAACAAGCTATTCCCGAAGGTTGGAATGCATTTGTATACACTTTATTTGGTGATTTAACGGTTTCAGGAAATTCCGTACCCTCTCACCATGGTGCCGTGCTCGATGATGGTGACTTCGTAAATCTGGCCAATAAGACATCAGAAAAATGTCATTTCATCCTTGTTGCCGGTCAACCTTTAAATGAGTCTGTTGTGAAGCATGGACCGTTTGTAATGAATACACAAAAACAAATAGATGAAGCTATTGCTGATTATCATAATTCACAAAATGGTTTCGAGAATGCCAAATCTTGGATACTGAAAAAGAACACTTAAACTAGTTCGTTACGTTTTAAAACGTTGCACTTCAACACCAACTAAGTATTTCCGCAATGTGCGTACGTATAAAATATTTTCTGCATTAGGATGCTTGAGAATCTAAATATTTTTTCGTTGAATTTTATGAAATTGACCTGTCAATTTGACAAACGCGTCTAGCAACACATATAATATATGAATCTGGAATAAATTCATAACCCCTGCAAACCCTTAGTGGGGGGAAACATGTACACCCACGTGGAAAACATTGGGCGTATGAAATAAATAAATTGTCTAGGTTGGAGAATTTCAATCACCGTTTAAAAAGCTGCTTTAAGCATTAAAATTTAATTGGGGTATTTTCGGCATTAAAATTTAATTAAGATACTTAATAGTACCTTTCACATTAACACCGTTAAATTATTACTCAAACCATTTATTTCAATTTAATGGGACACTTGCTTTTGAAATTTGCCTACATAGTGATTTACTTTCCTTCCTGTTAAAAGATCAATACGTACTATATTGTAAACGTTCAGTTAACTGTCTAGATCTTGTTTTAGTGATTAACTAAACCTCAATAATCTTTTTTCAATCTTTGCCTGTGGCGCAACTATTCGCATGGTATATAACAGTTCTTCAACATGTCGTGGGCATTCAAATCCATTTTTCAAAAAAAAAAAAAAGGAATTTGCAAGTCATGCACGATTTAAGTTCACGAAATGCCCATTCACCAAGAATGATTCACCAGAAGGTGTCACATATCAACCAGGCGATTGTTACTTGCCACCAACACCCTTTTTTACTCTTTTTGCAACAAATTCCAGGGGTAAATGTTCAAATTTAGTAAATTCCAAAATAAGGAAAATTTTCCATCTTCCTGACAGATTCTTCTTCTTATTTTTGACTTTGATTTTCCCTGTAATATTCTAAAAATAACGTATTTTAAATGCTCATTATACAAATACCTTATTATGTAGACTTCAGATTCCTATATCTGACTAAAACTCTCTTCGTCAACTCGTCCTTTACTTTTGTATGAAATTTTATGTTGTCACTGGTGTCTCTCCGCAGCAGTACATTAGTGTCCCATAATTAGCAAACACTAGCAGGCAATCCTTCTTCCGATGGATGGGACCTGGCCAACATACCACTATACAAAGAATTTGTTATAATTCATTGATCGCTATACATAGATTTGGATCTAGATTTAGGATCATAATTATTCGATGATTAAAAACGAAAGAACTGTTCGAGAAGTCAGATTGATTGGAAAATTTGTAAATGGGGGAGAGGAAAGCCGATGTATCATCGGAGATGAAAATTTGTCATATCTCGATCCGTTCTTGCTTTTCGAAGATTCGAAAATGTTACCTCCTGCTGGGTACCCAGATCATCCGCACAGAGGTTTTGAAGTATTGTTCTATATGCTGAGCGGAAAAATTCGACACGAAAACTTTTTCGGGCATGATTCTAAACTGGGTCAAGGTGACATACTGTTCATAAGCACAGGAAAAGGCGTCGTTCACTCTGAACTGCCAGTGGAAACGGAAAAGGAGGTACCGCACGAACTTCAATTATGGATAAATATGCCGAGTGGTGCCAAAACGGGCGACCCAGCGTATTATGAGATCCCGCATTATAGTGTTCCGAGCGCCACACAAGACGGAGTAAAAGCGACTGTGCTACTGGGAGCTGCTTTTGGTGTCGAGGCTACAGCGAAAAGCAAAACGTCAGTATTGTGTGTCGATTTTGTTATGGCGCCAAAATCAAAACACATTCAGGACCTTTCGGAGAATTGGACTGGTTTTGTTTATGTTCTCGAAGGATGTGCGACAATATCTGGCACAAAAATACCGCAATATAATTGCGCGTTTCTTAGTGAAGGTTCGTTGGTCGTTCTTGAAAACAACTCCATGTGTGACACAAGATTAATATTCGTTGCTGGTGCCCCTCTCAACGAGCCAATGGAACGCAATAATCAATTTGTTATGAACACTAAAGAACAAATAGAAGAATCGATCGTTGATTTCGAAGAGTTTAAAAATGGATTCGAACGAGCAAAAGCTTGGAAGGGTTCATCCAAGAGGTTATGAGTCCTAAAAATAAATACGCGAGCGTGCCTGAAATAGGTTTTCATATCGTTCATGCCTCACAGAAAAGTTCGGATCTTTAATCGAGTTTATTCATGCAAGATATGCAACATAATTGTGTGCAATATATAGCCTAGTTTGGTACATGCAAATCACAGATATGGCTGCACGATGAAACCAAGTCTTTAATGGGATTCATTAGGAAAGTTTAAGATTTTTTGAATTACCAATTATCAGAGGTTCAGAACTGGAACCTCAGACAAAATTCGGGTACGATGAGAGAATCCATATTATCGACATTTTTGTTCAATACTGTAGGTACAGTAAAATAGAATTGTGCAATACATTAATGGATAGGATTTTATTGAGTATTGGGTTCGCGGCAGCTTTTCCCACTCGGAAATTTTGTTTTGTCAAGTATGAGTCACAGATAGCTATAGCTCACGCCTCGTTGGCGTGATTCATCAGTGACCCATAACAAAATGTGTTAAACGTGAACAGTAATTTCCTACTTGGTTGAATCGACATTTTCCTATAGTTAGTTTGCTCTATTTCTATCTCAATGTCCGTAATCGTCAAACACAATATCATTATAAATGAAAATTGAGGATGAATGAAAGTAGGTCTGTCGATTTGTCCTACGTGGTCTGTGCGGCAGTAGGTATGCGTACGAATGCTAAATGAATTTTGCTCTCAAATCTTTCTGCCATGCAGCTGCTAAACCAAGACATAAAGACAGGGTGATGTACTCAAATGGGTTTTTATTAAGGAAAGAGTAACAAACAATAGAAAATTATGAGGCAAGTACTCGATTTCGTCGATAACAAAAGCAATATTAAAATAATTTAATTAAACACGAACACTAGAAAAAGTAATGTACTAACCTTACACAGAGCTGCATTTTACAACCGTATTACAGCATGGGGACTTGGTTTTACTGAACGGGTTAACAGTGATGGCAACCTAGTTTTGACTTGCGCTAGGTCAAGTAAAACGAATTCACTCCAAAACTAGGTAACATAGTAGGCAGGCTAGTCCTAGTTGTAAATCAGGTGAATATAACATCAATTAATTTCTCATCTCAACTAATTTTTTTCCAAAATATCTTACGGAAATCTCAATTTTTCGCGTGTTTTTTCATTCTACATCAAAATGCTGTGTTTTATTGAGCTCCAATGTCATCAGCGCTGTTGCTATTTCATAGCAACATTGATGACTCTGAACTTTTTTCTACAGTTTGGTTACTACCCGACGAAAAGACACATTTTTTTCTTCTATCAAGATATGTACCATAAAGCAACACCTATTCGTTAAATTTAATTCTGACGGAGCTTTTTTTCTTCGGGTGTCTGAGTAACTGTCATTCAAGTCTGACTCTGCTCGGCGTCTTGTTTTAGTTTCGACATAAACTCGGCGTTTTGTGTTTCCATGACTATTTTGTTTATATTGTTATTATCCACGCTTGGTACAGCGCTGTTCCCGACATGGAAAACGTTTCTAAGCCTACATGCCTTAGGTATGATTGTCATGGGAAACGACGACACTAGATTCCCACTTGGATATTTGTTTTCGTAACCCGGTACGATTCGTGGACTACTTACCAGTTATTTTGCTCACACCTTTCGCGACAAAACAAACAAGCTCGATGGGCTGCACCACCTTCTACCGATTGATCTATTCCTTCATTGCGTTTTTTCCCCCACAAATTTTTTGATTTTCATTGACAGGATGTGGGAAAGTTGTCATTTACACCCCATATCACGAAGTCTTTTTATATATACCTCCTTACAAAACACCAGGTATAGTGTCAGGGCATAGCCTAAGACATTGAACCTGAATTAGCAGAAACAAGTATCTTAATCCAGCTACATTTCAACTTGTAACATCTCAATCGTACACACAATATCCTGCGTGTGGCAAAACCCAATCAGAAATTTTATTTGTCAGGCACGAGCCACAGATGTACCGCGTATTATCGATGCGACCCATCAGTGACTCACACTTAACAAAAGGCGTTTTGGCTAATTTTTCTGATAAGGAAGGCATCAATCAGTAGGGTAAAGCACGACTATGATTGATTGATTGGGGTGAGGGGGCTTACATATAAGCTGCTCATTTATGACGTCTTCATCTAAATGTATTTATCCGTAATAACGAAAGTTGTGACAGCTAAATCAAAATCGACAAGATAAGCAGAATTCATAATAATTAAAGCCACAGTGTAAATTCTGAATATATTGTAAGCACCGCCGATGTGCTTTGACCTGTTTTATTTAGAATTCAACATGGCGTAAGAAGCAGTGCCTGATACATACTAAGTACATTGGCGGATCCAGAAAAATTAGTACATGTTAAATACAAGTTTTAAGACCGAAATGAAGATTGTCATAGAGTAAAGCGTACGTAGACTCGAGGACTTTTTTAAAAATTGAATAAAAACTCTCCCTTTAATGGCGAAATACACAGACTTAATCCAGGGAAAAGAAATTGCGCGCACCATGCGCGCTAAAATTTTATGAAAATGAAACAAAAATCTCCCTTCCTCCTCCCCGGATCCGCTAGTGACCGACCAAGCAACTAAGTAACCATAAAATATTACGCCTCGTTTGTACAATCATACTCTACCATATAGAAGTAAATTATCGGAGAAAAACCACCAGGATATTGTGATATATTAGGCAGTTTGGAGGTGAATGACAGCTAATGCTCATATCAATTAGTTATATTTTGTAAAAAAATAGTCTAGTCAAGATACAGGCTACGGGGCGTGTCGGGAATACGTCTGTCTTGTATGAATAAATAGCATTAATCAGTAATGAGAAGAGAACTTGAATTGCACAGAAATACCAGATGCAGAGGTGCAAAATGAAAACGTTGTTATATTCCATGCTTTCGAATAAGACTGCACGAAACCCATAAATGGTGAACAGTGGACATGTTTTTGTCGTGAGAGAATCATTTGTGACGACACAATACTGTCATTTTGCTAAATATTGCTTCATGTCAGATTTTTTTGCGAAGACAATGCTCATCCCACCACTTTATATTCTCCGGCCTACCATCCTCATATATTAGGTGTTATTCTATTTTCTATATATAAATAGGAACACTAATATTGGCGGGGGGAGGGGGGGGGGGTGGGGCATAAGCATATCCGCACCCCCCCCCCCTTGTTAAATTATTGAGAGGGGCATGTACCCTCCGACAGTTACGCCTATGTTGGTGGGGTACGGTACGAAGTTCGGTATTTATTTCGTACCGTACCGTACTTTTTTCCTACCTCCACATTGCACTTCTGTTAATGAGAAAACATTGTTCAACGTCTATGTCGTGTTGCTACTAAATCGTGAGGAAGAATGAAAAGTTTTGTTCTTTTAAAGGTTCAAACTGAGGAAAAATTTGAAAATGCAAACAAAACTGAATGGGATAAAATTCAGTACGATAAATGATAATAGTTTATCGTACTTATTTTCGTACAAATGCGAAGACGGAACAATGTACCAAATAATTTAAACTTACTTACTTATATCCTTTTTATTTAATGATTTTCACTTTGAGCAAGATTGGAAACAGCTCCTGAAAACAATTACCTAACAACAACACTCACATCACAAAAACATATTATATAAAAGCTCCCGACCGATACAGCAAACTCGATGGTACAGTCGGAGAAACACAATCGCTGTGTAGAGTTGAGCAGAATTGAAAATTCCTGACGCCGTTCTCCTGCAGCTACAGAATGCGATTTCAAATCAAAACTTCTGAACTTTATTTGCTTCCAAAATATTCACGATTCTCGTCTATTTTAAGCATGCGCTTTGTTGGAATGTGATTGACCAATCAGAAATTTTATTTTGTCAAGCACGTGGCGCAATCCATCAGTGACTCATGCTCAACAAAAAGGCTTGGTCATTTTTTTTTTGAACGGGGATCCATTTTCTACAGACTCATTTACCTTCAAAAATAAGAATAGTGAGTTGGGTGTATTCATTCCAAAGTATACATCTTCAAGTCCAATGGAATTTTTTCATTATTTTAAATTGCCTATCCAATGACACAAAAAATTGCACAAAATCGATAAAAATCGCCATATAGCGATAGCCACATGATGACGTATAAGTGGCATAACTATTGAAATATTAATCCTGACCATGATCGGAAAAGAAATAGACTTGAGTGGATTAAATTTTGCAGTGACTTTTTTTTCAGTGGTTATGCCAATTTTCTCAAACTCTTTAAATTTGAATTTTTCGACCTTTTAAACTCGCACTCTGTGATATTTTTGTTTGTGGCGTTGTGGAGTTTGTGGCATAAACCACAATACGTTTGTTTTGTTGTACTTCTGATAACGTATGTTAATTTACAATATCATGTCCAACAGAATAAATTTCATGTTTAAAAAATTTTCCTGAAAAAATACTTTTATTCATTTTATACTGTTTCATTTTTTACTTTTTCAATAGGTGTTTACATTTTATACGGGTTGGGGAATTTTGTTTTAGGCTCTATGCATGTCCGCTCATGACCTGACGTGATTAAAAAGTATTTTCCTGTGTAATTTTCAGTGCTATTTAGCAAAAGAACAAAATTGCAGCTCTCACTTTCATTCGTTAATCTGTGATCTGAGTTTCCATAGATAGAATTCATTTACAGCGTTATGCAGAAACATTGTTAGGAATCATAAATCTTATTTACCTGCTACCTTTGATCAGGTGGCCGTTATATGAAGTCTTGCTTCAAAAACCTCGCCACAAAAACCTCGAAAACCAGATTAATAGCACGCTTTTTTTTATTAATCCGTTATGTTTATCATATTTTCATGTAACGGAAACAAGAATTCGCGTTAGCGCTCCAATTTCTGGAAAAAATTTTGATTATCGCCTGAGGCAATCGAAAAGGATACTTATCCCGTAATCTCTATCCGCAGAAGGGATAATTATCATCGGAGATCACATAATTTTGGCGGCAAGAGAAGTTATTTCGAGGGTTTTGTGTCTTTATCATTTAAAATTAAACCATATATCGTGACTTTTTATGAGATATGGATATTTAATTAAAAATGTTCGTGCGAATGTGAATTTTTATTAATCAGATATTTGTAATTATGTTTAGTAGTTTTTTTAAAGAAAAAATGTAGAATAAATCGTCTGTAAATGTGACATCCTTGTTAGAAAGATTGTTGATAAGGACATCATAATCTAATACGAAATCGGTTTTTATATGTGTAAGAATAGAGTTGATACTGAAACTAACATATAATAAGAGAGTAAACTTGCAGTCGTAATTGTTGTTATGAAGTGAAATGTGAAAATAAACCGTATTTGGAAATTTGTACTTACAATTGGTTTAACTGTTTTGGAATATATTCGGCTCAGAAAAAGGTGGTCTGTAGGGAATGTGTTTTCATCGACGTGGACTCCCGACGACTCCCAACTTTCTTTCCCACTTTCTCGTATAAAGACGATATTAATACTCAGGGATTAGTCACTTTGTGATAGTCTTTCGGTGAATCGTTTCATTTTTTAATTATTTGCAATTGCAATTTCAATTGGATACAATAGAAAAATACAAGTGGATTCGAATCGCATTTTCAAATGCCCTCCAGTTTTTCAATAAAAATTAACATTAGAAATGCGTATGCATAAGATCTAGTTTTTCGATAATCATATATCGAATTAAATTCGACGAAAAACAACCAAAAACCATAAAAGCATGTAATTTACCACTTTCGTTTTAAGGTAATAGTAATTTTATGAAGTAGAACGGTTTCTGTATCTGCTAATTAATTCTTCATTTCCGTGATAATGAGTTGAATCAAAAGCCAGATTTTTTTTCAAAATATCATGCTTTGCAAAGAACAGGCCACACATTCCGCCAATAGATGTGCCGTTTTCTACCTGTTGCCCATTCTTGACACAGTAAGATTTTCCAATGCTATTATTATCAAATTATATATCTTCCTATATTGAATAGAAATTTAATGGAAATGTATAATAAATTAATACCAATTATTATTTCGAATTGTTTTATTTTTCTACTAGACGCGAGAAAATATTGCTTCCATTTTTAATTAGCAGTTATATTATTAATGGTTGACTTTGTGGTGTAAATTTTCTTCCATTTATGCGAGGTATAGAGTGCAGATAGAGTGTGATAATATTCACTACTATCCTATCCGATCTATCCTAAAAAGGATGGACATCTTCAAAATTTTAATGATTTTGGTTTATTCTAAGTGGGCTAAATTGTTATACGTCCGTCGTAATATTTAAGAAGGAGAATGAAGACATTTCAAATAGCAGAATGAGTAAGGCGATAGATAACACACCGAAAGCAGCAGATAATTCGTTTTTTTGTCATGTACATAGTGATTTCAATAATTCCACCTTATGCTCATGTTCGGCGCTGAAATCATTATTTATTGTCTTCCGCCTATTGAGTGCAGTCAGCTAGACCGCTACCTACCTTGACCGGCGTTTCACTGTGAATATTTCCTATATTCAGTTATAGTTTCGTTCGGTATCTCACAATGAGTGCGAGTGATCTTATTTTGGAAGTGCAAAAGCACAACTATTCGGGAATAATTTATTCGAATAATACTTCGGATGTCCAGCAAAATGTAACAACTCTAGTGCGGAACAGCACGTTATCATTCCAAGGAAATTATTCTTCTGCGACAGACACAATTTCAATAGAGAGGTATATTTATTGTTTATTACGACATTTTCTTTTTTGAGTTATCTTGAGAATTAGTTTCGATTTCACAAAAAATTCGGGTGTATTGAATATATTATATTATGTCCATAATCGAATATGTGCTACCTTTAGTTTAGAGCATAACCCCGTTCTCAACTCTCACAACAATTCTTTTTGCAAAAAAAGGTCACAACATACCTTCCCAAAAATAAGCACGTTTTTAAATCAATTCAATGAAACCTCTTTTATGTATTTTTGGCTTTGGTGTTATAATGGAGGAAGCATGCCAAGCTTCGGTCAAGAAGGGAAAGTCAGTATTTTATTCATTACTTTTTTTCAGAAAAGCATGGGAACGAGGGTTATTCACGCTAGCAGAAGCAACGGCATTTTCTGTCGCCATCGCTTTTCTGTTGATATTTGGGTTTACTGCAAATCTGTTGACAATGGCAGCTATTCTAAAATCTCCAAAATTAAGATCGTAAGTAGTTTGTAGCTTGCTAGTAATTTGTTCAAACAATTTTATCTTTGCCTGTTTTGTTTCCATATCGTACTTGTAATGCGAGCCAAATATCGAAAAAATGTCTAAACGGTGACGTCATAACAAGCGAGACTGGCAAAAATTCGCTTACCGGGACTTGCATTTCTACAGCTAATCCGCTTAAAACATAAAAAATGTACCGCGTATTTTTCCGTAAATATCAGTAAAAACACCACGAAATGGACGCAAGCTGGCGAGAAAGTGTTCTAATATAAGTGGCTCGATTCCGAAAAACATTTTTCGGGCTAAGTATGGTTAACATGCGAGAAAAATCGATAATGTGTCTGTTTTTATTCGATACTTTTTACTTCTTTGTGTGACTATATATTATTAATATACATCTCCATACCCCTACTACAGCTAACTGACAAGTCAAATTTTCTCAAATCGTCAATTTATCAAAATTTGGCTCTATTACTTCCAAGAACCCGTGTCCAAGAAAGAATTAGCTACCTCAGCCAAAACAAATTAATCCTCTTCAGATGTGATACAGCCAATAAAATATTCGTGTTTCGATTTCAGATCTCCGTTCAATGTTATGATAATCAGCCTTTGTATCTCGGACTTGATATCAGCGACAAATAGTCCGTTTGTTTTATACTGGAAAACTTTCGGCGTGTTTAAGTATGATCTCCCCTTGTTCTTTTGCAAGGTAAGGAATTATTAGGTCAATTTGTACACGAAAATAACAGTTTTTTAGAAATCATTCACGTTTGAAATAAATTTTGTTGCAAAATCGGTAATTATTTTCCTGTCAAGCATGTGTTATTTTGTCAAGCGCGTTCCATCAGTAACCCATACTTAACAAAACATGTTTGGGGTCTAATATTCCGACTGGGTTACAGTTCTCAGAATGGGAATTGTGATTATGGAGGCTCTTGTTATGGAGCAAAAGGTTTAACAGCCTATTATTGTTATACTATTTCGCTCCATAGCATCAGAGCTGCAAGATCAATTTAGTTCGATGATTTAGATTTTATTTGTGGTTCTCATTCTTTACTTGTACCTGAAGTTTATTTAACCTGCTGATCCAGAATGAGCCATTATTTTTTTATCGTTATGCTTGTTAACGTTTATTTCACTTTTGTTTTACAGTCTACACTGTCAATTGACATCTGGACGAACGCTGTCACGATTCAACATATTTTGGTTTTTATATCTGTCCGATTACTAGCAGTAAAATATCCACGACGTATGAAAGATTTTACTCTTACAAAATCACGGGTAATATATTTATTAATAATAATAATGTCATTTCGCATTATCGCAATAAGCCAGTTTCGAAACATTCGAAATATTCGGTGTTATGAAAAGTTAATACGGATTTACACTGATTGTATAGATTAAACGTTAGCGGTTCTGCGAACTTAGAAGCTTACGGAAAACATTTTATACGTTATACATGGTAAAATTTTGATTTTGAAGTTAGTTCGTCATCGTATACAAAATGATGCTTTTCAGTTTTTTTTCGAAGAAGTGCCAATTGAGATGAACGATGGTTTAGGGACGTGTTTCAACAGTGGAAATTCATAGAATGGCTTTTAAGTGTTTTAAAACGTGAGAAATCCCGCACGTTCAGTATTAGTACTAGAACTAATTAATTCAGTCCCGGGTCATGACACATCATTTTAGCGCATCGCGCACCTCGGGGTGTTTTGGATAAGATAAAAATGCCAGTTTTATTCACTTTTTCGCCGATTATGACATCAAAATTTGATCCGCAACATTTTAATATTTGCATTCGCTACTCTTTTTAAGGTTACGCCACTGTAGATTTGTTTAAAAGAATCACAAAAGTTCTCAAGTTATGGTTTATCAACTCTCATTTTAAATAAATTCA
Source organism: Styela plicata (assembly GCA_963675895.2). Lineage (NCBI taxonomy): Eukaryota > Metazoa > Chordata > Ascidiacea > Stolidobranchia > Styelidae > Styela > Styela plicata. The sequence goes on from OZ023145.1 coordinate 17,446,453, forward strand.
CATTGTAAGTAGCATGGCTACAGAAAAAAAAGTATACAATAGACCGCCTAGTTTTATAGAGTAAATTTACCGTTCATTTCCAGCAATTGTTTATTTATGAAAACTATATGATATATTTTATATATTGTTTCAGATTGCAATAACTGTGATATGGATAGAAGCAGGGATAGTAAATTTAGGTGCTATGGCTTGGAGTTTACACGTTTATCCATCTGGACAACTCAGTCCGACTGGTAAAGCATGTGGCGTTTATGGACCGAAGTGAGTTCCGCAATTTATGAGTAGCAATTCTATTTTATGTGATTCCAAGTTCCCAGTCCAATCTTTATTTTGACAAACAGTAGTCACAAATGAATCCAGGATTGCGATCCTTCAGTGAGGCATATTCAGTGATAAAGAGACAACAGCAGTGAGAGCTGAGATTTGTATAATTTTGTAACATTTACCCAGTTTAGATAAAAACTAGGTTGCTATCACTGAACAGCGTTATAAGAAGGAAATATCCCAAACAGTACCGAACAGCTATAGTAAAGAACGTTGAGTGGTATTTGCCCTGGACCAATGCGACCTATCTACCACTTCTTTGTTCCTTAGTCGTCTCCTGCAACTGCAGGAAATACTTTATGTTCATTCTAAGCCCCGTTCCTAAAAATGAACGAATAAGTGTTTTTATATACCTTTTCGTGCAGGAGCGCAACATTACGCAAATTTACCTACATCACATGGCCGCTGTATTTCTATTTGCCCACATTGATCATTTTCACACTGACCTTTATCTTGGTTCGACTTCTAATAAAAAGGAAAGCTTATAGAAAAAGAGGTGAGAACTTGCATCTGTGTTGATTTACTGTTATAAACATTAGGAATCTCAGGGAATTATAAAATATAAATGGATGGAAAATGAGTTTTCAAATCAACTCGCTTCAATTAAATATTTGAACATACAAGTAATTTTGTGTGTGAGTGTGAAGCAATTGGAATTGACTGTTGAATGTAGTTCATTTCGAATCTACGATAATCTTATGAAGTTAGCGGAAACGAAAACATGTAAATACAAAATCGGAAAATTTTTGCTAAATACATTTTATATTTTATGCCCGTTGATAGATCGGGACGACAATTTCTAATCAATGCTCTACAAAATTAAAGTTTTTTACACATCCCTAGGCTCGATATTTCTATTTATAACATGATTTTCAATCAGCGATTAAAGCGGAAAGTACAAACATGAGAAGAGAGAATGGAGCTTTGATCCAGCTTTCATTTATTGCTGCTTCTTTTCTGATCGGATATTTGCCAGACTTCAGTAAGATGCATATTTTTTCATTTGCGTTTCTTGTCAAAAAATGCCAATTCTGGAACTCTATAATTGGGTTAAAGCGAATGACCTCTGCCCGGAAATATATTGAACTCCCTGACGCTTTCCTCATTTCACCTCATTTAGTTGTTTCTCACGACACATAGGAAATACGTGAAGGAAATATGATCGCACCTACAGATACTCTATTGAATATGGGGTACAATATTGTTCAATAGAAATAAAAATTTTTATGTAAATCAAACTCCAAAATATTCGTGGGAAACGGTCCACCTTTGGGTCACCAGTGTTGTTTACAGTGTATTCAAGTAAAATCCTGAAATAAAGAGGAGCAAATTTCCAGGTCGAATCAGAGACGCCATATGAGGCGTCACAGCCAAAAACTTTTCCATTGAAAATATCGTTTGTTCAATATATCACCAAAAACAAATGAGATTTCATATGTTCTAAAGCATTCAAAATAAAAAATTATTTTGAGATTTTATTCCGGTCTACAGGGCGAGGACTTCCTAAATATGCTAGTGTATGCAATATCGGCTAAATGTCAATACATGTATAGCCGACCTTAAGTCCATTTTTTTTTAAATCGTAACAAATTTTAATTTCAATCTACGCATTTTTTTTAGAGAAATTGCGCGGTGGTTCGAAATGTGTCATAATTCGGTCATGAAAATTCCAGCCGATATAGCTTGCTCTAACTGCTGCACACTACATATTTAGGAAGAAAGTATACTTGCTATATATACCAACTTAACCACAACATGGTTTGCAGGTTACCGACTCACTATGGTTATATCAAGTCTTCTTGGAATAAAATTTTATGGAAGGGGTCCATGGTTATTTAGCATCGTTTCTCACGTATGTGTGAGAGTATCAGAATGCTTGAATCCTATATTCTACAATCTAGGTTCCAGGTACGTGAAATATGTAATATTGAAGCCAAAGTAACTTTTTGTTTTGAAACTTCACTCTCACGTTCCATGTGACCCAGAGTGATAATATTTGTTTATCCTCTCCCCATTGCATAATTTGAAGGGGTACCTATGGGCAAGTGCGATTTGCCATTGAGAGATTGAGGAGTTTGTCCTGATTTGAATATATTGTAAAATTAGTAATAGGCCAATACCAAATTTTTTGCAGATACCACTTTAACCATTTATTCTGATAAGTTTCAATAATGTGTCCAGTTAGAAAAGTCTGCATATTTATGTTTTGCCAAGTACGAGCCAGATATGGATCGCACCGTTGTTCAATGTTTTAAGTTGTGTTTTGTCTGCTAAGCGACTAACAATTTTATTGATTGATCGTGATTCTTGCATCATTTAAGCCCCACTATGTTTTTGTCAAGGACTTGATTCATACTACAATTTGAGGGGCCATAATTTGTATGATGAACTTTAGATTTGAACCTTTTCAAAAAAGAGATTTCAAAAAATATTTTATTTGTGACAGTCAAATGAGGAAGGCTACCAGAGATCTCCTCGGAATAAAAGGGGAAAAGCTTTCAGCGTCGACATCTATGATGACAAAATCGAAAAAGAAAGAAAAGGTTGACACATCGATACCAATGCCATCGAGCAATGGAAAAACTCGTGAATAGATGGTGCGGATTCCTCGTTTACTTTTGATAGTACACAGAATCACAGACACACTAACACCTTCTCTCAGGAAATATTCAGTGTAAAATAGACACACGAGAAAACGAATTCGTGGAAAGCAGTCTATCGACATTCACAACTTCAGTATCACCTGAAAAGCGCTTTTATCGGGGCAACGTTCTATCGATTACCGATAGATATGAGTGACCCTGAAAAGAATTTTTATGCTATAATGACAGGCATAAAAACAATACAAATTTTTCTGAAGGTATTTTGAAGAAAAGGAAATCTTTCGTAATTTTTGTTTTCATAAGTTTTAGTTCAAAGGAGACTTGGGCAGAAGATTTCGATTAGAACTCATTTATTTGATTTATTTCGGGAAAGAGTGGGTGCTACGTAAGCTAAATTGCTTTGAAATTATATAGCATAATGCGGAAACCCACAGCTTAAAGCAAACGTAGTAATAAATACAAACTTAGCACCGAACAATAGAGCTTGGACAAAAAATAAAACCAATGTAAACTTTCTACAATAAAATGTGGAAATTCACTGGATATTACTGATGAATAATAGTGATAGTTTGAGTCGTAATAACACTCGGCCAGAAATTTTTCCACGACCGTCTGGCGAACAGCGATACATTTAACTATGCCTGTTCCAAAACTAGGGATTCAGTCAAATTTTTTCAGCTTTGGAAGCGTTAGAACCTCGGTGTGTAGGAGAAATATACCAAGCCCATGCCTGCCATATCCTTATCAAGGGACGCCCATATCCCCAACCCTAAGAAGGTAGAAAAGTAACCAGAGAATTTTTTTGGGACGCCCTGCAGTGTGTCGTTTCGGTGCCACATACATGTAAAATTGTGTACTTGAGATAATTTGGATCCAATGCAAATAACGAAATAAAAAGGCTCCGGACAGGCTAGGAAAGTAAATTTCAATTTAAAATGATCATCCAATACGAAGTGGGCATTTTGACAATACCTCCCTTTTTGGGCAAAAACGGCAGGGAATAGCCAAAACCCTTTGTCTAACAAAATTAAATGTTGTCAGGAAAATACCACTTACTTCCCTCACGGTTGCCTGCACTTTGATATTTGAATAAATAAATGCGAATCGCAACATAAATAGCCGAAACTGTCAAAATGCATTCCTGTTGGTAGAACCTGAGCTCGGCAACGACAAGCGACAAATCACCACAATAGAGCGATGATTTAACAATTATACATACTGTTCATACTTAACCGTTGCAACATTTTGTCTCTTTAGTACCGTAACTCGGTTCTTTGTTTTACAGCACCCCCTCCCTCCAGTCGCTGAAAAATGTCAAATCAGACCTTCTAACACCATAGAAATTTAATTTAGCTAAGTATAAGTCACAGATGGATCGCACCCGCACCTTGGCAGTGCGATCCATCAGTGAACTTAGACATGGAAACCTTTGCTTTGTATGTACAAAAATATCTGAGCGCATTATAATACATTTATTATTAAAATAGTAAAATACAATATAAGCAACTACATATTAGTGTGCATCTACGCAAGCATGGGCAAAAATAGAGCAGAAAAATAGACAACTTTGTGATTGATTTAAAGATAGAATCATATGTATACTGACAAAATAATGTTTGATTTCGAATTTAATAAACATATCAGAAATTACATACAGAAAAGTGAACTCGAAAAACTAAAGTGAGCCCGATGTATCGCAAAGTATCTCAGGGTCTGCGCAGTGAGTTAGGAGTCAGAAGTTTGTCAAACTATAGTGATATTAACTGCAATGCGAATATTATTGTGCCGCAAAATGAAAATACATGCCAAATTTTGCAGCATACACCTAAAGTTAGTAAAAGAAAACTAAATTTTCACCATAACTACAGTATACAGTATTTAAAGAAGGACATCTCTAAAATAATCATTCGCATATTTTATCTAAAGACGATCCTGAAATGAACTAACAATCGAATATTTTATGCTTTGTATATTGACAATTGGGGGACGAGATTTTCCTCCTACCCTGCTCTACAATGAGGAGATTCTATGCTACACCAATGATAGGGAAGAAAGTTTCCAAAAAATATATATCAAATAACAATGACAAAGTTTTTCAAATCTTCAATCCCAATCAACAGGAAGCTGAAAATTGCCAATGACAGACAATATCTAGCTAAATGTCTGAAAAATACAAAATTTGATGAATAACTAGTTTCAATATTATTATGCATTAAGTAAATAGCAGTTATAAAAGCTTTAGTATACAATGAAAGGTAAAATTGTCTAAAATAATAAAAAATCTGCATAAGGTAGATAATAGGCAAAAATATGAATAATCTAAGTTCATTCATTATGTAAGATGACAGGGTTTTATATAGCTTCTGTTTGTCTTAGTACTCTTAGAAAATATTGCTATTAATCTTTTCGCTATTGATCATTTTTTAACCAAATTAAAGATTAATCAGTACTTTAATCAACATGAGGATATATATTTGTGCATGCATGTGCACAATATTGACCACATTTCATTTGTACATTCCATCAATAGATAAAAAAAAATGTAATCGGCTGTAATCTGAAATATCTGCATGTGTACCATGCCTTGGTACAATCCATTAGTGGCTCAGGCTTGGAAGTCCATAACTAAGCAAAATATACTCCCAATGAGAAAGAACCATCTACTACTTGTGGTTCAAACATATCAGTCACCTAATGATAATCAGGGAGTTGACCGCTTCTTGGAAGATTGATGCTTCTGTGCAATTCCATATGGAACATGAGCTGATGGCACACCGTGCTTTTGACCGCTTTCAACATTTTTCTTTTGATCATCAAAAAATATATGGGGTTGTATTTTCTGTAGAATAGGTCCTTTCGGGGCACCCGCTAAGAATAATGCTTCGTCGATGTCAAGACCCCAACCTCTAAGTGTTCTTAATGCTCGTATACCTGAACTTGCACCACTTCTTGCAGTAACGAGATATGTTCTTATAGGACAGTCTTCAATAATACCCTTGTCATGGAACTTTTTCTTCATTTTTCCAAGAGTCATTGCAAACTGGTGCAACGGACCCACCTCCAGTGGCTGATTTGCCATTTTGGACTCGTGCTCAAAAAATTTATTTAAACCTTGCGTTTTGGCCAGAATTTCAGCTTCATCTGAAAACAATACAGCATCTCCATCGAATGCCACACGAAGTTGCTTGCTGGATGAGTCTACATGACTGATGGGTGATACAACAGCTGATGCAATACCGTCGCTAAGTGCTTCGATGACACTGCACGAATCAACAGACAAATAGAGGTCAGTATCATATGCCTTTAGATATCCTATAACACTGTTTCCAGCAGTTAAACATATCCTTTCCACTGTAAGATCGTGATAGTTTATCGAATTTATCAATGCAACACCTATTTGAGCATGATTGTTGCTCATAAGGACAACATCAAACAGGTGATTCTCATTTGGATCCATTTCTAGTAATCTTTCATTTACCGAGTTGAGAGCCCGTATAAATGGAAAAGCTGCACCAGGTTTAAGAGGTTCATCTTCATGTTTGAATACATAGTCAAGATAAGGTTTAAGTCCTTTATCAGCATATATTTCACGCTCTTTTGTCATGTCAAACAGGGCCCGTGATGAAACACACACAATAATGGCAGTCTCTGGCTTTGGTATTGGCCACTTCTGGATCTTTTTTGTCTCTGAAGATTCACTTGATTCAGATGTTTTCGATCCATTCACAACCTTTTCCTTTTCTGTAGATTTGGATCCTAACATCTTTATAATTCAGCAATGAACCACAATGGTCCAAAATCTAGTAGGACAAGGTAGATTGAAAAGAAAAGTAAGTATAAAAGATAATGGGATAAGGTGGCAGTAGTTTACACTTTGTGTCCAAATATAAAGAATTTATTTGAGAGCTCTCCAATTTGTGAAAAATGTTGCAAAGTTATGGTGAGGCATAAAAGGTTTTAAGAAATGTCCTGACATCTACACATTAGGTCGCATTGTCTGGTTAGGATAGGGGAGATAAAGTTTATTCAGTATTAGTGCATTTGACAGAAAAAAAATGACAGTGGTAAAAATAAATGATATGATCTTTATGTTAGAGATCTAACAAGGAGAATGATTACATGAGGATGAAGCAATAAATAATTATTGCAATGAAAAAGAACAAATAAGTTCATAGCCAAAGTTTATTTGAATATCGCCTTAAAAATGAAACAAAAAGGAACAAACACAGGGTTCCTGTAAATACTGTAACGGACTCAGTTGGATTTCTATAGGACCTAAAGTTATAGAAATTTGATCCCCTGACAAGGCGATATGTGCAGTAATGTGACTACGATAACTCACATGATTTGGGCTCGTCCGCAAAAGATCTTTTGCATTATAGATTTAAAAAAAAGTGACACCGCAACAAAAAATCACAACAAAATTGCTAATGCTAACGTTACCATTGGAGGTGAAAAATGCCTACAAGCCATTTTCTGTTTATACCAGTACTTCGTGGACTACTCCAGGCTATTTCCTTCATCAAAAACACTCACGCTAATACCCAAACAGTACTGAGTACGGTACCCGTACGGTAAATAGGCTACTTCAGTCTGACATTTCTTTCAGCGAACATGGAGCCTGAGTTGACAGCTAGAGTTCTTGTGCAATCAAATGAAAAAATGTACACAGCAATACAGAATACCGGAATGATGATAATACGCGGAAGGTCTGCTGGACGTCTCGCCAGTGCACGGTGGTTCGCGTAGGCACTGCTTACGACTTCCTCCGCCAACTGGGGTGCAAAAACGAGGAACAACCACTAGCCAGGAAAAATTTCAACCCAACTCCGAACTGGCATCTGCACGAGAGGTCGTGGTTCGCCACATGATTAAGCTGTGTTCTCGGCTGTCCTCTCTCGTAGGATGAAAATGAAATCCCATCCTATTCTGTATTTAATCGTGTGCAAGGTGGGGTACACAAGTGCCGGTCAATTCGTACCATTATAAAATTCTTTTAAGTGCGATTGGTCAATTCGTACCCTGAAAAATATTGTCATTGGTCAATTCGTCCTCTTTCGCGAAAACTTACCTGCCTCCGAATGTAGTAGGCGTGTAGTAGCAGAAAAGAAATTGAATTAAAATTCGAGTAAATAGTTGCATCTCTCAAAATCTCTAAACCTAATCTGCTTGCCTAATCTGAAACCTGGTGACTCGAAAAAAAATTCGCAGAAATGGTCATCATAAACTTGATAGTCATTCCATCTTTAAAAGGCACTTGAAATCCGGTCCTCACCCGATTTGAACAAAAGGTCTGCTTATACGGGTTAGGATGGGATTCTCTTCTGTAAAATAAAACTGAGAATAACCATAATCATATTGCATAAGGCGAGTCACAACCACTCTTCAACATTTTCCGTAGACTCGACAACCTTTAGATCAATTTATTTTTGCAAATTTGATTTGTATTCAGTATTATTTTAATCTACACACAAAATATTTAATTAAATATCAACACAATTTATCCAACTACAAATCAGCCACCCCTTGCTTTTCACAGCAAGATCAGGGACGAATTGCCCAACCGGTATATAATATTTTTTCGGGTGCGAATTCACCTACTAAAAACATACTCAGGAGTAGTACGAACTGACTGAGAGCCGGGGTAAACGCTATAGGCCTAGTCTGCGCGAGCAAGGTTGAGTTACAGCGAGCATTGTATTTGCTGTCTGTGTTCCGATGTTTCCACAGTTCAAAATCGCAACAATTTTGTAGGTTGTTGTGGCTATTCAGTTGTAGTCTTGTGGAATCATAATAAATGAATATATGAAAGCAGAGAACTCACATTCCGCCTCCGGGACTACCAACTAGAACGTCAATTGGTAATGAACAATCAAACAATTCACTGCAATTTGTGAAAGCATTTGGCGAATGATGAGAATTACTAAAGTGGACTTCCGTATTTTTTAGCGCCCTTAAACATGAAATTTCATTCGGAAAAATACTTTGAGAAAATGTAAAACGGGGTCAAGGTTCATGCAGCAGCAGAACAAGAGGGTTGGGCTTGTTCCTCCGAAGTTTCGTAAGAAACTTACCGAGGAAGTCAAATATCATAGCTGTTTTGCATTCGGAATGAAAAACAAACTTTTAATCAGGATGCTTAGTCTACTGCCTGTACATACATTTAGAAATATCAAGGAAATTGACAGCGAAGAAAAGGATCTTAAACATGAACAATGCAGAATGGTTTCAGATTTTAAGACATGTCGGGCACAATTCAAAAGTGTGTTCTGTTGCAAATCAAATATCCGTTTTCACATTCGAATTTAACTTTGGAAGTTTGGTCAAGAATTAAATATACCTTTCGAGAGATTTTTAATGGCACACCTCGGAAACTACGCTATTATTCAGCAGTTTGATATTTCTCTGACATAAGGATAAGATAAGATTTCATTTTTATTCGGTTGAAATTTGGAATGAAAAATAGGCTCAAACTTTACTCACTTTTCCTATGATTGGCGGAGGAAGCCGTAAGAAGCTGAGCTTATTTGAACCACCGTGCGCCGTCGAGGTGTTCAGCGAGCATCTGGTATATCATCTCTATCGAAATTTGAACCTTTCTTTGGAAGAATCAGACAGAGATGCGTTATGGCCACATTTCCGTTATGCACGTTCCGATTATGGGTATTGTGCCCAAATAATTGTTGGTAAACAAGTTTTTTGATCAAGTTGATTGTTGCTGGGGTCAAATTCTTTAAAATATGTTAGCTTGGTGTATTCATAAGTTTTGAAAGGGGGAAGCAACGATTAAAACGTATTTATCTATTGCAAATAAAATATCTATTGGTGACATTAGAGGTTAGAACAATTATAATTACATGCACAGAGAAAGCAATGTGTTGTAAATGAGTCAAGACCCCATGTTTTACTCCGAAAAACCACGACATCATTTATCTCGGATGCTCCTTTTTTCCTATTCCCCCCTTGTCGATTTTCCTTCCTTATTCACTTTTTGAATACGGTTGCCACCCATTTTCATTACTTACCAGATGACTATTCCTTTATTGTTGAAGAACCGGGTCAGCCTTTAACATGTCAATTTACGTCTAGTAAAAGTAGCTCAAACCAGCTCAAACAATTGGAAAAATGAATTAACACAATCAGCGAAACAAAATATTGGGGTATTATCAATGTGATAACCATTATATGAGATCTCGCCAGGTGATCGAACAAAACGCTGCAAATAAATACGATAGATGTTTTTTCCATACGTGGCGGAAAACGAAAGACCTTAACCAAAATTGACACAATTTTTCAGTGTGATTTATATGACGGAAAGCCAACTTTTTCGACCCTTGCCGATATATGATTTGAAAAAAATATATTTTTCGACACCACTCATGGCAATCTTCATTTTTATATAAGAGAAATTGAGTGCTACGAATACTGGTACGAAAAATTGATTGAAAATTGTGTTGGAAATTCTCTTTCGAGACTTTAAGGGACTTTTCCATAAATTTCCCGTTTAGTTTTCCGTAATATAGTGTCACAAAACTTTTTTATTAGAATGGACAGATGGGTCAAAAGGCAAAATAAAAAAAATGTCTCAATCATTTCTGGTTAGATCTATAGAGTAAATAGGAAAATCGTACCCATCATTTATACAAAGATGTCAGTAATGTTTCAACTGAAATACTTTTTTCTGTTTTTAGTAATCAGTTTCTAATACTTTAAGTCTGAAAGATTGCGCAGTAGTTGAAATAATCAAACAAAATATGTTATACAAGATATTACTTATATTTATATTTTCGCTTTCTTGTGGTTATGATTTTGCCCGCATTTCTCGCCACTTGACATTCATTTTGTCATTTATTTTGCACCCTTCACAAAGAATCCGTGGTATGGACTAGTTTCAGACCGATACCGATACATCGGTATATTCCTAGCTCAATAGGAAGCATCTTAATAATTTCGGAGTCGGGGGATATCATGGTGCATAGCTATATAATTTCTTTGAATTGTATACATGGTCGGTATTACTATCACGTTTAATGAATTTTAACATTGCTTTGTTTGTCATCTAGAATCCCAGAGATTATGCTATAAGACCTCTTTTAAAACATGCAGACAGAGCAGCACAGACGGAGCAAAAATATTTCTGACTTGGATTTAAACAGTTCCAGTTTGAATTATCATTTTATCCATTCATTTTATGTCTTGCTAGGCCCACGACTATGCGTTCCGTAACATTCAAGTTCCAGTGAATACTTACCGCATCTAAGGTATGGCAGTTGATGTATCGCACAGACAGTGCTCATTCCACGTGTAACCCGTGCTTAGTCAAATAAATTTATGGTGACTCCCATCTTCTACCGTATTGTGATTCCTGATAGCATGTAGCATGCAGGGTATTTAAATTTTGCTGATTGAACCTGTCCTTATATTTTTGTGAGACATAAAATGTATTTGAAATATCGGTAACTCATGCTGTATGTATTGTTGTACTCGCTATTTATATTTTGGTACGTTATCTTAACTAATTTCAACTTGACTTGGTTTGGATAATACTTAGTCAAACATACATCTTTTTATGTTATTAATTTTCGTCATTAATCATCATAGCTTATCATCATAGCTTTTTCATTTATCGTACTAAATTTCGTTCCGTTACGAAAACAGGTACAATTCGCTAGGCAGCGATTTCGAACCGTACCAACTACCTATCAATGTTCGAAACAGCCTTATTTGTAGAAGCTGAGCCCCGCGAGAAACATCCTCAACATCTCAGATCGAAGTGATACCGTTTTATGCTATCTGGTTTAAAATCCAGGACAGGAAAAGCGATATACGACATAGCTCATCTAATCAGCCCAAATGAATCAGTTGTATTTTTTATTGTCGTACCTGCGCCGCATTAAATCATTTTGAAATTGTCCTTCATTTTAAAAATTCTACAAAATCTATACATACACAATCTGTATTATCTTGACCCCGTTACGAAACGGTATAGATGTTAAATGAAATATTTTTTTTTAATTCATTTGAGAAAAATGTGGTGTAATACGTAGGTACGAGAGCGGTACGGTACAAAATAAATACGGAACTTCGTACAGGACCAAGTACGAAAATTGAAAAATGAATCGTACCGTCCTGAACTTCGTATCGTACCGACTACCAGCCTTGCTTGGATGTCATTTTATTCCGGAAAAAATATACAATAATGTCCACGCATTCTAAAATTTAATAAATACTTTCTATTTTTATTCATAGCAGGCACAAAAATTACAAAAAATATTAGCATTTTGCAATTAGATTGGAACAAGTTAATTTACAAAAACCACTTGAAATAAATAACCGATCGCGCTTCCCAATTATTTGTCATCAGGAATAGATTTTGGGAACGACTTGGACATGAGCACAGTTGCTAAGGCAGACGCCACTCTTTCGTGAATTGCGCCAACGGCTCTGTTGTTATCACCGCTTCCTGTTTTTCTCTCGTGAAAATCCAAATTCCTCGATGATGCACTTCCATTGATAGATCTGGGATTTCTTTTTTCCATGCTGCCGTATACCATATCACGTACCATCGCGTTCATCTTTGTCTCCAAAACCGGATCAATGTCAGAAAGACTACTGGTAGTTAAACGATGTTGCAAATGGCGTCTGTTTAGGGTTGAATTTGCGCTAGATTTCCTGACCAAATTTGGTTTTCTTTGAGGAGTAATTTGGGAACTTTGATATCTGGTATCATTTCTGTGTTGGTCGATTCTAGAGACATCTTTATATATTCTTTCGGGCAAATGTTTCTGTGCTCGATGAATGAACATATCGTGCGCATTTGATGCGGCATATTTCCTTTCTTCAATACGTTGTCTGATTTCATGTGTCTGATTTTCTAATAAAAGAAAAACACCAATCGCATTATCACATCAAGATACACTATTTTATTTGTGGCGATCAGGGATAGCATAAGAGAACGGTAGAGAATTTTTATTGTACTTCAAAAAAAAAAAAAAAAAAATTCGTACTGGACCTGTCAAAATTTTTCATTGCCGGCGTGTACGATATTATTTTTCATTTATCGTGCTCAATTTCGTACCGATACGAAAATAAGTCAATTAATTTTCATTTCATTTTTTTCCAACTGCCTATGTCTAAACGAGTTTAATCTGTCGAATTTTAAACCCGCGAACTGCGCATGGTCAAAGTTTATGCTATTTGGTATAATTCTGGCCGATATATGCCGTTTAATGAAAATCAAGCGAATCAGTTTGAGTGTCAGTTTCTATGTCAAACTATATGTTAGCCATTGACAATAAGTGTTATAGGACCTATTCCCCAGAAGGTCGGTCACTTGGTGTTTTTCGATGAACTTTAGCAAAACAATTTGCTGGTATCGACAAAAACACAATAGAATCGCGGTTTTCCATGTTTCATGCCGTGGAAATAAATAAAAGGATGAACAAATTGTTATCGACATTACCTGGTGAAATCGGCACTTGATATCTAGACCTTGAGTGTTTGAATCGGGTAGGAATATGCCAGTAAGTCGGCTTGCTGTTGCGTTGATGAATATTGTTCTGGCTTGACATCATCTATTCATTAATATTTTAAAAAAAAGTTATTTAAAAAAGTTTGTCAGTCGTAAAGTCGATAATTCCTATTTCACGTGAGACAATGAATAATGTATGTACTTATAATCTTACAAGTTTTACGCACATTAACGCATTTATGGAAAAGTATTTCCGTACTTCAATGGCGACTTACAGTCCGTTGGTGAGCGAAATAATATATATTCCAACCTAACCAGATTAGCTGATCATTATCAGTGATGGTAGACTATCGAATGTCGATATATTGATCTGGCATATTAGAATTTACCACCACGTCCGGGCAAACAGCAGTACATCGAATACTTGTTTACTCGAATGTGCATTTCACAAATTTATACTCAGCTCAATCTTGTAATTTAATCATCAACAAACGGGAAAGTTCAGTCCATGGGTGAACGCGCACTACACAATCGCAACAAATGTTTCCTTTTTTCTATAGCTTGTTTTACCTGTTTATTTCTTTTCCATATTCGAGAATAGTGGAGTGATGTCTCATTCATTTCATCATCGGTACTTGTGAGACTTGTTATATCGCTGTCAGATTCGTACGGGTGATAATATATTCCAGATGTCATACCTAAAGGGTGTCTTTCGCGACGACTGAGTTCTGAAAAAAGCCTATGCTGTTCGCTTGATAAATCTGCATCTGTGTAAGGATCGAAACCGTAACTCGAGGGAGGCGACGATCCGTTCCGGGATTTTATTCTGTCGGAGCGCAAATGGTAATGTTCATATCGGCTAAGATCCTTATTTGGATGGCTGTATTTTGTACTGCCAGTCGGCGATGAGAGTGAGAAATTATTTAATTGATTGCTCCAAAACATTGGTTTGTGTTGTCGTCTTCTCGCGTAACGACGTCTTTGTTCACGTAAGGACGGAGTTATAGAACTTTGCAGCGCTTTCTGAAAGTTCATATCATTACGCAATTTTAATTTTCTGTATTCTGAATCGTACTTCGTTGACGATAGTCTAAAATCTCTTTGACCAAAACCTGTGAATGAACTGCTTTTTAGTCCTTTCGGTCTGAGCCTTGAAAATATGTTATTCTTTTTCTCCTCACCAGAGGTATTTTCCCACGGTGGCGAATAACTATCATCTTCCTCACTTGGACTGATTATCGACGTTGTCGTTTCTGAAAGCGTTGTCGTAGATGAATCACTTTTTCGTATGTCACATTCATTTTTACTGCTGCTGCGACTTGACTCTTCAGATGATTTTTCTTTATCTGTACTTTTATCTTACTTTTATCTTCCCTATATTTTCTCGGCAACGTAGGCAGTACTTTTATACTAGATGCAGCGCCCATCAAATACGATGGCTCAATACCAGAGCTAGTTGTTAGATCCAGTTTTCCGTGATCTGGTTTTGTGCCGTTAGAACGATCACTGATTTGTCGATCAACTTTGATGCCATTGTTGGACTGTTCGTCGCGAGGTACCGATACTGGAATAATAAATGATACAATCAATCAGTAAAAAGCTTCCTGCACAACGGAGGTTGTTTTAAAAATAAATTAATAATAGAGTAAATCAGAAATTATTTATTAATATATACTACATAACGTATGAGCCATAGATGCATCGTATAGTCTGTATGATACATGACCGATTAAGCCACATTCTTATTACACAGAATGGTTCATTTTGAAATAAATTATCGCTTAAACACGTTAGATATCGTGCAATCAAATTTCCAAAAAACAAAAACACGGGTTTTATAATATTTTATATAATATGCGAAAAAATAACACCATTTGCGATGCATTACAAAAATATCATGTTTCACGACTGTTGAGCACAATTATACTGTAGCTTCAACAGATTCGAAACCATATTTTGAACATTTAAATATTTCATGAAGAAAGTGATTGAATATGCTAACGATAGCTTTCGTTGACTGGAAATCTAGCTTACGGAATACGAATTCGATAATATTGATGAAATATTTTGAATACTCCAATGTTGTTTCAAACTTTACTTATTTAAACTTTTCTTACGAAAGGTCGTAAAAAATTGGAACCCTAAGACTTTATTACTAGGATAACTTTCTAGATTTAATTTCATTTGCGTATATGAAATATACTTGTTCCAACATTTTCTCACCTGGAATAGAATAATTATACGAGGGTATATCTGATGAAACCATGATATTCTGATCTGGTTCTTCTTCTGGTAAAATTGCCCGGTTATGAAATCTAAAATTTAATTTTTAAAATGGTAATGAACCACGCCAATAACACAGGATACATAATAAGATGTCTTGGAATTTAAACTGAGTGAGAAAAAGAGTAAGGTTAGTAGTATTTTTAAAACATGGAAAATTTGGAATTGGCGATAATTAGAATGAAAAATAAGGAAAATCAATTTGCTTCTGAGAAAAGTTTTTAATCCAAATATACTTGATAAATAAAAATACCTAATTGGACGTCAAATACTATGTTCGTAATAAATAGAAAAAATCTTACACTGGAGATTTCTCTTCTTTATCTTCACTTTCATCATCTGATATCAAAATTTCAAGATCTCTTAGCCAATTCATTATTACTCTCGGCCGTGGCTTCGGATACTGCAGGGTATAAAACATGTCCAGTCGTTAATCTTGTTTATGATATTATTTAGTGACTTCCACACCAGGAACGCTATTTTTAAAAAGTAATCAAATTGCGCTCATCAAGACATTTTCCAATTAAAAAGGCCTATGTTTAATTGCTTGTCAGTTGAGCTTCACTGATGGCGAATTGTACCGTCGCGGCTAATTACTGGTTTTGTCAGGATCAATTTAATTCGGTGATTCGACTCGATCCGAAAGCTAAATTCGAATCAATCGTTGATAGGAACAAAAACGTGCGAGCCGAAAAAAACTGAAGTGGAATTGTATATTTATTTTTAGCCATATTTGACCAAAAGTAATAGTATTTCGTAGTTAGAATATCAAAATTATGTTCCTAGACATATATTCTGAATTGAAAATACATGGTCTCTTAAGTCTTAAATTTCAATTGAATAATGTATACAAGTTACAGTAAAAATCAGTACATATATGAAAATATTGATTCGATCCGATTCGAAAAATTATCCGAATGAGATTCAAATTAAAAAAAAAACAGTTTTGCCTAGTCTTAATCGCGAGTAAAGCAAAAGCTGATGACAAAACAAAATATTCCAAGCTTAAAACCTATGTATAGATTGATATTTGTATAAAATGATACGGCTCAAACGCGTAATTTTGACGCTTCAATTCAAGATAACCTGGGATTTCTTGCAATGATAGATTGCGTGTCGTTTTTTTACTAGTTTTACTAGGTAAAACTCCTAGAATAACCATTAAACATTAATAAAACAAACCTTTGAGTTTGTCCACCTGTTGTCTATTGAATGTGAAGGAGATACAGAGGAACTGTGATCTGGAAATATAATCACGAAATAGAAAACACAGATACCATTAAGAAGATATATTGCTAATTCTATCATTGGTATGATTCCTTGATCCCTTCATTTTACAGCGAAGTCAATGTTAACATTTGCTCACGACGATTTTCAAATATAACTTAACTTACTCAAGACCAAAGGTTTTATTTGTAAAAGGATGTTTCCATGATCGAGTTATTTTAGTATTAATTTTTCTCAATAATGAATTATAATATAACTCACCGTAATTTAATCCCCGGTTGACGTCGTCTTCTCCGTGCGAACTGTAAAATATATGATTTAAAAGTAGACTAAAATGAAGCGACATTCAAAATAAAAATCGCAATATGTGATTCGAATCCTTATTGAATTAATTATCAAGTTAAACATGTTTGTCCGAAAAAAACGCTATGCAACAAAATTGATGAGTTGGTCATTCGTTTTTGTCCATCACGAGTAAAGTGCGATCAGCGTCGCGCACCTACATTTAATTTGTTTTGATCAATAGTATTAAGCAACAAAGATTTTCGTATGTACAAATATCTGAACTATCAACCCAGGCAAAGGTCCGTCTATAGAATTTTACTTCTTGATTCACATCGAGTATAATATATATTTATCTGTCCAGTTGATATCAGCATGAAAAAAAATTATGATTCATGTTTTGCAATACTTGATCATCGGTGATCCCATTTTCTGTTGATCTTTAAGCCAATTAAGATGATCCTTTTCTCCGTTGAACGATAGCTTCACCCAATTATTCTCGGAAGGAGCAGCTGATCCTCTCCTGGATGCGTGGTAAGATTGAATGATTTCACTTGTAGTTGGAAGAATAACAGCGTCTCTTCGATGAGCGTTCGATTCCAGTAAAGCGCTGACCTAAAGAGCATTTTTTTCTGTTTTTGACAACTACGCAATCATCAAATCATTCTAGTTGTCACGTTGCTCAGATTGTACCTGGAAGCAATCTTATGCCATGGGTACTTCAACAACTTTTTCGGCTGGAAATGCTAATTATTTTTTCCGAAAACGCCTGTTGGAAATTCTATTCAAAGTGATTTGCTGGATAGATCATTTGCCTGGTTTGACCTTTATCGAGTTTTAAGTTTCAATTGTTTCCAGTTATTAACCATATTATATTTCTCATCTCCATATATATTGAAAAGTTTTTTTGAGTCAGTCATAAACTAACTACCCAATTTACCTGTTTTCAATTGCAGTACCACCTCGTTGTAATAGTGAAACAGGCTGCCTATAGTTTAATAATTTGACTAAGAAGGCTACGATAATTCAAATTACTAAACAATATTGCGACATGATTTCCATACCTTCCTCCCGAGGTCTTCGTCTGCCCAGTTGGATGCAGTGTTCTGATTTTTCCAGTGTTTGCTTTTTCTATACCTTCCATTATTCCGATCGCGACTGCTCGTGTGCCCCATTGGATGGCAATCAAAACGCAATTTTAACTTTTGTGTTAGGAGATATATAAAGCTTCAAGTATCTCAGCCTTGATGTGTTTGGATTTGAAAACCAAGCTTAGGAAACGATTGATGAATAATTCATCTCAAGCATCTTCCTGAGGTTGAGCGTACGAAATACAGTCATAATCTTAAACTCGGGAAATTGACTGGTCCTGATATTTTGCGTGTACAACTATTGGCCAAAAAGATCCCAATCAAAAAACGCAAAATATGCTAGAATTAATTAAAATCGAATTCATATTAATAAATTCGACTCAAATGAAATAGAGACATTCGTAATGCATTTAGAGGATTTCTTGAAACATATACCAACAAATATATAACGTTGTAACATGCTTAGTGATGCGATTACTTGCATTAAATATACATAAGTTTGACCTTGCTTAGTAACCGTACAATTAAAATAATCAAACGAATTGGAACGACTGAAATTCCACGTTAACATTTCGAGGGTTTAAAGCAAGAAACGTGAACGTGTCCATTTTCGCTATTTCGAGAAAAAATTTTCAATGTCTTGCTGCAACAAGGCAAAAACCCCTCAGTTATCTATTTTTTGCCATACAACCCGTGTTGGTGTATTCGCTGACGTTTACCCGATATGCTTATTGCAAAAATTTTTATGAGCAAATAACCTTTCAAAGTGTGTAGGGACTTTTATGATCGGTTATATGTTATAACCATCCCCGAAATTCCGTGTCAAAGAATACGCTGAGAGATGAATTATGATGGGGATGAAACGGCCAAGCACCGAATGCTCGTCCTTTTGGTCAATACGATCGCACTTAACCGACTAAGCCTCTGATCTTTTTTCGAAGGGTTTTCGAATTATTAGCTATGGCCTGTCCGTGTGCCTACACGAGCACGGACCTTTGTAGTAACTGTGTATCTGTTCTATGTTACAGCTACCCGCGAAGTGTCATGCTGAAGGCATTGAGTCACCGGATTTTCGGACAATACGATCGCGCCTAACCAGCTGAGCCACCGAACTGGGCCCCCGGTCTCGGAAATAACTGACACGAAAGAAATGAACAGCGCGACCATGCGGAGTCGGTTTCAGCGTTTGCGGAAACAAATGTGGCCGGATAATTTGCCCAAATATATAGTATACGGCATTTTTTAGAAAAACTCCACTTGAAATGATAGAAAAATCGATTAAATCCACCTGTTTCTGTCAGATTATGATGCTTTTGTTATTTCGATATGACTTATTGAAAACACCATCGCAGAACTACTAATGTGATTTGAACAATATTTAGGGATACAGTTAAACCAAAAAAACATGTTTATGCGATGACGTTATCAGTTACGTTACCATTAATTTTGCGTTATTGTATCAGAACTTTCCACGGGCGGTCGAACTTTCTTTTTCTGCCGGATAAAAATGAAAAACCTGTCTCAATAATAGTATGATAAAAATAGGTATCTGGTAATATATAAAATAATTCGACTCATGTTCATCACCGAATATGGGTCAGCAACGCGCAATTTGCTTTATTAGGAAACATCATACTGGAGCAAAAACAATAAAAACATATGAAAATATTGTTCAAATTGTAACCTACTTTAAAGGTATTTTCCAAATGTGTGTAAACACTCTGGAATGTGGTTGAAACATTCTGAACTACCTAGTTATTCTGTGTGTAGCGTATAAAAACAAAGCGTGCTTTCATATTCATATGATATATTGCTGTATTCCGGTTGACAAATCATAAACTCTCATTATATCCGTGTTCGAAAAGGCTCATTAAAAATAGCACAATGTTTGGCTAAATTGATGCGATGTTTTTATACGGTGAAAACGTGAGTTTTTCGGTCATTCTTTCCGTGCAAAAAACTGCACAATAAAAAGTGAGACTTTCCTAAACTTTTTCGGCTTTCGAACTTCTCCTTTTTGCGCATGGCAATTAAAAAAAATTTCTTTATCAGTTGACTAAAATTTTCACCCTTTTGTAAAATACTCGAGCGTTACACAGTGTTTTTTTTGCTTTCACTAAAGCAAAAACCCTTGAAAAGAATAAAGAGGAAAAAGAAATCAAAAATAAGCAGCTAATATAAACGCCTTTTTGATTTATCCCGATACTCGAGAGTTACACAGTGTTTTTTATTTGCTTTTATTAAAATCTCCCTATGGCAGATACTGCTAATTTCACTATGCTGTAATGGCTTAATTCTCTACTAGATGTTTTCCTTGTGGGTGCTGTTAATCCAAGTTTTATGAAGCTCATTGCCGAACAGTGGTGGCCTATTACCATGTAATTTTAATGGATATCACAATTTTAGTTATGTATAGTCCTAAACAATATTACCTCTAACAGAAAACCAGGACATATTAGAATAGAAACATAATAGAATAATAGGATGCGAGGAAAACAAAATCACCATTTTTACTTGCAGGAAAGTCTCAAATGTGAAAGCCCAAACAGAGGGCGACAGACTGACTCATGTTTTTCTGAGAGACACACGGTATCCCAATGTAATTCGTTACTTCTTATCCCCTATGTAACAAAAATATTGAAAAATAACCGATATTAGCATTATTTTATAGACCATTATTTCAAATGTGCTTTTATCTAACGTCACTACTACACAGTGCAGGGAAGTCCGGCGAAATATTCTTGTTTCTTTAACTTACCGACACGCTTTGGAAACTACGCAGTTATGCTTCACTGAGATAAAAATTGAAGCTAGGATTTTTTGGATTGTTTGGTTTTTACTACGTAGACTGTCGGATCTGTGATTACAGCAGACGTCGTTGCCGGTCGTTTGACGGGATAGGAAAAGGAAAAAAGGTTGAAGACGGAATTCTTCAACTGTCCAATTGATCATATACCCGCACCCGCAGTTTAGTTATGAATGAAATGGACAGAGTGGATTTCAGGTTATTTCTTTTGCTTCTTTCTATATATTCTTCAATATTGTACAGGTATCCTACTTATTAGTTGGGAAACACCTTATGTAAAGAGACACCGGTAGTCTAGGCCAAATTTTATATAAAATATGCAAGGCTGGAAGCAGCACGTATACAGTATACCGGTAACTATATAAACAATGAAGGGAATGAAGCAACCACTAGTCTATTTAGGGGGGGTGTGCCATGCCCCCTCGTCGACCAAAAATTGAATGGCGCCTTGAAACGTAGATAAATTTACATGTGGCACACATGTGCCTTTGACTGCTGGCAACAATATTTTCACAGAATTAGCCGATTTTAGGCCTTGAAATCCCATTTTCCTAAAAAATTTCCCGACCAGGATACAATTTTTTACTTTAGGGTGATTTACGATAGGAGCAACATAATACTTTTGCAACATTTTTTGCCTGCCGTGCAGATTATGACGTCATGAATTCATAAGCTAGGCATATAACCAGATGACCATTACTTGTATTATGGCAAAGAGCTACTCTGTACTTCAAAATGCAGTATCAGTAACTTCATTGAAGCGGAAGCGATGGCAAGGAAAAAAAGTTGGCCTATGATAAAGTGCAATGGGCTAGTGAGTGGTATCTGCCCAGGGTGCCAGTAAAACTATCTACCACTCCTTCGATTCCTTTCTTGTCACCTTTGTTCTTCACTTTAGTTCATTTATCTTAGTTTTGGTGGCATCGTTTAAAAGTGATTCCGGCTGTAAGGACACTTTATAAATGTTGTAGGTCCATGAATTTAGCTTTTCAGTTTTACATCTAAAACACACATTTTATTGTAATTATCAAGCACCATATTATGCACAATGATAAACACAGAAATTCTGGCAGAAATCATTAATAATAAAAATAAACAAAGAAGCGTTCCATCATACTCTGGCAAAGCAATTGTTATAGGTTAATTTAACCATAGCGATTTGCAGCAATTATTGATGCCGTTAGACTTTTAGACCCTTGTTTAATCGAGCATTCAATTTTACCAAACAGGTATAAAGTACCCAACATAATCAACCATTAATAATAATTAACCTTTTCGTAAAAATTGTAATTACTCTCTTGTGAGGTAACATTTCAAATATTTTTTTACAAACCAAATCTTGAAATAATATCATTTCGAATATAGTTTTTGGGGATCTGATTATATTTAAGAAATACATGGAAAGATTTCAACAAAATTGATCGACTTGTTCATTATTTATCAAAAATGTTGTTCAAATATTGAATTTGAAATTGTCGAATTTTAAAATAACTAACAAATTTTTCCATCGAATCATACCGAAACACAGAGATGTATATTCAAATCAGCTGAATCAGATATTCATCTGAATTCCATATATTTTTGAGTTTTGTTTATTTATTTACCAACATTTTGTCAAATCTACAGTCATTTTGTTTTACATCCCTATCCCCTCTTTTATATTCCTGTGCAACTTAATACAGAGTTCCAATTAAATTGTCATCATCAGGGTTTAGATTTTGCTATATTTGTAAGTTCTGTTCAAATTGGAGTTTAAGCCAGATTATTCCAGTAATACTGCAGTAAAGAGTCCCACTTTTTTGGGGTTTAATTTGAACCTTTTAACCCCTTAATTTGATCCTTGTCTCTATGGTAAGTAGTGAGGGTACATTTCAGCTTTTTCTCTATGGTTTTTCATTAATTTTATAGGTCGGGGTGTGATATGAAATCATTGGAAAATTTAGTGAATATATTTGACGAATATGATAGACATGAATTTGATGATTGTATGGCAATGGAAGTTCACTCAATGAAAGAACATATCTTCAATATATTAGGTAATGATTTATGTTTTTGTTCTCAATCGGTAGATGACACTTTCAGGTTAAAGACTGAAATCACGATAGTTTGAACGAAATTCTAAATTTCTTATATTCATCAGTTTTAAGGACTTGGAATCATGGATGTCCAGAGCGAAATCGAATATAGTTTAATAATACTTTTGAAAATGAACATCTTCAATACGGTAAAATTTTGGATTTTAGATATATTTCAGAATAGTGGCTTATAAAAATATGTCGTTCTTAATGTCAAATTTGTCTAAATTCAATAGTTCAATAGTTTGTTTATAACAAACGGAGTTGAATTGTACATTTAGAGTTTCCAAGGGCTAAATTTAGTCATGCATCGAAGCAATGTCGGTCTATTATTGTTTGTTAAATTCAATTTATCGCAAATCAAATCTAAGGTGAGGTTCAGAAAGCAGATGGAAAACTTCCTCTTGCAAATGAATATCTTCTTCTGTCTGGTAGTAGTAGAGACGGGACGTTGGATATTGAAGTTGATGTTCCTTGTGAATTTGCCAGGTAACTGTTTTGATAATTTGTTACCAGTGTGTTAAAC
The DNA here is from genome assembly GCA_963675895.2 of Styela plicata. Lineage (NCBI taxonomy): Eukaryota > Metazoa > Chordata > Ascidiacea > Stolidobranchia > Styelidae > Styela > Styela plicata. The sequence continues at coordinate 17,470,141 of OZ023145.1, forward strand.
ACAATTATTTATTTGCGTTTATTTTTTTATAAGGATCATAAAATGTCTTATTTTTAGAAAGTTTCTTGTTGAGCATCCTGAAACATGAATTATTTGATAATAATTATAAATGGTTATCAGTCTACCATTGCTGAGAACTTTCCCATAAATATATGTGAAAGCCGATATATTTGAATTACGTATTCCCCTTTTCCACTCTGAAAAGTACTTAATCATAAATTATGTACCTGATATACAATGGATATTTTTAAACTGCTGGAAATACCATATCTTGGCAATTCTGATTTTTAATCAATCTTGAATTGATTCATTTTGCAATGTAATCATAATATATGCTATATTTTATGTTGTGAATTTTGACATAATCATGGCTTTGCTGCAAAATATGATCGAGCTCACATGTGGTTTTTCCAAATAATGAAAATTTATCATTCTATCAATGGGACTAGTGAATTTTGAGTACTGTGAAATTGAACTGTTAGGCCGATCCTATACACTTATGGATATAATTTTGACCTGTATCCCTGATACAGATTGAATCATCTAGACTTATTTTTAATCAACAAAAGAGCATTAGTAGTTCCCGCCAACAAAAAATATTTTAATAAAATTTTGTGACATATTTCTTAGGAGTCGATTGCCCATCTTTTTTCGGTTGAAGTGCTTTGGTGTCTATGAAGCCTCACTTTGAGAAAAATGCTTGCCTGAGCTTGTTTTTATTATTATGCACCAGTAGTGTTACTGATGGATCGTGTCATTGAAACGCATTGTTGACAAAATGAATTTTTCAGTTGGTGATTTATTTGCATTGATTTATCTTCATTTACAGAGGAAATGATTATGATCTTGACTACACATTACTTGTTCCTGTTTTGAAGCTCCATGACAGAAATCAGCCTGTTGTACTTGACATGCGGCATTCCACACCATGTCATTCGTGGCTCAGCTTGCGGTAAGATCATTCTTGTTATTTTTGTTATCACAGACTGACGTGATGTCTTGTACTCAAAAACTAATAATAAGGAATGGGGTCAGAAAAATGGTCTTGAAAGGCTATTTTTTTATTGGTATTATCATTTCCAAAAATTTTAAAATTCCTTAGTGTATCTGACAGTGATAAATTGGACAATTTTGAATACAGGGCAGTCAAGAAGGTAAGAGTAGAGGGCTTATGTGCGAAAAGCTTTATGGTATTTTCTTTGGGAACAAAAACGGTTTGAAAACATGACATATTTCTATATTTTACTGAATGATTTGTCATAAAAATATTGCTTTTTGATAAATTGGCGGCAGCTGGTTTTTTCATGCTTATGAGTAGCAGAGTAGCATACATTCTGCCTACCTGACATTTTTGACTGCAAAATGGATATTGTTCCGAAACAACTGGCAAATAGTTTTTCATGTCCCACTAAAACATTTTTGAACTAATTTTTGTTCCCACTTCCTTTCTTTGCTACATTTTTAATTTTTAATTTAAGGTTATTTGATGATGAAACAATAATGAAATGGGAATCATGTTGTTGTATAGTCGAACATCAAGAAGAAAAGAATCATTACATGTCACCACCTAAAGTCTGTCAATGGTTTTCAGACACTGTTTCACAGGTAAGAGATTTCTGACTTATAAAAATACTTATCTTATGTGAGAAAGTAGACTTTGTTGTTGAATTGTCAAAGTAGTATGTTTCTATGCTAAAGCGTTTTTGTAAGAAGTGGGGCCAGACACCTGAGGAAAATAGATTCCATTAAAGCAAAATTTAGCAAGCGATATTATGATATGTTTGTGGCTAGAATATTTAATTGCCAATTTTTGAATGTCTCGTAGTGACTAAACTGTGGAAAAAGGTTCAAAGTCATCAATACTGCTATGAAATAGCCTTGTTGATGGTTTTTTGTCTATCCGAAAAAAATGACATGAACATTTCGGGCACCCTGAGAAAACCAAAATTCTGCCAACCTGGTCGAGGTTGGACTCTTAAAATAGTCATAATTTATTACTTGATTGTCATAAAAGGCAACTAAAATGAAGCAAAGAATTGGTAGATGGTTTCATCATCACCCAGGGCAGACCCACTCCCTGCGTTATACCATGGAGGTTCAGTTTTGTTTGGCATGCTTTTTCGTTTAGCGGTGCAGTTACTGGTAATAAATCAAATTTTTCATTCTCTTTTTTATATTGAGTCGCTTTTGGTTGGTTCCTTTTAGGCACTGCTTTTGGCCCTGTTCTGAGTGAATATCAATAAAAAAAAAGTGTTGTAACTTGTCAGTACCAGCAGATAAAGCAATATGCAGCAACAGATTCGCAGAGACATGGGTTGTGCGCCCTTGGATCCGTTACCCAAATTTAATATTCTTGTCATTGTTTTATTTATTTTTATTGTTTTACTTCTGATGTTTGTACAGCAAAATGAAGTAAAGTTTCAGATTAATTTCAATTTTATAATCCCTACGTATTCCACCAATCCACCACACTCACTAGGTATTTTACTTTTTTACTGACAGGTTGTGCAATCAATGCGAAAAACATACAAGAAAGGTGACCCAGTTATAAAAGAGATACGCACAAGTGGTCTTGTAACAACAGTCATTCTTGCTTACGGTGGTACAAGAATCATGTATGATCTCGTTCCTGTGATATCATTTAGAGGTTGGCCAGCTGTTGCTATGGGTTGGTTAACTGAAAACCACTACTGGGATGGAATAGTGCCGGAAGAGGAAGGTATGCTGTTACTATCAATATATACTCTGTCTTGATTAGAACTACCAATGTGTAAACTCTTGCTTTTGCATGCTAATTATGCAATATTTGAGTTTATTTCAGTGATATGTTTTTTCAACCTACATGTCATTCGAATATGGTTGAACAAGTATAATAATAATTTCAATAAAAGAGTTTTTGCTTTGTAGAATATGTAATATAGTTTTGCCAAAAGTCCAGAAGATGCCTAACCACACTTTTTTGTATACTCATTTTGTCATCAAACTCTGAGGTTTTTTCACCTTGTTTAATTTAGCGTAAGTTTGAATAAGAACTCAAAATTGCTCATAACACTTCATAAACTATTCCATTTGATTTATATATTTTTTTGTGAATATCAAAAGAACTCCATGAAATCTAACATGAGGTTTAAACGTATGATATTTCGTGTCTTTGTGACAATGATTCTAAAACCTTTCATGGGATTTTTATTCATACTGTAAGAATATTCTCTATTTGAATTCCTTTTCAGTTATCACTGGTTTTCATCTTGTACCCGCGTGTAGCACAGTCGGACGTAAAGATGTTGAGTGGCGTTTATCTTTTTCTCGCAGCGAAGTTCAATTGAAAAGATTTATTCCTGAAGCATTTATGAAAACATTTTATGCTTTTAAATCTATAATGAACAGAGCTTTAGGAAGGCACACGAAGGTAAAGATCTAAAATAACTTTTTTTTTATGTACATCTATAAATTTTATGAGTTATCATCATTCAATAGGGTCTTACTGGGTACTGAATAGCAATTTCCATTGAAGTGCAATTTATCACACATTGGTTCACTGACCGATCCAGAATTAAAAAAAAGCTAAATTTTTTTTGGTGAGCTTTAACAAAACCTGAGGTCACTAAAATATGTTTAACTATGGCATGCTAATATATTTGTCTGCATAAGACAAAAAATTTGAATGTAAAATTTCTCTTCTGATTAAGATTGTGATGGCCAGATGTCCCTGGATTATACAATTACCAAAATGCTATTTTTGGATTCTCTTCTGTTGAAAAATGATCAGTAATTTTCACCAAGTTTTAAGCTTATGAGTTCAATCTGAATATTTGTCATTTCAGATTGTCAAACCATATATATTAAGAGCATTATTATTATGGGCTTGTGATAGAGTTAAACTTCAATGCCTCGCATCAGAAGACAATGTTGCTGATACATTACTTGGTCTAATAGATGACGTTCTTCAATGTTTATTAAGCAGGCAAGTATAAGATAAGTACTGGATTATGATTACTTTATTTATTGCCAAAATGTGGTTGTCCTATATCTATATATGGGTATGCTGGTTTTGATAAAAATAATACGACACTATAGAACAGCAATACATTTTTATTTTTTGTTGTTCATCAACCTTTTTTTTGAAGACTCGACTATTATCAGCATAGTGTTTGTGTAAGATCAAGCGGATGCATTTTGTAGACCCCGTGGAACTTTTTTCACTCTGACTTTCTGTTTTTTGGTTTTTCTCAAAAAATCCATCTATTTTGCTGTGAAGTTGTAATATAAGCTAAAGTTTTTTTGTATACTAATTCCAATCAGGGATGAAGGTTTTGGCTTAATCTGCTTATGCATGATATGTCTTTAATTCAATTTTTTCTTCTGAACTTAATTTTCTTAACACAGATCTTGTCCCAACTACTTCATACCACAATATAATATGCTGAGTCATTTGGATGATCAAACTGTTTTAAAATTATGTCAAGTTGTTTTAATGGTATGTATCATAATTAAAAGGGAATGTTTGACTAATTTTTTTTCTGTAAAACGAATTGTGTTTCCCTGAAATTTTCAAGCAAATATCATTAAAAATATTGGATTTGTTTTCTTAAGACATCCCATTCTTTTGTGAAGTTTAGATTTTTTGTACTATGGTTTGCTAATGTTTGTTAAATACATTGAGTTTTGTATACAGTTCGAAGTAAATTTATTAAACATTCTTACACAAAAATTCTTTTTCAGTCAGAAATTTTATTTTGTCGAGCATGAGCCAAAAGTGGAACGCGCATTGGCGCCGCGATCTATCAGTGGCGTTTAACAATACATGTATGGTTAATATATTCTTCTGGTTTGACTGGTTATAATAGGTTCTAGCTTTGTGAACTTGGACCATACAAATTTATACTTGTCCCGTTCAGGTCCGTAGTGATCCAGCTGAGCATGTACGGAATGCGGTCGATCAAGTGAAAGCAGCTCGCGAAATGACAAAAGAATACAGAGAGAATAATTTAAAACGAAGAACATCATTTCATGGCAATCCTGGGTGAGTTAGATTTCACTTTTGGGTGTTGGGCAATGGGGCATTTCTTTTATCTTCGTATAACCTCAAATACACAGAATGCCATTGCTAGTTAAGAAAACATTGAAACTTTAATCCAATAAACGATTTTGTATATTAATATTCTTCATATATAATTTTCCTAATTTCCTGTGTTCATAAACAGGTTTGCAAAATTGTCAGTACTGCTATGAAACAGCAATGCTGATGGTTCTGAAGCTCTCTTGTTCTTTGGATAAAAATTACATGAACATTTTGAGCACATAAAGAAAATCTAGATACTGTCACCCTAGTGTTAAATATTCGATTTTGAAATTCTATTTTACTATATTTGTAGTTAAAATGAGGACTAAAATTTTCAGGCAAAATGGTGTCGGCGAAAAAGTTGGTTCAAATTCAAGGCAAGAAATAGACATTGCGGAAAGAATGCGTAAATTAGTTGATGAAAATCCAGGAAAAAGTATATCTGTGTTTCTTAATCCAGAAGATGGGTCGACTCCACATTTTAGAATAGATGGGAAATTCTATTGATATATTTATAATTTAATGCACTTTGGGTGTTAGAGCGAAAAGAAGCAAATCGACAATGTTTCTATGGGATCGGCAAGCAGTCGATTCAATATACATCTATTGACCTCGTTCGACAAAATATTTATATTACTTTATATATAGATTTATTGAAACTTTGGAAAATCATTTTTGTCTTGGTGTGAACCTGTTTTCCAAGCTTAAAATGGTTGTCATTGAATTTAGATTTGGTTTCAAACATGAGTACATTTATTTATTAGCCAATTCAACGATATTTTAATATGCTATGCCAAATTGAGCCTAACAATAGTGTTTTTTCTTAGCAATTATTAGTATTTCAATATTCAATTAGAAGTCAATGTATTAATGGCGGAATTGGACAGACTTTTTGTTTTAATAGAAATCATGAATTATCTTGTTCTGATTATATTATTATTCTGACTTTTCGAAATCAACATCCTTATAAGGCAGAGGACGTTCTGACAAAAAAGGCAAACCATTGACTGGAGGCGGCTTCACTGTATCTCCCCATCAGAAAAATTATCTGAATACAACTTTCGTTAAGTATGAGTCACTGATGGATCATGTCGATGAGTTGCGGCCCATCTGTTGTGGCTCATACTCGACAAATTAGAGTTTCTGATTGGGTTACTAAAATAAAGATTTTAAAATGAATTGCTTCATCCATAATGCTGCTGACGTATTGCTACTTTTTTGCACTGATTTACATAATATAATTGTTATAGGAAACCGCACATTTTTTATTCTCCTTTTTTCAAAGCATGACTGTATGTGTTTTAATTTTGTATCATTCCGTTCCTTCACTTAAGCAATTAAATAGCCATATATGGATAGAATGCAAGATCATATGGCAAGGTATTTGTCAACGTTCCTTGTGGGTTGGACTGAGAGTACGGGTACTTCTTTTTAAATTCGTATCATTCCGTTCCTTCTCTTATTAAACAATTAAATCGCCATTTTATATAGATAGGATGTAAGATCGAGTGGCAAGGGATTTCTCAATGTTCCTTGTGGGTTGGACTGAGAGTGTACTACTCTTACTACCTTTATCCTATTGACTGTTTTCGGTAGTGTTAATAACTCCTTTCCACTGAAAATTACAATGTTTTCTGATATCAAAACGGTGTGCTTGGGGTCCACGCTTCGAGTCTGCCCTGGATGGGGGGTACTAAAGACTGGGGGCATGAATGATCTTATTTTTCATTACTTACTACCTTAGTTTTTCTACTCTGGACAATGTTGAAGCAATCTAGACCGCGAAGGAGGTATGAAGAAGTTAAGTATTGGAGACTAAGCGGCAGAACGTCTGCTCCAGACCAATTTAATTCCCTTCCCAGAAGCATATTGCTTTTTTGCAACCAATATTTCATCTTAAGCAAAACCGAAACTCACCTGAAGAAAAGCAATAAACATAAAAAGCCAAATGTGTTACCAGTCAATTTTTGATGAGGGAGGGTGAAATAAGATCCCATCTCACACCAATAACATCTGCTGGGGATTTTCCTAGGTGGAAGCAAAAAAATACTATGTAATTTTTGCCATTTGAACAAAAAAACTAGTCATTTTAAAAGAATTGCACTTGCCCATATGTTTATTACCCACCGCTTTTGTGATCTGCCGACATATCGGTCAGGCTCTACTCTGAAGCACTGGTGGGCACTCGACCTTAAAATGGACAGCAGCAGTGACAAAATTGTCAGACTTTTTCTGAAAGAAGCCTATTTTTCATAGGGTAACAAAAAAGGAAATTACATAGAGGCAAGAGGAGAAAAGTGAAGTCACAGCCGGTGGAGATAAATGTGCATATAAGACTAGTTTTCAACATCAGTTAGGCAGGTGACCCAATTTTGGTCAGAGTGCTTGACCAACACTGCCTTTTAAAGTGATGCAAAATCAAAATATCTTGTGATCATCACACATTACGAGACTTCATAACACAATTATCCCATTTATTCAGTAAAATAGATTCGTTTGCTGATATTTGGCACATATATGATAATATAGGTAATGATCACAAACAATATGATTAGCCCCCTCCTAAGAAATTTTTATCAAGCATATTGTGGCGGGACTGGATTTTAGTGTTATTTGTTACTCAATAGCACCGCTCAGTGTCTGTGAAAGCCCACGATGTCGCATATTGCGCCATCGTTGTGTAATATTGCTTGGGCTTGCAATGCTGGCTCTTCTGGTTTTGCTGCGTTAAGGACAGCATCTGCATTTATCGTTCTTTGTGTTTTTATCTGTTCCGACTGTTGTTGTTCATTTCTTGCTTGTTAATAAACTGAGCATCATCTACGAACCTTTTGTGTGAATTTTGCAGCACACAGGAGTCTTCTGAATTAATACTGAGGTGTACAGTTCTTAGCTAACTGTACTGGCGAGCACACTGTTATTTCTTAAAACCGCCCCGCTGCAAAATTGGCGAGCACGCCAGGATTCAGTTAAGAATTGTCCTCTAGACAACTGGATAATTTATGATGCCGTCAAAGAGAAGAAATTCGAGTAAGCAAGTAATGGAAGAATGCTGGGATGTGATGAATAACAAACTTGCTGAAATAAAGGCCGAGATCGAATGTAAAACTGAAGGCTTGAAAGCGGAGAATAAAAGATTAGCCGAGTTATTACGAGAAGCATTGGTTGAATCAAACCAAAATAGAACGGATATTAAACGACTTGAAGAAAGAGATCATGATGTGAAGGAAGTACTCGTTCGGGTTCTAAATAAACTTGAGCACGATGAGTTCACTGAGGAGGTTGAGGTACCACCAGTACGGCCAAAATCTATTTTGAAAACACCAGAGTTGCATGAGCATGTGAATGTTGCTGAGAATTTGCCTGGTAAGAATGTTGTGCCGAATAGTTTTGCCCGATGAGTGTAAGCTTGGTCAGTCTACTCCCATGTATGATTTAAATCATTCTGGTTTCAATCAGGATATGGGTGCTGAGACATTTGACAGGTCCGGTTGTAGTGCCATGAATAATAGTATGAGAATGGATGTTCAGCCTGTTACGTTTGATGGTTCAGGTATGTCACTGGATGATTATTTGTGTCATTTTTCATCTATTCGTGTTTGTAATGAGTGGAATGATCAGATTGCTGGTGCATATTTTGCTGCTTGTATGAGAGGCAATGCTTTGTCTCTGCTGAATGAGCTATCCATACACGATAGGTATAATTATAGTGTAGCTGTTAGTCATTTGAAGAAGCGTTTCTATCCTGAGGGTAAAGAGACGTATTTTGCTACCTTGTTTAATACCAGAAGAAAATTAACCAGTGAGTCGCCAACTGAGTTCGCTTCTTCCCTCCGCTCCTTGTCGAGGAAGGCTTATCCTTCTTTGGATAGTAGAGTTAGAGAAAATCTGATTAAGCAGCGCTTTATATCAGGCTTTTCCGATTATGAAATGTGTAAAACTCTGATGCTCAGACAGTCTCAGAGTCTTGATGATTTGATCACTGTTGCTGATGTTTGCCATACTATTGATGCCACACACACTGGGTCTGTTTCACCTCGTGCTGCAAAACCCATGGTTGCTGCTTTAAATGATTATGCGAGTGCTGGTACAAATGAAGAATGTGCGGGTGATTGTGATTTTCGTCAGATTTATAGTGATATCAAGGATATGCTGGAACGAATTGGTTCTATGCTAAGTAGGGGTTTGACTTTTCAGCCTAATGGTATCAGGAATGGTAATGTGAGTCGAAGAAATACAATTTCTTGTTACGGTTGTGGTGCCAAGGGCCATATACGTAGGAATTGTCCAGAGCGGTGCCAAATTTGTCACCGCAAAGGACATATAGCTGCCCGTTGTCCCACTGCAGATGCTGCTCCGCAAAATATTCAAAACTTTCCTGATTATACTGCTCAGCAGGATTTTGCTGGTCCTGTTGTTCCACAGAATACGAACCACAGTACCGTAGCTTCTCTGTCTCCGCAGATGTGTAGTTCCTCAAGCTCTGCTTGGAGTGGATCTGCCTGGTCACCTCCACGCAGCGCTAGCTTTCCACTGTCCCATACTACTCAGACACCAACTTCTGCTGATTCTTTAAACAGATCCCAGTAGTACGGCGGTCCTCTGTTGCTACTGACGATTTGATTGATTGTTGTATGGACCGAGAATTTGAATCTTTAATCTGTTCTTTAAAATTACCCACTAGCTGGTATGCTAGGATTGTTTTAAATGGCATTTTTCTGTACGATTTCTTATAGATACTGGAAGTGCTGCTACTCTCATAGATACAGATATTTTCCGTAAAATAGGCGGTAGAGAGTCAGATTTGACTGCCTGTGATATTAGTTTCCAGACCGCCAATGGTTCTTCTTTGCATGCTCGTGGTGTAACTGATTTGAAAATTTGTATTGATTCTGTATGTGCAATGCAAAGTGTTATTGTTGCGGATCTTGGTGCACCGTATGGTTTGCTTGGTATGGACTATTTTAAAAAGCATGATTGTGTTTTACATATGTCTGAGGGTCGGATGGAAGTGGAAGGTCAATCTGTTTCGTTGACTGAGCCGCTTTCATCTGTTCCTAGTTGTAGAATTTTAGTGCATGAAAATGTGACTGTTCCCAGAGAAAGTGAAATGGTGATTTATGGTCGTTTGAATTGCCCATGGACTCCTAATAATAATGTTATGGCCCTGGTGGAGGCTGCATGTGTATTTGAGAGTGAATACGGTGAACGTGGTTTATTTATGGTACCTGGTGTGGTGGATCCCTCAAACTCTCAAGTGCCTCTCATGGTGGTCAATGTTAGCAATGAAGCAGTGGAGATACCTGCAGACTTGCTTATTGGTGTTCTATGCCCACGAGAGAACCTGACCATCTCATCCCTGGAACAAGCCGAACTCTGTGAAGTTGAAAGGTCTGGAGATCTACCTGAACATTTGCAAAAACTTGTTGATGAGGCAGAAGATTTGACTGATGATCAACGTCAAAGGGCTCGTGATCTGCTGATTGAATTTCAAGATGTTTTTATTGGTCCAGATGGTAAACTTGGCCGAACTTCTGTTGTTGTCAAGCACAGAATTATAACTACAACTTCTAAACCTGTTAAAGTTCCTCCACGGCGCATGGGCTGGGCCAAGAGACAAATTGCTGAAGAGCAAGTGAAGAACATGCTTGAACAAGGTGTGATCGAACCAAGTGAAAGTCCATATAATTCACCAATCATACTTGTGCCGAAGAAGGATGGATCAATGCGTTTCTGTATAGATTTTAGAGCGCTGAATCATGTAACGATTAAAGATGCATACAGTTTACCTCGAATTGATGAAATTTTGGACTCATTAGGAAAAGCACAATGGTTCTCCTCACTTGACTTGGCAAGCGGATATTGGCAAGTTGAACTTGATCCAGCTGACCGTGACAAAACAGCTTTTAGTTTGCCAGGTTCTTCACAATACAGATTTGCCGTGCTTGCTTTTGGCTTGTCTAATGGGCCAAGTTGTTTTTCAGCGTTTAATCGACAAGATTTTGTCTGGACTTTTGTGGAAAATATGTCTTGCGTTTTTAGATGATATTTTGTCGTATGGTGAAAGTTTTGATCTATCACTGAGCAGTCTCCGTGAAGTTTTTGGTCGAATTCGGGCTGCTGGATTGAAATTTAAGCCGGAGAAGTGCAAACTGTTTCGTCGAAAAGTAGAATATTTAGGACATGTAATATCAGCTAATGGAGTTAGTTGTAGTGATGGCAAGATCACTGCAGTACGTGACTGGCCTACTCCATCAAATGTGAAGGAAGTGCAAGCGTTCCTTGGTTTTTGCAATTATTATCGTCAATTTGTTCAAGACTTTTCCACCATTGCGTACCCGATTGTTTCATTGACGAGAAAGAAGGTTAAATTTGTTTTGGACTGAGCAGTGTCAGACTGCATTTGATCGCCTGAAAGAACTTTTAATTCGTGCTCCCATTCTCTCATTTCCTCAGGAGGATGGGGATGAATTTATTTTGGATACTGATTGTTCAGGATTTGGAGCTGGTGCTGTTTTGAGTCAAATACAAGATGGTGTTGAAAAAGTAATTGCCTTTGCCAGTGTTACCTTGAACAAAGCTCAGAAAAGGTACTGTGCTACATATCGAGAGCTCTTCGCAGTGCAGCATTTTATCAAGTATTTTCGACATTTTCTGTGGGGAAGACATTTCAAATTGAGGACAGACCATGCTTCTCTGCGTTGGCTTCTTAACTTCAAAGATCCAGAAGGCATTGTTGCTCGCTGGATATCTGTTTTGGACACTTATGATTTTACAATTGAACACCGTGCCGGTTCCAAACATGGGAATGCCGATGGTTTAAGTCGTATACGCCGTCGATGCAATCGTGATTCATGCCTGAACTGTGGTAAAGGTGACCAAAATTATGATATTGAATGTACAGAAGCTCTAAAAGTTGCTACATTACAACCTAGTAGTGGAGAGTCTGCTGAATGGTTTGGATCTTATTCATCAGGGGAGATGCGTGAAATGCAGATGAAGGATGTTAACATCTCTAAAGTTCTGACGATGAAGGAGACTATGGATGAGCCACCTAAGTCTGCAGAGTTGTTGATTTTCTCCAGAGAAGTTCGAATTCTATGCAGCCAATGGAAGTTGTTGAAAGTAATCGATGGAGTTCTACATCGGGAATTTTTATCAGCTACGCCTGTAGGGAAATCTATTTTTCAAATTGTTTTGCCTTTAGTTTTGCGTCGCGAAATGTATCGACAACTCCACGAGTTGCGTACTGGTGGACATTTGGGGAAAGAACGGACTTATAAAAAATTAAGGGCAAGATTTTATTGACCCAGAATGCACAGTCAAGTGGCGTCATGGTGTCGCTTTTGCAAAGCTTGTGCTGCGACTAAAACTCCTCATGGTAAACATCGGGCAAAAATGTGTAAAATGCTTTGTACAGAGCCTTTACTTCGTATTAGTTTAGATTTTGTGGGCCCTCTTCCTAAAACTGAACAGGGAAATGAACATCTTTTGGTTGTAACTGATTATTTTACAAAGTGGGTTGAGGCGTATCCTTTACCTGATCAAAAAGCTAGTACCACTGCTGATATTTTGGTGACTGATTTTTTCTGTAGGTTTGGTGTACCAAGAATTATACACAGTGACCAAGGGGTTAATTTTGAATCCAATTTATTCCAACATATGTGTGACTTATTTGAAATAGATAAAACCCGTACTACCCCATATCATCCTCGATCAGATGGACTCTGTGAGCGAATGAATAAGACCTTGCAACAGATGCTTAAGGCTTTTGTGGATGTTAGTCGTACTGACTGGCAAGATCATCTGCCTTATCTTCTGATGGCTTACAGAAGTACAGTTCAAGAGAGTACGGGTTTTACTCCAAATCGTTTAATGTTGGGTCGTGAGATAACTTTTGCCGACAGATTTGCTTTATGGTAAACCACCCGATCATAATGCTCCAAAATGTTATGATGAATTTGTTCATTGGTTTGATAATGCAACAACTGATGCTTTTGAATTTGCTAGAGAACAGTTGGGAAAGTCTGCTGTTCGTCAGAAGCGTAATTTCAATGCTGTTGTGAAACCATTATCCTTTGAAGTTGGTGAACTTGTTTGGTACTTTTATCCACCTAAGCAGAGGAAACTCGCGACTGGTTGGATTGGTCCCTTTAGAATATTGAATTGTTTTTCAAATTTTGTATATCGTATCAAGAATTTGAACACTGGTAATTGTAGGATTGCACATGTTGATCATCTTAGGCCATACGTGACAGAGGATAATGAAGATTTGATTTTTAATGATATGCCCGAATGCGTTGATTTTCCTGTTAATGATGAAACTGTTTCTGATGATAGTTATCCGGATACTTCTGTAGAGTGTGATGATAATTTGATAGAACCCAATATATCTGATGTGCCAAATGTTGATATACCAGTTGATGGTAGAAATGTTCATTTTAATCCTGTCGTTCACACGAGCGATGGTGAAGAATTGGCTGTTAAGGAAACTGACAGACATAAAGTTCTTCATCGCCACTCAAAAAGGCGTAAACGTCGACCTGCCTATTTGGACGATTTCTATACTTGACTTTTTTGGTGTGTATATCCATTTTTAATGATATGGCATGTTTAATTTCAGAAAGGTTTTGTCATTTTAGTTAGGGATTGTATTATTTTTCGTAGCCATGTGATTTTGATTTGTTTGCAATTTTGATTTTAACTACCACTGTTTATTTCAGTACTGTGTTCTTTGATATTTTTGAACTGTGAATTTGTAAAAGGAATTCATACACTGTTTTCTAATTGTATTATATGCTTGCCATTTTTTGCTGTTTTTTTAGAGGTATTCTGTTTTTGAGAGAAAATTTTTTATTGGAAGTTTTCTCTAAGAAACAGGGGGGCATTGTGGCGGGACTGGATTTTAGTGTTATTTGTTACTCAATAGCACCGCTCAGTGTCTGTGAAAGCCCACGATGTCGCATATTGCGCCATCGTTGTGTAATATTGCTTGGGCTTGCAATGCTGGCTCTTCTGGTTTTGCTGCGTTAAGGACAGCATCTGCATTTATCGTTCTTTGTGTTTTTATCTGTTCCGACTGTTGTTGTTCATTTCTTGCTTGTTAATAAACTGAGCATCATCTACGAACCTTTTGTGTGAATTTTGCAGCACACAGGAGTCTTCTGAATTAATACTGAGGTGTACAGTTCTTAGCTAACTGTACTGGCGAGCACACTGTTATTTCTTAAAACCGCCCCGCTGCAATATCAACGATGGATCACAATACATGATAGAGTTAAAAATTAAGATATTATCAGTTGAAGATAGTGTAGGGTACGGAACTAGGTAAATAAGTTTGCAAATAACCGCAGTAAATGATAAAATAACCATTGTAAATGATGAGTATAGTAGAATGCGCATGAACACATGAAACTGCTTCAACAAAATCAGTTTGTAACAAACGCGTACAGTCTATAATAGCATCTTACTGCTGCATTTATCTGTGATGGGTAGGTGAGGGGAATAGAATATCAAATTGTTATCAATAGGCTAGTAGTACGTTCAAAATATTTGGAAATTTGACCTTATGATGTTGGTAAAATGATAACTGAAGTATTGCACAACTGAAAATAGGTAATTTAACTATGTCTTCAGCAAAACATACATACATTTCTTGGCTTTTTTTTTAAGTAGTCTAATTTTGAGTTGATTCTAGTTCCCACACATGCGATGACAAAATACCTGCCGCCGATCCAGCAAAAGAAATGATGGTGGTTTATAATTGAATAAAATTATTTGCTGATTATATTTGAAATCAACTTTTTATATTACAATGCTGGCTTTTCAAAGTAAACAATAGCGCGCAAACTTTCTCCTTTGCGCATCAGCTCAAATGATTCATTGATTTGACAAAGTTGCAGCTTATGGGTGACAAATTCATCCACTTTAATTTTCCTTGCCATGTATTCATCAACAAGCTTTGGAACACTGTCAACGCTTTTCCATCCACCAAATGCAGTGCCTTTCCAAACCCTTCCAGTCACCAACTGAAATGGACGAGTTGCAATCTCCTGACCAGCACCTGCAACACCGATAATTGTAGAGACACCCCAACCTTTATGACAAGCTTCCAATGCTGCACGCATGGTTTTGACATTGCCGATGCATTCAAAAGTGAAATCACAACCACCATCAGTGATATTAGCAATAACATTCTGTATTGATTCATCATACTCAGTAGGATTAACACATTCAGTGGCACCAAATTGCTTTGCAACATCAAACTTTGTATTATTAATATCAACACCTATAATTCTTGAAGCACCGGCTACCTTGCATCCCATTATAACCGCAAGACCAACTGCGCCCAAGCCCCATACGGCACAAGTAGATCCCTTTTCAACTTTTGCGGTATTAATTGCAGCACCATATCCAGTGGAAATACCGCATCCCAGCAGACAGACTTTGTCGAGAGGAGCATTTTTATCCACTTTGCATAAAGAAATGTCAGCAACTACAGTATATTCGCTAAAAGTAGAAGTGCCCATGTAATGCAGAAGCTTCTTCCCTTTGCATGTAAACCTAGTTGTACCATCAGGCATGAGCCCTTTTCCTTGAGTGGTTCTAACTTTTTGACACAAGTTAGTTTTAGGGTTGTGGCAAAACTTGCATTCTTTGCATTGTGGAATATACAAAGGAATTACATGATCTCCTGGTTGAAATCCAACAACTCCTTCCCCTACACTTTCAACAATTCCACCGCCTTCATGACCTAACACAACTGGAAATCCAGCTTCAGGATCAGTTCCGCCAAGTGTATAAGCGTCTGTGTGACACACTCCAGTAGCGATTACTTTGAGACGAACTTCATGAGCCTTTGGGGGAGCAACCTCTATATTTTCAATGGTCAAAGGTTTTCCTGCTTCCCATGCCACAGCGGCCTTGCATGTGATAGTTTTTCCTGCAGTGTCTCCCTCCATTTTTATATGAAATTATGCGTTATATTCCAAAGAACCAAACACTGATAAAGAATGGAATAATATTTTAACATTATTATTGTCATTCAACCAAATTCAACAATATATATCGGAACCCAACCAAACCAAAGTTTTTTTCAGTCAATGATTTTATTTCACACATATTTTTGAAATTAGTCGTAGTGCGGGTATAGGGAAAACACCAGATGTGATCAGCAAAGAATTATAGTGGGACATTAGAAAGATTTTTAGACCTTTTGCCATGAATGAAAGGAAAAAAAACGGGCAAAATTTGTACCATCAACATTTACATCAGATTATAATGATGTAAAGTAAAGCTTATGCGTGATCCATTTATAGCACACATATAAATTTGTCGAAATACATCTCTGATTGGGGATAGTTATGAGCAAATGATTTTACGTCTACTCCACATACTCAATGTAGTATGTACATTGGAATTTAGAGTATGTGTTTTGCAATATTCGTTACCATGAATAATTTCAGGGCATTCAGTCAATAAAACCAGGTCACTTCAAGGAAGATAATTCGTAACAAATAAAATGTTCAATTATTAATAACTAAATGTGAGATTAAATAAAAATTAAAGATTTTTCTGAAGACACAGGTCTTAATAAATTACACTATTGAATAATCTAAAATATGGTCTTTTAAAAACATATGAACCATTGTCAAGGATGTTTATTCCAAGGTGGCTTGGTTTTCTTCGGGTGTATGAAATGTTTATAGCATTTTATTCCGATGCACAAAGAGCTTGAAAACCATCAGCACTGCTATTTCATAGTAGTATTGATGATTTCAAACCTTTTTGTACAATCCTGTACTACGAGACACTCAAAAGTAACATTTAAATCCAGCCACAGAAATATCATAAAAAAAATGCCTATTCGATGAATTTTTTGTTGGAACCGAGTAGCAAATTAAATGGCATTCTGTCAGTCTGATTCACTTATGATCCTAAATGTCCAAATATTTTACTATTTTAAATGAATTTGAAGAAAGCGTTCAAACTTGTGTCAGCCAGCATCAGCTATTACTGCGAACACCCGATTAAAATTTTTTTTTCAGAAATAATTTGCACCAAGGTCGTGAAACCAGTGTAAACACCATAATCTGCAAGAAAGCCAGTGGTTTGTCATATAGTTGAACTGTATCAACTCGGGGCTATCCTCTTCCACATGATAATATCTTTCACATCATATCTGTTAAGCTGCAGAGACGTGAGAACCGGAGTTTCTGAAAATTCAGACATGAACAGCACATGTTGTGTCTATACGCGCAGATCTGACATCACTAGCTCAAATAAGTATCTTTGTTATTAATTATTTTGTCCAACATTACTTCCATTTTGTTTTTCATAACAGGTTGGCCCTTTTTCGTCCATTTGCTTAACTTCTGATGCTGCTCTTTTTTAAACTTCTTTTTCTTCGAACGAATTCGATCTCTTTCTGCTCGCTCTTTTAAGAACTCTTTTTTTGATTTTCTTCCAGCTTTTGATTTTTCATAGGTTTGTATTAGCCTGTTTGTACCCTTTTTTTGGTGTTCCCTTTTCTTGATTTCTTTTTCTTGTTTTTTACAAGCTTTATCATTATTTTGCTTGCACACTCCCACCTTGTTTTGTAAACCTTCCTTGCGCAGCATTTTTTTATATTTGTGATATGATACTCTTTTGAAATTGTCATCTCCGAACTTTTGTCGAATTGTCTTTCGTTTAATTGGAGATCGATCCATCGCAAACCCCCGTAATCTTGTCATACAGTACAGCGTAATCTAACAACAGAGAATGATTATGAAAACGCAAGCTCATCCAACGCGTTCTGAAGGCAAACACAAGAACAGTATGAGTACTGAGTATAGACAACGTGGAAAGTCAAACAATCTGCAAAGAATACAATCGGTGTTGAACTGATTTATTTTTAAACCCACTAGATGTCACTCGTACGCAGTAAAATTTAACCTTGTCTGTTTTTAGGTTGCTCATTGCGCAATAAAAGATTTTAATGCCGTCGTCTTCCAGCCGACCGGGCGTCGGTCGCCCCGCCGTCGTCAATTACGGGCGAAATAGGATCGGGTGGGTGAGTTATGGGTTCATGGCTTATTAATTGCCCCATGTTATCGTGTTAAGCTATATCATAACTATCAAGATATGTTAGATGGTGCACTAAACAGCCGCGGTAAGTTCGTCTATCGTTTCGCCAAAGCGGACGACTTTGATAACGCGAGTGATAAAAAATATTCAAATGCAATATTAGTTCTTATCGTGCTTTGACTTTTTGGAAATGAAAATATTTTTTATTTTGCTGGTCTTGGCTTATCATATTTTTCAGCGTTTTTTCATTTCGACGCATTAGAGTCTCGTATGACGTTACGAAATATCGCCACGTTTTGCGTTCAGCGTTAGGGAGTAATACCAGTATCAAAATATTGCTCTTATTAGTGGTGAAAAATCTTAGGGCGGACATAAAAATGTATCAAAATTTTCTTATAACAAAACTCGCTTATTTTTGTTAAAAAATTACACCGTTTTGGGGGCAAAGGGCCAAACACTATAAGGCTGTATAATTTGTCATTACGCTCGAAAAGCTCATGGAAATTTTGCCTATTTTGTGGCGAATTTTTTGTTAAAATAACAAAATTTTTTCTGATGGAATATCCTTCGTTTCCAAAATAGGGATGGGTGGCGGGTTAAGGGGAGACATGCCTTGCGATTTCTCCTGTGCTCTTGTGAACAACTCTTAGGCTGGGAGACAAAATCATACACCACATAGTTAATCAGTATTTTGAAAGCATCCGGAATCCGGAAAACTATTTCAAGGAAAATATAAAATAGGGTCAAGGACTTGGAGACATTTCCCTTCAAAATTTTGGAAGGAAAGTACAATCCTTTCTGCAATATTTGGGTCAAATTTTCATGCACTTCGCTGTGCAATCACCTATTTTATAAAGTCCTAATTTATCCCTCCAAAAATGGTGAATTTTCTCAACTGTCAACGTATGAAATAACAAAAAATTTATTTTCATTACGGTACGAAATTGGGCTATTGGGGAGACCCAAATAATTGACACAATACATTCTATTGCCAAAAGCCAGTTTTCCTGATTATGATTACCTGAAATCTTATTGAAGTATAGCCTGATGGCCTAATGCATTACTGAGTTAGTACTCAATACTAGTGATGCAGTACAGACCCAAATCTGTTTATCTGTCTCTATATGAGTGTTTGGTAACAATGAAACTGTAGAAAAAGATTTCTGAGGTGGCAGCGTTGATGGTTTTGAAGCTTTTCGTTCATCTAGAGAAAATGACATGGACATTTAGGTCATCCATGGAAATACCGGTACATTATTCTGTCACCCTTCTTTGGCTTCAGTTCAACATCAATGCCTAAATGTGGTGAACAAAGAATGCTGCACAGCCTTTGAGTAGACTTTTAAATAAATTATTTTATCAACAGTTTAGGTTCAATATAAGTTAATTTTATTAATCGTCAGTTATAGAAATATAAAAAAAATGTTTCGAAGTGTCAAATTTATCTCTTCGGTGCCAGCAAGACAATTTTTACTTTCATCAGCTCAAACACCAAGGTATTGGGTTCTGTATTCAGTATGTGTATTGTATAACTTTTCTGTACATTTTTTCAGTGAAATTCACTATACAATCTGGAACCATAGCCAACAAAGTGTCAGTTATTGTGTTAGAAATTATTTATTAATATTTTGTCAAGCATGAACTGCATCTCACGTTAGCGATATTTAACAAAAGAGGATTTGAAGTTTTTTCGATTGGTTGGTTGTGTGAATTTCATTAATCATAATCAATGTGCTGCTTACTGGGACGAGGGACGAAGGGTCAACTGTCATATGTTGTCTGGCAAAGAATTGCATGAATCGAAATTAGTACACCAGGGTATGTGTATAATTGTCAGACCTTCGCATTAATTTTTGTTCATTTTGTGTTGTATAAGTGCCAATGAAATATTCCAAATATATATTATTTTTTCGATTCTTACAGATCATTACCACAATGCTACGCCAGACATGCAAGCACAAGTGGTGCAAAAACACAAAGTACAGCAACAGCCGCAGTAGAGACTGCTGAAATAACTGAGGTGATTGCAAATCTCTGGTAATCATACAGCTTTAAGATCAAATTTCAAACCAAGAATGGCTCACATATTGATTGAAGTTGCTTTTCACAGTTTATTAAGTTTGTTATAATCATGCTCACTCACCACTCTCAACTCATTTAGAACCATATGCTTTGTCCTTTATTCCACCTCAATCTCATTTTTTTGTACCTTGATCAGAGTTGGTCCACTTGAAATGAGTTATTATAAAAATTTCATTGATATCACTCTTTTAATTCGATTTCTTCAAAACTATTTTATATAATGCCTTGGTGTAATGGAATATCGTACTAAATATTACAGGAAAAGGTCAAAGTTGATAAAAGCACTGCCACCACTACTCCGGTGAGGATTTTAAACTAAATAAATTATCGTAGTATTTATTTATTTTTTTCTTGAGATTTTTTCATTGCAATTCACTCTGACCGGCCGGAAGCTGTGCGCCAAAGGAACCTACTAATGGTCACTTAATAGCCAAACGCTACTGAAAGATGTAATACTAGCAACTGCCTTCTAAACGGAAAACATCCCAAATGGAACCGAACCACCATGGTGCACTGAGTGGTATCATCTACCCTATTCTGCTGGTCAAATTTAGATGGCATCTACTCAAGACGCACCGCACCGCACAGCCAGAAGTAACAACCCCACTTATTCTATTCTTATTGAAATTCTACCTACAGATTCAAATATGCTTAATTTTATAGAAATTTTCTTTTTATTTCAGGCATCGAAATCTTTTGTGATGAACATATTCAAAGGTGAACTTGTGACAGAACAGATTTTGCCATTCCCAAAATGTAAGTAGTATTATTTGTTAAAATAATTTTTGATTTATATTTGGATCATATCATTGATCAAGGATAGCTATAGATTTACAATGATATGTTGAAATATCCACTCATTTCAAAGACAGAACAGGCCACTGGGCTTTTTATTTAAAACTACCTATTGCTCAAGACTCTAGTACAGGTACTTAGAACAAATTGGCAGTAATGCATCTGAAAAATGTCGCCAAATGTATATTTTCTATAAATATATGCCAAGATATTTCACTTTCATGGAAATTTAATTTATTTTATGTGTAGGATAGTAACAAAGACTTTTCTTCAACAATTCTTTAAAATCATTAAGATGATTCTTCATAGAGCAAAATTTTTGTTAAATTTATTTTTATTATATTAAAAATATATTACCAAAATATTTCATTTTAGTGAAAATTAAATATGTTTTGGGTATCTTCTAGTAATAAAAAAATGATCATAAATTTTCAATATATTTAACATTGATTCAGTAATATCTACAGTGGCTTTGAGCAAAATCTTCGTTAAATTTATACAATTTTATTTAGCAATAGAGATTTTTATTTTCATATCTGATGTACCACTGATGTAACTCAGTGGCTGATATTTTCTGTTTAAAAACAATTAAAATAGTAATCTGTCTGAATTTCCTAATTTGATTAGTTTTGTGATCCAATCAAATTTAAAATTCTTAGATTTGAACTTTTCGATTCGAAAATAAATATATTTGAATGTAGCAAACCTAATGACAACAAAATTTCCTCACAGCATTAACAGAGGAACAGGAAGAGTTTGTACGAGCAATGATAGATCCAGTAACGAAATTTATGGATGTGAGTATCAGTCTGTTATTGTGTACATATGATTATCAGCATTTAGGTAGCTGTACTTTGGTATGAAAAATGCAAAATGCTCGTGCAATCGAACTGTCTCGAGGGTTTGAATTTGGGTATTGTAACAAAGTATGCAAAAATTTCAACTTAACAGATTGAATTTTTGAAAAAAAAACCTAGTGAAATCACATACTGGTAAATATATATTCCAATGATCCAAATCGGACATAAATCTGCATAAATGTCGCTATTTTAAGAGGTCATATGCATTCTTATCAAGGCTGAAAGCAGCACTTAATAGATACTGACAGAGTTATATGTCAAATCTCTACAAAGGATGACATTTTATTTTATTTTGTGGGAAAGCTGAAAATAGGCTGAATTAAATTATCAATCATCTGCTTTCATTTATTGGTTTTGTCTGTAGTAAAATGAAATTATTGTCATGGGATTGTCAAAATTACTATCATAGGAATATGTAGATCATATTCAAAGAATTCATTTTATGTAATGAATTCTTAAAATACATTATGCAATAATAACCCGTTTTTTTAAGAAATAGAATAAGGCTTTTACTTTCGTGCAGTTTTTCCTTTAGTATAAGCCATGGATGGACTTCCCATACTTAAGCATATCCCTCCAGGGCTCCATAGAAAACCAAGCTTGTACGAACAAATTTTCACGCAAGATATGTGGAAGTCCAAAGTCCATTCCTTGAAATGCTTTGTCATATGACAGCATGGAGTAGTATGACGCTATTTTGATCTCAGTTTAAATTTCCAATTTGTTGCGCATGAGTCACAGATGGACCAAGCCTCTTGGGCATGATCCATCAGTGATTCCTACTTGACGAAAATTGGGTTATTTACTATTGGTTCCTATTTACTACATTCCCGGGTCACATAAAGGTGTGTCTAGTGATAACCTGATACTTATTGATTTATTCTTGCTTTGTGTTTATTCTACACACATACCGCAGACAGAATACATCTGCCACCCAATCTGTTTCTATGGTATGAACTATGTTATCCCATATTTTATTCCCAGTAAGAAAAAAATTGCCAAAATATATTTTGACAAATATGAGGTTATTGATAGATTGCACTGTAAACAAAGATTGAAAATTGAAGTGACCCGAGGTTTTGAATATATATATATAGAATGTTTCACACATTTGGGTTCAAGCTTTTCTTTTTTTCGCTATTTGTAGAACAATTTATCCCAATCAGAAAAATATTGCCAATTTATATTTGTTATAAATGAAAGGATTTCGTTATCTGTGGCTCATTCAAATAGTTGAGTATTCTAGAATTCTGATTCAAATCGAATCAGAATGCTACTCTAGAAACCTGAAGAAAATGGGTTACATCAAAAGAAAATTTAGCAAATGGACAGTATTTCCATGATATATTTGTGTCTAGAAAATTTAAATGTCTCTTTTCGAGTGTCTGATTGCAATAAAATGGTAAAAAAAGGTTTATAGAATATTGATTGTTTTGAAGCCTATTTAGTTGCATGAAAAACTGACAATGTGAACAATTTAAAACACCCAAATGAAACAGATTCTGCCACCTGGGCCAAATATGCTTTAAAAAACCATTAATTTGGATTACAGTATTTCCGATTTTGTATTTTAGCTTTATAATAATTTTTCAAAGATCAGTTAATTTTTGAACCAAATACATGAATATGCATGACAAAGTACTTTCTAATTGGATGCCGGTCCTATAAAAATACAAGTTTTCTTCAAGTTTTCTAACCTGTGTTTTTTATCAAACTTACGAATACTTATCTATTACTAATATAACCCTGATTCATATATAGGCAAAGAGTTTTGGAATAAACTTTATTATTACTGGTAAGCTTCACAAATTTTTTCTGTTCAGGAAGTTAACAACCCTGCAGAAAATGATGCACTTGAAAAGGTTGAGGATGGGACAATGGAAGGTCTGAAAGAACTTGGAGCATTCGGTTTACAGGTAAATTTCAGCACTATTTTTATATCAAGTGTGACTTTATCACTGATATTTACTGATATACTGTACTACAAAAGAGGCTTTAAAAATACAGTCGTATTTCAGCAATTTTGTTTCTAAGAAATGTTAAAACATTGTATTTGTATAGTGACTTACCATTTCGACCTGAAAATTGCGATCAATTGCTGTAATTCTATTGATTCCCATTTTCTCAATTCTCTTTTGATGAGTTGTGTAAACTATTTTTTCTCATATAATTTATATAAAAAATATGATATCAACGACGGATTATTCAATAATCATTATTTCAATAAAAACTGAGGTGTTGTGCTCATTGTACAATCACGATTATCCCAATTTTATAAAGTAAAGTTAGCAAATATAATGCAACGAAACACCCCAAAAATATCTTAACTATATTTTTATGTAGTTATTTATATGTAGTTATTTATTTCACAATTTGCCAACACAAGTGCAACAAATTTTTTGGTTCCAATTATTATAACATTAAATTCTAAAATTGTATAATTGATGCACATGATGTGGGGGTCAGCATGCTAGAGCTTAGAGGCTTCTGACCCATGTTACACCGTATTAGTTGATGATGCGAAAGATCACTGAGCAATTTCTATCCCCTCTCATTGTCCATCGCAATGGTTGCATTAAAAAAGAAAACAAAATTCATAGTTAAGTAGCCAAAACTTCTGAAAAACTAATAATAATGAGAAGTCAAAAAGTGCTTGGTTGTTGTTTGAAGTATCAGGTGGTTGACTACAACACGGGGGAAAGTTTCCTCGGATATATGTGATGACATATAGGACGTACAATTTAAGGGAAAATATGGAAAACCTAACAATGCATAACATTGCGTATCGCACCGATGGTTCTGAGACAGCTTTCATCCCTCTATTGAAAACCTTCCGTTAGATCATCATCTTTTATTTTTTAGGTTCCAGCTGAACTGGGAGGAGTTGGTCTATCAAACACACAATATGCGAGAGTAGTCGAAATTGTTGGAGGACGAGATATGGGTCAGTAAATTATTCCAATTCCAATTTTACTGCTGATGAAAGTTGGTGAAATGATAAAACTTGGACGATGGAGATTAAATGAGATACCAGAAATGTACCATGAATCATTCGGCTCAAGAGGAGTTCTTGTGCACATAAAAAAGTTTTTACCAAAATTATTGCATTTGGCACAAAAGAAAGACAGTTTGATATATGACAGTTTGGTGATGCAATCTAAATTCAGATCACTGAAATGAAAAGAATCACAAATTTGATATTAGCCCTCATTTTGTATTATTGCTTTAATGGAATTTTTCTATTTCTATTAGATTCTAAGTAAAGTAGGGATGTAATTATCCGAAGGGTGTTCTGGTTAAAAGTAATTTCATTTTTCGATTTTTTATTGTTTAAATATTTCATTTTGCAATGAAATCCTGATGTCATACAATGTAAAGTTTACATAAAATTATGACTTTATTGTGGGCAAAGTATGGTTATGGTCGTTGGTCAAATATCAGCAATTTCCTTAAACTAGAATGTTGGAACAACATTCGATCTATAACGTATAATGGATTTTGGTTACTGTTCAAACCAAACTGTGAATTCAACCTGTATTTAATTTCGGAATCGCTAAATACTCAAAAATGCGTAGTCCAACTTACATATCCTATGATCTCATGCTGAAGGTGTTGGAATCGCACTTGGAGCTCATCAGTCCATCGGTTTCAAAGGGATTTTACTGCGAGGTAATCAACAACAAAAAGAGAAATATCTTCCATCCCTTGCAAGTGGAGAAAAGTTGGCTGCATTCTGCCTCACTGAACCTGCCAGGTATCGGCATATCGCCGCAAACATTAGAAAAAATACACATACTATTTTAACGTGGACAGTGCATTTTTTCTTATGTGTGACTTTAACACTATTTTTATTAACTGAATGATGCGATTTTCTTTTGCTTTCAAGATTCGGTCACTTTCGATTATTCATTCTGCTGTCTGATGTGTTTCAAATTTGAGCGGCGAAATACTTTTTGTCTAATATTAGATTGGGCAATTCAGAATACTTTTTCATTCCGGAATAGTAAAATCAAATTCAGAATACCTAACCAATCCTATTCCCAAATGTCATCATTCGGCACTTGATATGACACCGAAACGCCAAACAGGCTAACCAAAAAATTCGAGACCATGGTACTTGCTCCGTTACCATAGTGTATGCCATGATGTCACACATATGCCATTGGTGAGATGAATTTGTGGTCTTTGACTTCGAATTTACGTCTTTGACTGTTTGCTGAGTGTGTGTGTTAATCATCAATCAAATCCTATAATGCGATTCGAACATGCATTTTGGATTCGAATACTTTAATATCCGAATTCACCTGGATCAGATATTCTATTCCCTACTTAGACCACACTAAACCTCATATTATAAGAATATAAACATTTTCATAGTGGATCAGATGCAGCATCAGTTCAAACTCGGGCAGTGAAAAGTGACTGCGGGAAGTATTACATCATGAATGGAAGTAAAATTTGGATTAGTAATGGCGGGGTTGCTGAGGTTTTCACTGTGTTTGCCCAAACTGCAGTAAAGCAGAGTGATGGTTCAACTAAAGATAAAATATCTGCTTTCATTGTTGAAAGAGGTTTCGGTGGAGTTACCAGGTGAACAAATTTTGGAAAAAACAATTCACTCAGTATATTTTATAATCTTGTTGTTTTGCTGAGAAAAATCAATGAAAAAAGATTTGTAGTAAATCCAGCCATTTCTGTAATTCAGATTCTGGCACATTTCATTGAATCTACATTTCGGAGCTTGAGAAATTGATGACAAATATGTTTTGTTAGGTATGAGTCACTGATGGATCCTGCCACTGAGGCGTGCCACGGTCCAACTGTGATTCATGCTTCACAAATTAGATTTTTATAAAGAGTTCATATATATTGTTGATTGAAAAGCCAAATATATTCATTGCTTGTTATTTCTTTGCTGATGCTATCCTAGTTTTGTGGAAAATTTTGGTTTTTACACATTGAAACCATCGAATACGATAAGTTGCTCTTTTACATTTATAAAACAAGGGTTGTGCTTCCAGTCAATGTCATTTACGCAAATGAAAACACATAAAGACTTATTTATTTATGGTTCATGAAAGGCAAATTCTTTTTATTATTTCCAGTGGACCACCAGAGAAGAAAATGGGAATCAAAGCGTCGAATACTGCGGAAGTTTATTTTGAAGATGTAAAAATACCTGTTGAATGTATGCTTGGCCAGGAAGGAGATGGTTTCAAAGTGAGTTTTGCTTGGTAGATTGAGGGCACTTGAATTGTCGTTCACAGCTATTTCTACCATGTAATGATGCATGCTAATTCAAAGGTAGGTGCATGTTTTATTATCCCTTTTAGGCAATATTTTACCCCATCGTTTATTGGATTTGCAGGTTATTGGAATCCATCAAAACTTCTTGATTTGGAGTGAATTTGCACTCAAATCAATAACACCAAACTATCCGGACATTCAATTAGTATAACAATCTTCCAGTGGCATGTGGAGTTCAAACCAAACTGGTCGCTTTCAGAACTTGAACCATCCAATCTAGGTATTTGTAAATAAAGGTTATTCTGTATTCTACATTCTTTATTCTATATTCTGTTTTTTTGTTTTATTTAGATCGCTATGCATATTCTCAATAATGGAAGATTTGGAATGTGTGCTGGCCTTTCTGGAACTATGCAAACAATGATTAACAGGGCGGTAAGTTTTCTCACTATTTTCATATCCTTTATGGAAAAGGTTTGTTTTAGTCAGCGTTAGTAAGATCCACGAATGCGAAACCTTTCCAAAATTTGATAACCCTGCTGATTAACAGTCTTACAAAATATATTAGACGGGAATTATTTTGTTCCCATATCAGAAGTTATATATTCACAATGAGATTTGAGAATGTTTCGTTTATAGGCGGAGCATGCTGGCAATAGAACACAATTCGGTAGCAAAATTCACGAATATGGAACCATCCAGGAAAAACTCGCTCGTATGCAAATGATGCAGTATGTTACAGAATGCATGGCGTATGTTGTTTGTGCGAACATGGATGCTGGATTCGAAGACTTCCAATTAGAAGCTGCGATCGCCAAAATATTTGCCTCTGTAAGTTGAAATGGGTGCAAAACAATACGATTGATCCGATTCAAATGTAGTCTATTCAACTTTTCAAAAAGGTGTTTTAGAATAGTATCTGGTTAGAATTGAAGCGTTTTATTTTAAAATCTTTGTGGCTGAATGAGCTTTATTCATCAGAATGTTATTGCGCCAATAAATACCTCCATTGTCACAAAATTTGTCAATTAGAGGATTCTAGGATATTCGTATTCTTCCCATTCCTGCTTTCATCTTATTACAATATTTTTGGGGTCTAATAATAAATGACAGGGTTGTGATTTTTTTAACAGTTCGAAATTATGGCTTTTCAAACATATTTTCAGCTCATTGTATAGCAAGTCTTGATTTATCACAAGTTTGACAGGTGAAAATTTGGCATATATATATTGATTTTGTTTTATAATAAAGTAATCAATTAGGCGTCCCAAGACCAGATTGCTTTATACCAGGATCATATACTTACCGGTAACTATTTGTATGTATGAGGTACATTTCTAGGGAATTTTTGTTTATTCTGTGCCACAGGAATCAGCTTGGGCTGTGATTGACGAATGTATCCAGATAATGGGTGGAATGGGATACATGAAAGATGCTGGTATTGAACGTTTTATGAGAGATATCAGAATTTTCCGAATTTTTGAAGGAACGAACGAAATTCTGAGATTATTTGTTGCCCTTACAGGTGTGGTATTGTTTTGTATATTTTTATAATTTTCTCAGGTTGTTCCGCTGAATTCACAGGATTTTGGTAGTTTCAAATTGGGATTCGATGAAGCCAAACAGATGAAAAACTGTGCTTCTAATTAATGTGTGAAGACAAAAGTTATGTACATTTGATTGTCTCTGTCTGACCTCAACTAATCCAATATTTAAAATGATGTACCCAAGTTCATGTTCAGTAAAAATTTGCTGATTCTCGAGTACTTGAGTTGTACTTTGGAATTCCATCTGCATATTTATAATTATTATCAATTGAATCTATATTCATATCCTTTTTAATTGAATTTTTTCTGAATCTTGCTTTTTAGGAAGTTATTTCAGAATATTTAAAAATGGTCTACTTCCTCAATATACTAGCAAAGCTTCCACCTATGTTATATCTGTTGAATTTTCAAATATCTTTGCATTGCGACAGGTATCCAATATGCAGCGAAGGCAATGGACCCCGTCACAAAAGCAATGAAATCACCAATCACTAATATGGGAACACTTTTCTCATATGGAACCAAATACGCAACAAAAAGGGCAAAAAGGTATTGTATAGATTTGTTCAATGAAAATGACAAATTCATTTTTGCTGCAAAAGAATATCATCGTGATTGAATAGCTGAATAATTATGAGCAGAATCTTGTTTTTCTTCAGGTGTCTGAAATATTCATGTCATTTTCTTTGGATTGACAAAAAAGCTTCAAAATCATTAACACTGCTGTATCATAGCAGTATAGATCATTTTCGAAGCCCTTTCTACAGCTTTGCCCATTTGTCATGAAATATTGCTTATTTGCTGAATTTTCTTTTCTCCGGCTGTCTGGGTAGCGGTCATTCTGCCAGTATGGTCTTCTGCAGGTGTAGGTGATAGAAAATAGTAGGTAAATGAATGGAGCTCAAAGCGACCTAATTGGAGAATGGCACTACGTTATTTAAGTTATTATCTTGACAAAATAATACACTGTACATATATCGATATGGCGATGTTTCTTTGCTCACTGAGTTTATTCGGTGAATAATCTGAAAGTAATTGAGTAACTTCTCACGCAGTGATTGCCAAAATACATTTGCTGCCTGGATTCTTTGAACTTGAACTGTGACCGTCAATATTGAAATTTTAATCTGTTTAGCATGAACCACTTATGTACTTCACTTTATTTTAAAATTCTGAAGCGAAGCATTTCTGTTTTTTTTCCATCATTTTCCAAATGATTCGTTTTGCAGTGAAATCATGATATATGCCAAATTTTATGTTGTGAAATTTGACTTGAATCATGATTTTTCTGGTCAATATAATCAGTTGCATTTAATCTGGAGTGTTGAAACATTGGTCTATTTTGGGAATTCTAAATGGCGTTTAAACTAAACTATAGGGGCAACCCTAGATTGTTTGACCTGTATCTTCCAATTTCATTCTTTACCCATTCTTGACAAAGTAATTTCCCTAACTTGGGAATGAGCATTTAATTCAATTCAAGTCTTATAATGTGTCCATAGCACATGTGTACAACTTTGGTGCTGATCTTAAATTGCATTCCACCAACAGGACATTGGGCATTGGAGGCGGACTTGAATTACCATCGGATATCCATGCGGATGTTTCAAATTCAGCAAATCTTCTTACAAAAGCAATATTCAAATTTAGTTTGTCGTCTGAAGATTTAATGTTGAAATATGGAAAGAAGTTGGTTGGTAGGTTTCGGTATTTTCATATTGTTTGTATTATGCTCTCCAATTCCAAATTTGTTTGTTTTTTGGAAGCTGTTAATAACTCTATTCAGTTTTTGTTAAATATACTGATTTTTGAATGACCCCCACAAACAAATTGATGATCTAATCTGCATTAGGCTTGAGCGTAATTAAAAAAAGGATTTCGTAATTAGGTGTTAGCTTTTTCCGACATTATCAAATTTCTGAAGATCAGATATTTCATCTCACTAGAACTACATTCCCAGCAAGACGGCAACTGTTGTGTCTTAGAGGTGTAAAAATGACCTTTATCAATACTCACTTTATGTTTCACTCACCATCGGTTGAACTATGCCAAGGCTTTGCTTCCTATTAGTGGCGACTTCACTGCGAGCTCAATATTATTAATTTGCATAAGTGTGCATTTAATATCAAAACTCAAATCTACTTACGTAATTGCGAAGAATTTGCGCAAGCCCGATCTGTATTGTTGATTTATTGTTTTCAAAATATGCCTGCATAAAAAGTATGCTTTTGATTTATTTAATCCGGTAAGTTGAACTGATTTCTCCAAAAAAAAAATACTTATTAGTGTCTAACATTAGTAACAATTGGTATCAGTATTAGTTGTGTTAAAAGCTTTAAAATCATTAAAGTGACAATTTACAGATATATGTATTTGTTGATGATGCCAAAGCTTTTTAAATAACTTCCAAGGAATTTTCTACCAAAGCAATATTTTGGTGTGTATGCGTCACTGATAGAACGCGCCGGTGGTCCAACTGTGACGCATTCTTGACAAAATAAAATTTCTGATTGGACAGGTAAGACATCTGAAGAAAAATTTGGTATATTTGCATTATTAGAAATGCCTAGTAGCAAAGGTAGGCATTTGTGCCAATGATGACTTGTTTTGAAACTGGAAAAAAAAATATCTCTCATAATAATCTATCATGTGTTCAGATGAACAATTCCTCTTGAATCGTATAAGTAATTCTGCTATTGATATATTTTCAATGATGGCCATAATATCTCGTTCCTCAAAGTCATTAAATGAGGTAAGTCAATGAAACTTTACATAGGAATATTCTGTCATTTGTTTAATGCAGAAAGCTGATTTCAACTTCTTGTTTTCTGAGATGTAGAGTTGGCATTTTCAACATCTGATGTTCTCCAATCTAACCTGACTTGACGTAATTATTTTAAAACATTTATTTAATCAAGGCTTAAAGAGCAAAATGGGTAGGGTGTGTCTCCACAGGCAGTGCTGTGTGTACGGAGAAAACATTTCTGGAAAGTATATTTGATGGCAATCTTTGCATTCACCCACGAATGGGTTTGTCGAAATAATATCTCTGACATTTTTTAATATAGAAATGTTGTTAAGTCTGAATCTGTAGTGATTTTGTGTTGCAAATCTCAGTTAACACACTCTTATCAGAAAATAAATTAAATTTGATACATTAAAAAAATTTTTTCTGCATTTGATTATTATACTGTGATAGACATGAAATAAAAACATGCTAAGGTTTGTTTGTGCTCATGAAAATTCAATTTGTTTGAATAAAATATTCCTTATCCTTTGTCAGGGTACTGAGGGAGCTGACAATGAAGCACGCATGTGCAATATATGGTGTACAGAAGCTGCCAAGCGTATTGAAGACAATCTTGAAATTGTTGGGAGCAAGTCTGCTAAACAGACATTCCAGGATATGTCAACGATCGCCGCAGGAATTATTGACAAACAGGGAATTATTCAAAAACATCCTCTGGGATTCTAACCCAAAACTTTCCAACCCAAAGTTTATTTATGATATATATTATATATTAATTAGACCGTGGAATCTTCATGGAATTCATTATCGATCCCACCCGTGGTTTATTAGAATGCTCAGTCTGTAGACTTGGCTGTTCATTAGACCATGTTGGAATGCTAATAAATTTCATTCAATTTTACTAATGTACAGAATATTATGTTCCAATAATATCAGTCACTGTTGAATACTTGTGAAACAACTTTGAGCTTTCTGTTTTTTCAAAGTTCATCCTGTTGAGTTCTATATTAACTTACGACAAGACTCTTGTGCAGAAGTGTAGATCTTGTTGAATATTTTTTTAATAAATAATCAATGTAAAGATGTGGTATTAATCTGCGGTTGAGTTATATAAGAGTTTTTAGCTGCGAATTTTGTATTTAATGGAAGTAATTGATCATCGAATAGCCTAGGTTTGTTTGTGCTATCAGCAAGGTCTCCTATGTGTTTTTGAGGGGAAACTTTTTTTCAGTGGAATATTATCTTGCGAAGAATAGACCTGACGTCCTTGCTCTCTGTGATATCAAACTCGATCCTGGAATCTCATCTTCAGATTCCAGGGGTTGAGGGTTATTTGCCGCTTATACGCAAGGATTTGCCAAGGCACATCCACGATTTGCTGTCTACGTTGCCTGTATCTCTGTGCATCCGCCTTCGAGTCTGCATCACCTTCGTAGATGTTCTTGCAAATGACGCTCCTGACTGCCGGAATTAAAACTCATATTTCCGCCATCACTGACTCTGATGGCTATAACCAGGTTCCCTGACAACCCTGCTCACGCTTCTTCCCGACTGGATCTTCGTTTTGTCTTAGATCCAGGGCATGTATTCTCCATGGTTCCCCAGCCACCGTTCGGTACTTCCAACCACGTCATTTTGCAGCCGAGATTTAAAAACTCCGATTCCTATGAGTAAAGAGTGTTCTTTTCATCTAACATCTTATAATTACAAGTAAGGCGACTGTTGTGACTCTTTGTGATTTCCTTCGCGATGTGCTGCGGAGTGATGTTTTACTGTTGCCTGTGCGGTGGAAATTGCAGTGGAATTGATGAATTCATTCCTCATTGAAGATTTCAGGTGAAGCGCCACGCTAAGCCATGGTTTTCACCGGAGCGGTGAGACATCATCACTTCCACTGCTATAGTCGATATATCAACAGTGATAGACATTTCTAAAGCGTTAGACAGAGCTTGGCTCTAAGATATTTTATAAAAAAATCAATGGTATGTGATTTCTGGTTCAGTTTTTTCAATTGTTCAAGTTTTCTTGTCGAATCGCCCGGCCAACGCTCCGGGAACTTATTTCATTTCATCTGGCGTCCCTCGAAGATTGATTCTTGGTTCAACTTTGTTTTTGATATATATTAATGACCTGCCTGATAATTTGACATGTGATTCGGTAATTTTTGGGCTTGCGATACAACTCTATATTCTTGTTTCAACGAAAACTCCCGGCAAACTTGTTTGAGTGTAATTTGGCCACATATCTAAGAGAGGTAACGCTTGGCATGGAACTCTTTTAACTCGGAGAAGACCAAAGTTTTATCAAGTAATCGTTACACTAATACGAATGCAGCTCAAATGTATGTAGAGAGGGTCGTGAGCTTGGGACCAAGATATAGATTCTTGGTTCAACTTTGTTCTTGATATATATTAATGACCTGCCTGATAATTTGACATGTGATTCGGTAATTTTAAGGCTGACGATACAACTCTATATTCTTGTCTAAACGAAAAATCTAATTGGGGTAACGCATTGGCATGGAACTCTTTAACTCGGAGAAGACCAAAGTTTTGTCAAGTAATCGTTACATTAATACGAATGCAACTCAAATTTCATTATTCGGGGCTGTGCTAAAGGGATCCTCAAATATTCATCTCGTTGGACTCGGACTGTCTATAGACATGGGTCGGAATGAATCGGTCACTAGTATTGCTAAACAAGCCTCAATGAAAAATACTAATACGAATGCAAATCAAATTTCATTATCCGAGACTGTCCTGAAGGAATCCTCAAATATTCGTCTCGTTGGACCCGAACTGTCTAAGGACATGAGTTGGAATGAATGCTCATTTATGCTCGAGCAATATCGACAACTTCAGCTTTTAGTTTAGGGAACGAATGATTAATCTTGTGGCGAAATCTGCCATACCAGGACGTACCTACTGGCTCCAGAATCAAGAATCCAAATGTTCTTACTACCAGCATTTGGGCCTTCTAATCACAAAAACCTTGCCATAAGATAGATCGCTATGTATGTATCTGGAGAGGGGTCGGAGAGCGTCATGAGACCTATGGGCTGCGCCAACTCAACAAGATTTTGGTCAAACACTAAACAACTTGTTGTTTTAAACTCTTCCAAATATTATATTTAGAGACAAAAACAAAAAACACAAAGAAGTAAGATGGAAACTCAAGCAGAACAAATTATTTCTTTTCAGGATAACCCTTTGGCCTCCAGATAGGATGGACCCACTCGACCTGAAAAAAAAATTATGTAAAACATTGTCAAAAAAAAGGTTTCAATAAGGTATTTATTATATTAGTTGATTTGGTATAAAACTACACTGCCCATCAAAAACATGGTAAAAAGACAGGGCCAAAATTTGTGTTGAGATACTAAACTGTCAGATTTTCATCCAAGAATTTGCATTACTTTACCAACATTATCAGGTTTCGGCTAATAATTGTAAAGCTAACAGCAATCATTAGTAACGACAAAACAATTGGTAACTGAGTGCCTGGTTAGCTCAATCGGTAAAGCGCTGGGAATACGCTTTGAGGTACAGATCTCTGATCATCATGCCGCAGGTTCAAATCACGTCAGGAATGATGAATAGAATATATGCGAGAGGTCTGCTTGACGCCCCGCCAATGCATGTGGCTTACGTAAGCACAAGCTTACGGCTTCCTCTACCAACCAGGTCCACGCACAGGAAAAATGAGAATTATGACAGCCCAAAAAAAAAAAACTTCACCGTGTTTCGGAACTGGTATCTGCAAGACAGGTCGTGATTCAGCATATGATTAAGCTTTTTATTCGGCTTTCCTCTCCCACAGGATAAAATGAAAATCCTAACTAATGGCCACTTTCCATTTGAAACAATTCTAACAAAAATGTTTTGTTCAATATGAGGAACGATGCAGTGGCCAGCATAGGTTCATGATTTCTGATTAGGTTGGAGCGTTATACCACAAATCAGGAGCAGGAAGCATAGGAGCAGGAACTGCATTAATTGAGAAGTATCCCACAGAAGACTGGACCACTATAATAAAGTCATGGGCAATGATAAAAAACCACCTACCAATTCTTTTTTCCTTTTTAGTCACTTCTTAAAACACGCAGGAGATAACTTTCTACCAATTCTAAAGCTCGCACCAACAACAAACCGCCCGATAAAATAAGGCATCAGGATGACTAAATTATTGTGTCTAAAGCGTGTTTAGTTAGTAAAGCCAGAAGGGTAATTCTATGCCAACTGAACTGCCCAAAATCTGCCCTCTTCAAATACTAATTATTTTTAAGGGTTGATTCTGACTTAGAAAAGACCATACCCCAAAAACCTCAATGGTTTGTTTTTATGGCTGTTTGAAAGGACCTGCCAGAAGGACCAAAATGTGCATTAGATGTTCTGAGGGGATTAGGGGTTCTGAATCCAAATTTATGATAAAATTTACTTGAGCGGTCTGAGAGATGAAGGGTGTAAAAAATGTGCATATCTGACATAATTTAATATTCTTATTTTGTGTGTGTGGGTACTATATGGGCCTACATTCAATACATTAAAAGATGGGACGACTATTTTTTTAGTATATGTGAGAACTGTGTTTTCAAAGTTGATCCCTTTTTTAAAATATCTATTTTCAGATGTCTGCGCCTCCATCGCCGCAATGAGAATCTTCTATTAGTGACATTGACAGAAAAACATTTGAATACATTAATAAAATCTTCAGGAAGTCAAAAAGGACCAGATTGATTTATCATTAATCATATATTTCTCATTCCAAGTTTTCACCATGATAAATGCCAAACAGAATCATTCTTTACGTTTAGATTTACCTTTTGCGGAAATAATGACATTCTTGTATCCCTTTCTGCTAGCCTATATCCAATAGTATCTGCCAAACCAGAATTGTAAGCACGGGCTGGTACCTAGTGGGTAAAATAAAACTTGATAAATAAATGGCACAACATCAACAGTAAAAATCATCGGAGAAAATGGCGCAACATCAATATCAGAGAGTTGGGGGCTATTTTTTTTAAATAAAAAAGACAAATTCTATCAGAAAAAGGCAACTGATGAATGGCAACAGAATAACACATCCAAAGAGATTGTCATGTTGTCAAACAAATGTTTTTATGTGCTGAGCGCTGACAATAGCACAGGAGGATTTTTTCACACTAATCAGTTAACTGACCACCAGAGAGATTTTTTTTAAAAATCAAAAACTTACTCGGCTATCCGTTAGTCCTCTGTACAAAAACCGGAAATGTAGAATATCAGCCCCAAATAACACACCAATAAGGCCAGCGCACACTCCAACAACAGGCAGTGCTTCTACCCAAGTCATTGTTTCGACAATTTCACGCCACTTTACCACTTGTCAATCTTCCTCAGAGTGCATAAGACTGTAAGACATAAAAATTAAATCCAGAATCTATGAAAAAATGATAACTTAACGTTAAATATGGAATAATACAAGCTTGTATGGGGTTTCTGTAATCAACGAAACTAACCCCCTGGGATACTGTGGACCTGACATTTAGACAGGTGTAAAGAGTGAGCCAAGCATGAGGGCATTCTCTACAGGCACAGTACATATGTACATATATACATACTCTACACAGTACAAGTAGACTACCGGGGTTGCCAGTCAATTCGTAACCTGATCAATTCGTACCCTGATGAAATTTGCAATGAGAGATTTATTATCTTTTTATCAACCAGAAAACAAAAACATACTTTAAAATACTTATAATGCACAACAACGCTTCCGGTATAGATTCGGAGATGGCGATATAACCTTTCGGACCATCAAAGTCTGCCACCACCATTAAATGCTTTGATGAAATGACTGTTGTATAATTCATAAAACAAACAAATTTCAACATTGGTTGGTAAATTATATTCCCAATTTTCTTAAAATAAAAATTGAGAAAAAAGGGAAAATATATACAAAGATTGGGTCTCATGAAGTTTAGTACCATATATCCGATTATCATAAAAATTTCCCATGTTGGGAACGACTCATCCTAACCCGGGAGACAATGCCAGATACTTGGCGTCCCCTAGTTAGGATGAGAATATTCTGCCAGTTTTTATTTTGAATGACATTCGGGAATATGGTACTAAACTTCACTAGACCCCAAAGATTGATGGAGATTCTGAAATTTGGTCAAATGATCAACAAACAAACCACATACATATTACCACATTAGGTTTGTTGCTGTAAAGACACAATAGTTTTATATCAATTATTTCAGATTACGAAAAATATTCGGGTCTAGTGAAGTTTAGTGCCATATTCCCGAATGTCATTAAAATAAAAACTGGTAGAATATTCTCATCCTAACTAGGGGGCGCCAATGCTGCATGCATCTGGCATTGTCACCCGAGTTAGGATGAGTCGCTTGCAACATGGGAATTTTTTATGATAATCAGATGTATGGTACCAAACTTCATGAGATCCAAATATTCTTCATATATCTGAGAAGGTGAAATTATAACATTCAGACACAGTGCAGAGCGTATGCATATCCAGCATCAAATTCACAGTGAACAAGGTATTGAAGAGAAAATAATGTTTGAAATGCAATTTAGTCAGTTGACTTCTATCACCTGCACTGTGCAAGTACAGGGTATTCATATTTAGATCCTGTACAATCACTTGTTATGAGAGCATCACAAATTAAGATGGATATTAAATTGTTCATATAAAATGTACTGTATCACTACCGGTATAAATTCTGAATTGTACTGTATTAATGTATTGAGTCAGGGATCATATTTCATTTTTTGACCCAGAGACAAATATTGCAAAAGAGTATATAGATGTGAAAGATGATTGATAACACAGTACAGGTAGTAATAGAACATCAGTGATATAATTGTATAATCCAAATCTAATATAAACAGTTAAAGCAATGCAAGAAAAGATAATAGATACAAGTTACAAGATAAATTAAATCATTCTTTGCGAGATACAGTAATATGTTAAAAAAAATAATGAACTAGCTTCCTACGAAATCGAAAGTGACGAAAACTAAAATGTTTCTTTTTGACTGTCTAAAAACCATCAACACCTAGCCATGCTGCATGAGGACCATTTCCAAACAGTTCGTTTGTGTGGCATTATCCTATGATTTTATTATCAGATGGTTTAAAAAAAATTCTAGTGAAACAACTCTACCTACGATGATACCCATTGTCTTAGCAGCCAAGCAGCTGAGTATAGGCCTTTGCTGATGGGCAGCACATTTTAAGTTGGATAGAAATTTTAAATATCCGTTTTACTGTTTTAGAACCAGTCATTTCACATTTCAATTTTATTCTAAGTTTATAATCCGTATATTCAGTATTTACAGTTTATGCTGATTGTTGGTCATTCGTTATCCGTCCTTCAACTGCTTGTGTACGATATGCAAGTATTGCTGATTGTGAATTAGCTTGTAGGTTAATTAATTTTAGGGCTAGCAGGCGCGCGTAATTACAGATTAGTTTCTGAACTTCATCTGGGGTTTTGTCCACTCGCCCGATCTTTCTCAAGTGTAAATCTACAATGTAAACACGATTTTTCAGTACTGTTCTAGGCTATATTCAGTATTGTTAGGGCTAGAAAGTCAAAATAATCTCATCTGTTACTGTATCCTGTATCTATCAAAGTGAATATAACTGGTATCTATAGTGCAAAAGATCTTCTGCACCATCTAACGGGCGAGACCAGAACACGTTAGCTATAGTAGTAACATCACTGCACATACGGTCTTGGCATATGTCACAATAAATCTGAAAATTGCTTTGTTCAAATATGTGAAAGAGGCATATGTCCTCCTTTCAGACATCCCGATGTAGTACAGCCGCCAGGCCTGCCTACCTTGGAATTTGGCATTATAGTTTTTCCCGATGGTTCTTGACAGTCCTAAAGAGTTTTCAGACATTTCGGTTTGAAATTGACAAGTGAAATATTAAAGATACGTAAATTAACCGACATTCTTAGTACACCGAATGCTCAAACTGTGCATCGAAAATAGCGGATTTCCGTGAAGGTTTTTTCAAAATCGATTCAAAATTTCTTAATAAACGCATTCATAAATTCATGGATTGTACCCGATATAAAAATTTGATTAGTTTGAAAAAAATCAACGATTTTTTAAACAGTGTGCTTTATTTTGTGTTGGAAGGTTCTTTTCCACAAAATTCGAATGACAAAATGCATGCTTGAGCTGAAGTAGTTTATTTTTATTGTTAAAACCCAATATCTGTACACATTGAGTGTTTGGCACTGTACACATTGATATGTTTGGGCAAGCCAGGGCAGATACTACTCACTACATTTTATCAGGGGGTTCAGTTCCGTTTGGGATGCTTTCCGTTTAGAGTGCAGTTGCTGGTACTACATCTTTTAGTAGGTCTTCGCTATTAAGTGACCGTTAGTTAGTACCTTTTAATCACTGCTTCCGGCCTTGCTCAGAGTGAATTTCAATAAAAAGGCTAATATGACGTCTGAAATGAGCCGAATGGGACCGAATTTTTATATTTCTTTTTTCAAAAAATTTCAAGTAAATGAAAAAGACAAGTTAAAAAATCACGATTTGAATGATTGCACCATTAATTTGCCAATACTAAGATAAAATATTTAATAGTAAAAATATTGTAGGAGAATTATATTTAACAAAAAAAGGTGAAATTTGCGAAGAAACGCCAAAAGTTTTTATTAAAAATTATCATTTTTGGATTGCCGTCCTAAAGGATCCACCGCCCAAATGGGATTGTTCTTTCTCGGAATTACTCTCATATGGGATTTGCCTCTGAACGGCTTTAGACTCATGCGAGATTGTCCTTCCACGGAATTGTCCCCATAAAGGATTACCCCATGCGAGATTGTTCTTTCACGCTCAGCTCATCACTCTCTCCCACCCAGAGACAGCCCCGGCCCTGTCCCATTCTGAGACGTTATATAGAAAATTATTCCCAAATAAATTCAAATGCAATTCCAATATGTTCATTACATAGCTTTGTGTCCGCATTGTTTGCTTTATGGAGAGGACTTATGCGTTGCCGCGTGGATGCAATTCTTCATAGGGGCGGGACAGGCCTTAGTGGACAATCCCATCAAGGGAAATCTTTCGTGGGGACAATTACAGGTGGGAAGAAGAAAATACCGAGCGTGAGAAATCTTGCATGAGGGTAAATACCCCGTGGGACACGGGTATTTAAGCTAATCATTCGAGGAGGTAATGCCAATCCCGCGTGTGCAATCCCCGTTTGGTCAATCCCGTTTGGGGGCCATTTTTTCGGGCGCAATTCCGAGTGGGAGCAATTTGGTAAAGAAACAATTCCATAGTATGGAGGCAATTTCGCAATCTATCCCGGGATAAATCCCGTATGGATATAGGTTAGAATTTCATTTTTATCCAGTGGGAATAGAAAGTCTAGTATACAGTTTATTCGTATAGTGAACCACGACCTCTCGAGCAGACACCAGTTCCGAATTGGGGCGAAGGTTTTTGGCTTTTCAAATTTCCTATTTTTCAGTACATGGACCTAATTGATGGACGCCGAAAGCAGTGCACGTGGTGGCAGTTCCATATGGGGTATAAGTATAAGACTCGCCGACGCCGTGCTTAGAGCCCTATCGTACGTGGTAGCAATCCCTCTGTGCTAATTTTGCGTGAAGGGAAACCAGGGCGTAAGCAATCATCACGTTGTGTTCTACTGGGTTTGTTTCCAACATGTGAAAATCCGTATGGAACAAGACAAATTCTTCGATCAAGTTGTCAAATATTCTCTGTTTCGGCCCGTTGCTGTCGGTTTCGGTAATTACAGGGACCCGATTGTCGAGTGCTATTTGAAAGCTACTCATAAATACTATAAAGATCATCTGACCATCCAGAGAGGCCGATTGACTCTGGAAATAGATTACTGCTGTGCCAAAACAGAGTTCGCAAAATAAATAATTTTTTTCACAATTTAGTCCAAAGTAAAGTACAATGGACTTTCTTCTGTTTTCGAAAAATGCCAGCTGGTAATAAAGTAAGTAACTAGCAAATGAAATGGAGGGTCATCGACCGGATCCAGAGCAAAAAAGTTTTTTTAAAATTAGGCAGAATTCGACAGTTGAACTTATTAATTTTTTTTTAGAAAATATGATAAAATTTAATAAGCTGGTTTTTTAAAATAATTTTAATATTCAACATGTGAAAACTATATTTTTGCGATCGGAAATGTGTCGGATACATGTATTTACGTGTACGAGTAAAATTTGTTTAATCCTATAAAGTAATACCTATTAAATCATTTGTTTAGTTTTATTTTTTGTTTAGTCATTAGTGATATTTTATTTACTGCATAGGATATTTATTAATTATTCAACTATTGTATTAATTTGTGTTTTAAAATTTCTCTATTTGTGATAACAGCAAAGTGCAATATAAAATGAAAATATTTTCCATTCATTTTTGAACATATGAATGAAATCTATGTTTCACTCAGTTTATCTGTTCTCACTGATTTATTCTCAGACAATACCTTTTATAATCTGTCAGAAGTTGCCTTAAAAATTGATTTCAGTAGTTAGTAACAGCATAACCCTTTTTTCATTGGTAACTCTGATTGCTGATTTTGTAAAAATCATTGCCATTTTTTTTAAGTTTTCAGAAATATGTATTAAGCAAAACCGACAACATAGTTGAATTTCTAATATATTTCATAACGTAGAATCTAAATTGCATTTCTCCGAATGTATAGGGAATGCTAAAGTCTTCAGTAATAACCACCCATAGTCGAAACCGAAAACGGTTTAAAGTTGGCGGTGACATGGTTATGTCGATAACGCATTATTATGAGTTTGAATATCGACCCTTAACTGTTCAAGAATCTTCTGATGAGCTATTTCTTTATTAAATTGTGATTAAAAGAGCATTACAGGCCATGTAATGTAATAATAGAAGCAAACGCTAGACAGAATAAGGGCCAAGTTTGAATTCACTCGCCAGATATACTAAAAAATACTTCACCATATTTTAGATAGATAGATAGATTTATTTTTGACCTTCTCGCCGTGACAACAATATTAAAAAATAATATTTACACTCCAGAATCAGCTGATGGGAGATCTCTCGTTCATTGCCACATGATTGCACCATTTCGCTTGTTTGCAATGTAACAATGTCTCACTTTATTGCTCAGACAAGAGCTCTCTCTTTGTTACCGCAGAATCGAGACTGCTCGATGCTGTCTGCGTGTTGTGTTTCTTTATTATATGTTTTCCCGGGAATCTTATTTGTGAATTACTGCTTTGCTGATAGCCTGCTGATCAGTGGCGCGCTTATTGTAGCTGAGGGTTAGTGCCCTGATATTGCAATGGTTTAACTAAGGTTATTTGTTGTTTGTGTATCTTTCTAGCTTTCGCTAAATAGTTTTAATACTTGCTGCATTTTGGAAACACTGGATCTTGAATTGCATTCAATCCGTTTTGGACACATATTTTCGTGTTGATTGTGTAATTTATTTCCTGGTGAGTTGTTAATTTATGTTGTAGTGTTAATTTTCCCCGAATTTGTAGTATTGGGATGAACTGATGGGCATGAGATTATAGATGCTTTGTAGTATATTGCTGCTTGAATTTATTGCAATTAGTATTCAATTATGCTCATATTTTGTATTATTCTTTCAGTGTTTGTGCAGTTTCATTGAATTGAAGATTTATTGTTTCGGTTGACCTTGGCTAAAAACAGTCGGTAAGGTTGAATGCTATTATTGGGTTTATTGAACATTTGGCAGAAATATTTTGTGCTTATGCTTGTCTTTGTTTAATTTAGAAAACCTCTCTCCACTCTCCACTCTCCATCACTTTTGTCGTAATTTACTGTGTTCATATTTGGATGTTGGAATTTTCTGTGTTTGAAGAACCTTTGATATTGATGTTCAATTGTGTGCTTGTTGATCAAGGGGTGACAAAGACAGGGATCAGTCAGATATTCAAATAAGGGAGTCTGGGGAGCATCTAAGGGAGCGTTTAGACTGGAAAATATTTGGCGCACAGCTTTGCGCCCTTCGTCTTTGTGTAGTGAGCAGGGTGCATAAGGTCACACCCCCGTCAAGCTTCTACATAAAAAAGTTTTCGACTCAAAGCCTCGGCAGGTTGCAAGCTCGACTCTTGGCCAGCCCTGGGACATTTATTTGAAAATATTGCTTTCGTGAATAATTATTATGGATTCCAAGACAAAAGAGGAATTGGATAGTTTGCATGCGGACCTGCAAGAGAAATATCTGGTTTCTGAGCATTTGATGTTGGACCGTGAAAATGCAGAAAAACTGTCATCAGTGAGACAAGATATTAACGAAGTATTCAAGCAAATAATTTCTCTGCTTGATTTAAATGCCTCATACTCGTTCAAAATTTTCCTGATATTGCTGACCTGAGACATGAAAAATGTGAATTTGATTCGCGTGTCTCTGAATGGTTTGATAAATTGAGAACTCATCCCATGAAAAAATCTGATGATGCGTTGTCCATGTTCTCAAATGGCAGTGATAGTATTTGTTCTGACAATACTTCCAGAGCCTCAGAAAAAAGGCGAATTCGAAGTAAATTGAAGCATGAACTTGCAGTTGTTCAACTTCGGCAAGCAGAAGAAAAACTCAAGGAAGAGGATGAAATTCAACAAGAAGAGGCGAAAGTTCAGGCGAGATTGGCAAGATTGAAACGCGAAAAAGAGCTTAGAGAAGCACAACGCAAAGTTGAATTAGCAGAAGTGGAGGCATCGGCATGGGAAATGGAGTCGAATATAGGTTCAACTGCAGGTGGTGGAGGTGTTTTGAAACTCAACAGATTTGTAGCTTCTGGCAGGCAACAGACAACGGAGCAGGATGTTTTACCGCCGGTGTCAAGCAGCAGAAGAGAAATACATACTTTGGTTGATGAATCTCCTCCATCGAAGACTCCAAGCCCACTTCAGGTTCGTGCTAATTTTATGTCTGCACCAGTGCATGAATTTGCTAATAATTTGCAAAACAAACCTACAAGTAGCAAGCTTCGTCCGGCATCGCTGCAAGGTGAAAATGATTTGAAACGCAATTCTGAATTTTGTTATCCTGCTGCTGGTTATGCAGCTTCTGATTCTTGCCGTGACTATGTACATTTTGAACCTTTGCCTACTGTTCGTGCATATATTCAAGAGAACAGAATCAATTCTGTAGGAGCAAGTTCTTGTGTTTCTGGCTCAAAACATGTAAATGTAGTTGATGGAAAGTTAGATTCTGCTCATCAGTATACAAATCGTGGTGTGGCCTTTGAACGCCCACATGTGGTCATGAACGAGAAGCCCGGGTTTGAGGCCCAGCACGAAAATATTGTAAATCACAGACTTGCTCATGATTGTCCTGCGGCATCAAGTCATGGAATGCGACGCGATCGCCAGTATGAAATTGTGGCAGAAAATGGACTGACTCATGACCGGATATAGTTTTATTGGATCGTGGAT
The DNA here is from genome assembly GCA_963675895.2 of Styela plicata. Taxonomy (NCBI): domain Eukaryota; kingdom Metazoa; phylum Chordata; class Ascidiacea; order Stolidobranchia; family Styelidae; genus Styela; species Styela plicata. The sequence goes on from OZ023145.1 coordinate 17,515,016, forward strand.
ACAGGCCACATCAAGAAAATCGTGAGTCAGAGGATTTTCGGCATCATAATTTGGGGAATCGTGAGCCCGGTCTAAGATATCATTCGACGCAGAGGACAAGGGGAACATCTCCCGTTGTGCAACATCATCATTATCATGGAAGAGAAGAATTCTTCTTTCAGAGGCCAAAGTTTACTGCATTTAATGGTGATCCTTTGAAGTATATGTCATTTATCACAAATTTTGATATTCATTTGGTGCCGAAATTGGAGACAGAAAGTCAGAAGCTGGTATGTCTGCTGCAACATTGTGAAGAAAAAATTCGTGTGCAGTTGGAATACTACACGAAGAGGCCTGAAACAGGATACAAGCTTGCTCGGCAAAGATTGTATGAAGAATATGGTCAGCCTCATATTATTGCCAGTGCTTGCGAAAAGGTCTTGAAAGAATTTCCCAATGTTCGCGATGATAAACCAGAGCAGTTGCTGCAAATATCACAGGTTATGGAACGATGCCTTGGAACATTAGAAGATATTGATGATTTTGCCAGTGTCAATACTCTGGATACAATGGGTCTGCTTATTGCCAAATTACCTGAAGATGTTCAAGATGGTTAGCCTCATGAAGCACTCAGAGTTCAAAGGAAGACAGGACACCAGGCAAAATTTTGTCATTTAGTCGAATATGTTTGTGATTGGGCAGATGTGAAAAATTCCATGTATGGGAAAAAGCTCAATGAAATTCGTCACAAACGAGGACCAACAAACATACCAAGAAAAACTAGAGCTGCAGCTTACAATATTGATGCGGATACTAAAATGACACGCACTGATTTGAAGAAAGATTCTGGTTGTCCGTGTTGTCATAAGTTTCACAATTTGTCAAATTGCCAAGACTTCAAAGACAAGTCTCATGAGGAAAAGGTTGGCTTTTTGAAGGATAAAAAATTGTGTTTCAAGTGTCTGTCTGATGGTCATCATGCCCGCAATTGCAAGAAGCCCAGTCAGTGTACGGTTCAAGGCTGCAAGGGAATTCGCCATCATACGTTGCTGCATAGACTTCCAGAAAGTGAGGAAACAAAGACAAAACCTGATCAAGGACCAGCTGTATATTCACTTTCAAACTCACAGGAATGCAGAAATGTTTCACAAGGTGTGTATTTGTGTGTAGTGCCTGTTAATGTTCGTAATGGTGATAGAGTGGCACAAACTTATGCATTACTAGATCCGGCATCAACTGTTACTCTCTGTAGTGACCGGTTAATGAAGCATCTCGGCGTTACAGGAACTTCGAGAAGCATAACATTACGTACAATCGGACAGCGGCCGATCCAGTATGAGGGTATATCTGGAAATCTGATTGTGTCACCGGTAGATGGTGGTATGGAGCAAGAATTGAACGAGGTGCTCTCAGTGGAAAAGATTCCTGCAAGACCAAATGGAATGCTGGATCAAGAGGTTTTGAAAGATATGCCGCATCTTCAGGATGTAATGCTGCCCACACTGAAAGGTGGAACGGTGAATTTACTGATTGGTGCTGATCACGCTGAATTAGTGTGTTTTGAAGAAGTGCGGAGCGGGCCGAAGAAAGCGCCTAAAGCTGTGAAGACAGCGCTAGCTGGTCATCGTTTGGTTCAAGTTTTGATTCGGCATCTGGTATTAGAGAAGTTCACTTTCTATCTGAGCACTCCGTGAATTTTATCAATCCGACTGATGTTGATACACAGCGTGAAATTGACACATTGTGGACCACGGATTTTGGCAATGAAACTTCGATTCTCGATATACCAACTTCGCGAGAAGATCGAATGGTCTATGAAATGATGCAGAAATATGTGGAACATGTTGACGGACATTTTCAACTTCCCTTGCCTTGGAGAGCAGGAATGCAATATTTGCCAGATAACAGAGAGATGGCTGAGAAAAGACTTAGATCTCTGAAGAATCGGCTAATGAAAGATACTGATCTTCATCGAAGGTACGTAGAGGTTCTTGAAAATTATATTTCTGCTGGATATGCAAAAAGAATCCCAATGGCTGAAATCAATTCATGTAATCGTGTTTGGTACCTCCCACATTTTCCTGTTGTCAATCCGCATAAGCCTGGGAAGGTTCGTGTAGTGTTTGATGCTGCGGCCAAGCATGATAATTTGTCTTTGAATGATTGCTTGATGTCAGGGCCTGATTTAGTATCGTCTCTTCTTGGCGTTATTATGAGATTTCGTAGGAGACGGATTGCCTTGGTAGCCGATGTGGAAGCAATGTTCCACCAAGTAAAAGTGGCACCTCCAGACAGAGATGCTTTGCGATTTTTATGATGGGAAGGTGGTGATCTGCGTAAGGAAGCAGTGCCACATTTAATGCAGGTTCACATTTTTGGCGCTGCATCAAGTCCTTCGTCAGCTGCATTTTGCTTGAAGGAGACAGCTGTGAAATTTGGAAATGAGTTTGAACCCAGGATTTCAGAAATTGTGAAGGAAGATTTCTATGTTGATGATTGCCTGACAAGTGCTGAATCAGTTGAAGAGGGCATAGCAATTGTTAATGGCCTCTCACGATTGATGTCAAAGGGTGGGTTCAATCTGACGAAATGGCTCACTAATAATGATGAATTATTGTCTTTGATCCCAGAAAAGGAACGTGCCAAGTGTGTACAGGATCGCGTCATAGATGGCGATGTCAAGGAAAGAGTTCTTGGTATTCAGTGGAATGTGGCAAATGACGAGTTTGGATTCAAAGTTAACATTGCGGATAAGCCGAATACCAGGAGAGGCATACTTTCGATTGTCGCATCTGTTTTTGACCAACTTGGAATAGCAGCTCCTGTAACGTTACTTGCAAAACTTCTGTTACAAGATTTGTGCAAGCAAAACTTGGGATGGGATCAAGAAATTTCAAATCGAGATCTGATGTGTTGGCAAAACTGGCTGAATGAACTGCCAACATTGGAAAGAGTCAAGATTCAGCGATGCTATAGACCACCAGGATTTGGAAAAGTTGTTGCTTCTGAGTTGCATCACTTTGCCGATGGCTCAGAAATTGCATATGGAGCGGTTTCATATATGCGACTAGTGGATGAAAATGGTCAAATTCATGTGTCATTTTTGGTAGGAAAAGCTAGGCTTGCACCTTGTTCTCGTGTAACGATACCAAGACTTGAATTAACAGCAGCAGTTCTTGCTGTTAAATTGGATCTTGTACTCAAGAATGAGTTGAAAATGGATGGTTGCAGTTCATTTTGCTGGACGGATTCAACTGCTGTCTTACAGAGCATAAGAAATTCGAAGAAGCGTTTTCCTATATTTGTTGCAAACCGTTTGGCGAAAATTGATCGCAGCACGGATGTATCACAATGGCGACACATTCCTACAAAGATGAACCCAGCTGATGATGCCTCACGAGGACTTCGTGTGGATGCATTATTAAAATCAGGAAGATGGATAAGAGGGCCAGAATTTTTGTGGCACTCAGAAGATTCTTGGCCGAAGATGCCTGATTGTTTTCCTGATCCACCAGCGGAATTTTGTCCGAAGTCTATTCCCGAAGTGAAGATGACATTTGCAGTTGATGATGAGAATACTGTTATGAATCGACTGATTGAAAGATTCTCAACATTTTACCGTTTAAAGAAAGCGGCTGCATGGCTCATAAGGTTTAAAAATTATCTTCGTTTTTATAAAAAGTCACCAGACAAACTTCTTGAAATGCCACCGCGTTTGAAGGCAGAAGAATTGAATATAGCTGAATGTGATATTATCCTGTATGTTCAAAGACAGAAATTTCAAGATGAAGCAAAATGTTTGTTGAAAAAAGGATTCCTGAATAAAGGTGATTGCTCTCGAAGGATGTTAAAATTGAATCTGATCCTGGAAGATGGTTTGATGAGAATTGGTGGACGCTTGAATAATGCATCGATCAAGCATGATTCGAAGCACCCAATTATTTTGCCTCATAATTCTCATATTACGGATCTTGTTATAAGAGAGCATCATCCCAAAGTTGGCCATTCTGGCATGGGCCACACATGGACTTCTCTACGAGAGAAATATTGGATAATCAAGGGTGGTGTTGCAATTAGAAGAGTAATTGGTAACTGTGTTTCGTGCAAGAAACGAAATGGTCGTGCTGCAACACAATATATGGCAGATTTACCGACATGTCGTCTGAAATCAGATGAACCTATGTTTAGTCATGTTGGAGTTGATTTGTTTGGACATTTTCTTATTCGTCATGGACGCAGTGATGTGAAGAGATGGGGGTGCGTGTTCTCTTGCATGACAACTCGTGCGGTCCACATTGAAGTTGTGCACAGTTTGTCAGCGGACTCCTTTATTTCTGCTCTGAGGCGTTTTACTGCTAGAATAGGAAATTGTACAGATATATACAGCGATAATGCTGGAAATTTTTTGTTATCAGAGAAGATACTTGGAGATTCTCTGACGAAGTGGAATGATGCACAAGTACATGGGTATCTTCGTCAGAACGGTATAACTTGGCATAAATCCCCACCAACTGGTTCGAATCATGGAGGAGCTTGGGAGCGCATGATCCGTTATATTCGTCGAATATTTACAGCCATCACTCAGGGTCAAACTATGACCGATGAAGTTTTTGTGACTGCTTTGATTGAGTGTGAATCATGCTTGAACAGTCGCCCATTAGTTCCAGTAACATTTGATCCAAGAGATGATGAGCCCTTGACACCGAATCATTTATTGTTACTTCGGTCAAATCAGAACCTGCCTCCCGGAATCTTTGACAAGAAGGACTGCTACGTTAGACGTCGTTGGGCACAGTCACAATATCTTGCGAATGAGTTCTGGAGGAGATGGATTCGAGAATATCTTCCTACTGTTATCGAGAGACAGAAATGGTTTCAGAAGAAGAGGAATTTCAAAGAAGGAGATGTTGTCCTGGTAGTTGATGATTCTCAACCACGTTCCAGATGGGCAATGGGAAGAATTGTGGATGTCTTTCCGGATAAAAAGGGACTTATACGTACAGTACTTGTTAAGCTACGTAACAGCTTGGTGAAACGTCCTATTACTAAGCTGGTGTTGGTTGTTGGAGAAAAGTGACTATTGTGACAGTCTTGGATCTCTTTATTGTGTTGAAATTTATTTCCAATGTACATAAATTTGTGGGGGGGAGTGTTAGATCTCCAGCGCCTGTCATCTCACTGGCTGATCAGCTGATGGGAGATCTCTCGTTCATTGCCACATGATTGCACCATTTCGCTTGTTTGCAATGTAACAATGTCTCACTTTATTGCTCAGACAAGAGCTCTCTCTTTGTTACCGCAGAATCGAGACTGCTCGATGCTGTCTGCGTGTTGTGTTTCTTTATTATATGTTTTCCCCGGGAATCTTATTTGTGAATTACTGCTTTGCTGATAGCCTGCTGATCAGTGGCGCGCTTATTGTAGCTGAGGGTTAGTGCCCTGATATTGCAATGGTTTAACTAAGGTTATTTGTTGTTTGTGTATCTTTCTAGCTTTCGCTAAATAGTTTAATACTTGCTGCATTTTGGAACACTGGATCTTGAATTGCATTCAATCCGTTTTGGACACATATTTTCGTGTTGATTGTGTAATTTATTTCCTGGTGAGTTGTTAATTTATGTTGTAGTGTTAATTTTCCCCGAATTTGTAGTATTGGGATGAATTGATGGGCATGAGATTATAGATGCTTTGTAGTATATTGCTGCTTGAATTTATTGCAATTAGTATTCAATTATGCTCATATTTTGTATTATTCTTTCAGTGTTTGTGCAGTTTCATTGAATTGAAGATTTATTGTTTCGGTTGACCTTGGCTAAAAACAGTCGGTAAGGTTGAATGCTATTATTGGGTTTATTGAACATTTGGCAGAAATATTTTGTGCTTATGCTTGTCTTTGTTTAATTTAGAAAACCTCTCTCCACTCTCCATCACTTTTGTCGTAATTTACTGTGTTCATATTTGGATGTTGGAATTTTCTGTGTTTGAAGAACCTTTGATATTGATGTTCAATTGTGTGCTTGTTGATCAAGGGGTGACAAAGACAGGGATCAGTCAGATATTCAAATAAGGGAGTCTGGGGAGCATCCAAGGGAGCGTTTAGACTGGAAAATATTTGGCGCACGGCTCTGCGCCCTTCGTCTTTGTGTAGTGAGCAGGGTGTATAAGGTCACACCCCGTCAAGCTTCTACAGTGGGCAGCTACTAGAAGATTCTTTTTCCAGTATTGAAGTTTTCCATAATGAAATACTTTTTATGTACGGAAAAATCCCATCAATTTATTTGCTTACCAACAATAAAAACATTTTAGATAGGCATGCGTTTTCCAAGCTGGTATTTAGTGCATTTGCGAGACGATTTCTCGCTTGCCTATTATAATACCCAGATTCTAATATTTGATTCAATTTCCCCGATTCTGAATTCAGAGATATGCTATTTTGGTCACCTAGTAACTCATGACGTATTTATTTCATTCTTTTCACCCCAATACTAAAAAACGTTATTTATGAAAATGCTTTGACCATTTACTTCCCCGTCCTTTTTCAAACCTGAATTCGATACGAAACATCCTGCCTTTGCCCCAAACAAACTTTCCGACTATGAACGTTCATAAATACCAATGCATCACTGAACACTTCCACCCTTTATGGCAAGGTAACCTTTCTGGATCTTTTGGGCACTTCTTCTATGCTCCCCTTTTACAAGCCATAACTTGTTCCCAGCCAAACCACTTTCTAGCTATGACTCTGGTAAAAGATCTTGTACAGTACAAAATATCGATTCCGGCAAAGTTGCATTTTTGGGCAGTTTTGACCAAATTTTTGGCGTGACCTCCTAAGCCCTTGCGGTCAAACGCCCAACTAGAGATTGCCAGAATTAACTTTCATGACCTTAAATACGTTTCCCCATAGGCTCTGATATTAGCTATCCTTGAGGACGAAAAATATAATCTGGGGTTCCGGTCTAATTACCGGAAAAATGGTACTTGTTTATTCAATCGAATTTTCCCGTTGAAATCGCATTCATTTGATATCACGCAACAAAACCTCTTAATTTTCCTGTCAACAAAAGGTATTTTAACGAAACTTTAGCTTATCTTTTGAAAGGTCATTTTCGATCTGAGTCAAAGTAGAATCACATATGGCCCCATAGAGAAACAGCAAAATATCCATGAAAACAAAAAGAGCAGTAATGGTAGATGGAGTAGCAGTACTTATTTGTTAAAGTGCATGACATGGCCTAATTTAGATCATAACCAATGCGCTCGACTTCACAACAATATTTAAACTTCAACTAAAGTAAGAAGAATTTTTGTCTAGGAAAACGCTCTAGAAAAGTGAAGGCTCTCTAATAACGATACAGGATTATCGCTGCTACATATTTTATTAAAACATGATACGAGACGAGATCGAGCCTTTATGACAATTTTTCAATGATTCGTGAATTACTAAATGGCTATTTGACATGTTAGCAGCTGATTTAACTTCGTTACATGCATACAATATAACCTCTGTCTAAATAATGCCTTTCCGTCCGAGCTCCGAGCCACCCGCCTCGCCATTTTACAAACTGTATATAAACGAAAGGAAGGGATTTTTGGAGCGATTTCCGTGTCTTTGTTGTGGTGTGCTAGTAACAATATTTGAATTTGCCTGATGCGCACAACTTTCCTGTTATTTTGTCATATAATATGTATGTCAACTTAATACAATAATGAGTGGGCGCAGTGGCCTATTGGTTATTATGCTGGCATCGCAGGTTGAAGAACTCGCTGTAGACTCCATGCCCACCATACAAGGTGTAGTAGTGATGTTACAACACGCCAACTATTGTACAAATTGACCAAACGATTGATCTACCTAGTTCAAATATTCTAAAAAAAGCATTAAATTTTGATTATATAAATTTTTAAAACGTCATTTTGTGAAGTGTATTATATTTTTGTGAATGTTTTTAAGCTTTTCCCCTCACCTTCTCGTCGGAGGTGGAGTTGAAGAAAAATGAGTCTTTTATCAGTATTACTTTTCTATTTGAAGTTCTCTGTTTATGTAAGGAGCGATAAATCGACAATTGGTGAGTAAAAGAAATTATTTGGCATCAAATTTTAGCTTGAAGTTTAGCACAGAATAGTGCTATCTTTGTTTTTGTGGGAAAAGAAAGGGTTGACGTTATTCCACAATACTTAGTTGCTTGGCATTGCGAGTCGAAAAATTATATTGTCTCTCTATCTGAAATTATTGTCAGAATGTTTTTACTAAGATTTGATTTTGCAAAGTCTCTACCTAATCAGAAATTTTATTTTGTCAAGCATGAGACATCAGCTCAAGCTCTACAAAAACATGCTCGCACAAAACATTTCCGGATGAGTTACTAATTTTCACGTGCATGTACAAGTCCCTAAAACATTTTGAACTACTCGAGATCTATAAATAAGAACATAAAAATACGGATGAAGTCATTAACAAAGAGATACTAATATGATATCAGTTCAGCTCAGGAGTTCACCCATATTTTTATGTGCTTAATTCTTTGAGAAGTACAACACTTCTTACTGCTTCAAATTACATCTTAACCTGCCTGCTTTGCGACACAGCAAATGTACTATTTCGTTATATTATTTCATCCTGCTTTGTGTTATCACCATTGGTTTTTTTGGAGAACTTCAAAAACATTTCTCGTTACTTAACGGACACACGGTTCCCAATGGTTCTTGGGCTATTCAGGACTCGAACACGTGATCTCCAACTTGCTATATGCTAACATGATAACGCCCATAATACCCACCATGTCATCGCACCCACTGTAGTGCATACATTTCAATATAACTATACATATTTGTGCACACCTTTCAATATAACTATAGCGATACCGAGACTTCCAAGGCCGGTAAATACGGATGGAGCATGTACGAGGGAAGGAGGAAAATGTCAAAATTGGTGGATTTGTAATGGAAGAACAAAACCAAATTTATGTGGAGATAATGCGCAGAGGCAATGCTGTTTTCATCAAGGTATCTCTATAATGTTGAAAAAAGAATAGTTGCATTTTTCTTAATTCTAGAACCGTGTTAGATATTTAATCGAATATAACAATGGGGTACTATGGGTATGGAAATTAAATATTGAAAAAAAATAGAGAAAATGTGAGAAATAAACTGAAAAAATATTCATGAAACTTTCCTATACTTGTATGAGTGATAGAAATAGTGTAAGTCCAAGGGAAGATTGAGTCCCGGAATTTGATTGAAGACAAATATATATGTGCAAGTTTTATCCGACAGATATCTAAATTTATTTATACTCAACTTACTGAAATTTTGATTGAATTTTTTGTCATAAAAAATCAACAACAACAATAACATAAAGTTACATAATATAACATAAATAACAAATTTTATTAATTATGTTGAGAGTTGTTACGAACATGTCTTGGTTTTGATCTTCGGCATTTCAGTATGACAAGACGTTCTTGCTTTATTTCAGTTTTGAATGATAGATGCGGAACTTCGGTGTGCAATCATGATCAAATATGCAGAAACGGACAATGCGTTTGTAAGAAAGGACATAATCATCTAGGAAAATGCGTTGGTAAGTTTCTCATCTCTTACGTATACTATACAACTAACTAGCACAGAACATTTATCGCAACTGGACTGCCATTAGAAAATATGAGTGCCACGTGATCGAATCAAACTGATCGATAAGGTTAGGAAATGTGATTCGAATCGATTCGAAGTACAATTTATTCAAATAAATCGTGAAACGATCATAAAAATCGTTAAATGAAGCGGAATTTTCATTTTCAACGACACAATGAAATTGATGTTGGCCAAATTTAACCAAAATCGATTATATTTTGTCGTTAAAAATGAGAATGTTCGCTCATCACTGACTCATACTTAACAAAACATGTAACGACAAGAATTGTTTCGCAAGTTACGTAAATGCCTTTGTCTATCTATTGCAATTAGGGCTGGGCAATTCGATTTGGTGATTCGGATCGATTCGAGGCACAAATTATTCGAAACGAGCATGAATCGTTCGTATGAACAAAAAACTTGCTAAATAAACTGGAATTTTATTTGAACGACAAAATGCTATCAATTTTGGTCAAATTTGACCAAAATCGATAGCATTTTGCCGTTAAAATATGAAAATTGTTGTCCTTGGACAATGTAGTATGAGTTGAAAATGCACTACAAACTTTCAATTTCTTGATAACCATGATGGCGAAAAGTTGTGATAGTGAAATTGGGATATTTGTTATTTATATGGAATCAGTGATTCGATCCAATTCGAAAAAAAGTCGGTTTTGCCCAGCCCTAATTGCAATTGGAATTTCTGCAGTTACTTATTTCAATGAAATTTCGTTATACATTGCAGAATGTGATGCTCCAAAAATTTACAAGACTTGTCCGACAAATTGCCCAAGAACATGCGATGATTTGAATCCAATATTTTGTACATTACAATGCAATCTGTCTAAGTATTGTGTTTGTCCTGATAACATGGTTCAAAGAAGCAAAACGAATGATGAATGTGTGAGAGAGAAAAAATGTTTAAGAGGTGAACGAAATTTTAGTGTTCAGATTTTTTTTATTGTTGTATAAAAATGATCTGGGAAAGTCTTTGAAAAAGAATTAGCCAAACTTCTGGGCAATGAGACAGGGTAACCATGCACTCAGTGGAATGCATTCGAAACAAAACTGCACCGCTATGTTAGAGTATTTCCCCATAGGCTTAAATATTAGCTATCCTTGCGGACGAAAAATAAAATCTGGGGTTCCGGTCTAATTGCCGCAAAAATATTAAATTGTTTATTCAGTTGAATTTTCCCGTTGAAATCGCATTCATTTGATATTATGCAAGAAAACGTCGTACTTTTCCAGTGAACAAAAGGCATTTTGACGAAACTTTAGCTTATCTTTTGAAGGGTCATTTTCGATCTGAGTCAAAGTAGAATCAAATATGGCATCATCGAGAAACATGAAAATATTCATGAGAACAAAAAGAGCAGTAATGGTAGGTGGAGTAGGATTACTTATATGTTAAAGTGCATGGCATGGCCTAATTTAGAACATAATCAATGGGGTTGACTTCACAACAATATTTAAACATCTACTAACGTAGGAAGAATTTTTGTTCAGGAAAACGCTCTAGAAAAGTGAAGGCTCTCTAATAACGATACAGGATTATCGCTGCTACATATTTTATCAAGACATGATACAAGTCGAGATCGAGCCTTCGCGGCAATTTGTCAATGATTCGTGCATTACTAAATGCCTATTTGACACTTTGGCAGTGATTTTGATGCAACTTCGTTACATGCATACAATATAACCTCTGTTTAAATAATGCCTTCCCATCCGAGCTGATCGACATTTCCTTGCTAATTAACAAACTTATATAAACGAAAGGAAGGGATTTTTGGAGCGATTTCTGTGTCTTTGTTGTGGTGTGCTAGTAACAATATTTGAATTTGCCTGATGAGCAAATTCTTTCAAACTTTCCTGTTATTTTGTCATATAATATGCATGTCAGCTTAATACACAGTAATGAGACACAGCAATGTGACACAGTAACCATGCACTCAGTGGAATGCATTCGAAACAAAACTGCACCGCTATATTAGGGTGCAATGTTAAATGGTGTCTGTTATAGACTTGAAGATGATGATAGCTTATTAGTAATAACGCTGTTACTAACAATGAATGTGATTCAAAAAGTAGCGGTACCAGAACGGTAACCAGAAAGGCCTCTATTTTTTCCATTAATTTTTAAACATAGGAATGAAATCTATGTTTCACTTAGCTTATCTGTTTTCACTGATTCATTCTCAGAAAACACCTTTTATAATCTGTCAGAAATTTATTTTGGTAGTTGGTAGCAGCATAACCGTGTTTTCATTGGTAACTCTGATTGCTGATTTTGTAAAAATCATTGCCATTTTTTTTTAAGTTTTTCAGAAATATCTATTAAGCAAAACCGACAACATAGTTGAATCTCTAACATATTTCATAACGTAGAATCTAAATTGCATTTCTTCGAATGTATAGGGATTGCTAAAGCCTTCAGTAATAACCACCCATAGTCGAAACCAAAAACGGTTTTAAAGTTGGTGGTGACATGGTTATGTCGATAACGCATTATTATGAGTTTGAATATCGAGCCTTAACTGTTCAAGAATCTTCTGATGAGCTATTCCTTAATTGAATTGTGAAAAAAAGAGCATTACAGGCCAGCATGTAATGTAATAATAGAAGCAAACGCTGGACAGGCTAAGGGCCAAATTTGAATTCACGTTTCTCAGATATACTAAAAAATACTCCACCATTTTTTAGATGGATAGATAGATTTGTTTTTGACCTTCTCGACGTGACAACAATATTAGAAAATAATATTTACTGTCCAGAGTCCCACCCGAGAAATATATATATATATATATATATATATATATGGATACATGAATAGCCTATATAGTACTCACACACGAAAATCACCGAATCGAATTGCCCAGCCGTAATTGTTTCCCGTTCAACCCGAATCCTATATTGTATATTTAAAATAAATATATCATTCCAGCGGCATACCAGCTCCTGCTAGATCTACATTTAGTAAAACACCAATTGGATATTCAAACAAACCTGCATGGTTTTCACTCAGCTAAGCCTACACTCGCACTTTTGCATATTCAGATAAATTTTTACTTCTCCATTTCATTAAATACGCTTACTATTCTAGCGCTCTAAATGTACCAGTGTCGATTTAGGATAATGTGTGTACTTAATGAAATGGAGACGTACAAATTTAACTAAAAGTGCGAGTGTAGATTCAACTGAATGTGTGCATGGGATTTATTTGAATGTGTTATTGGTGTTTTACAAAACGTGTATTAATGTCTGCAGCTGGAATGGCATATTTGTTATAAATATGATGGGAATCAGATTGAAGATGTAAAGCAACAGATTTAAATTAGATGTGCAAGCGCTATTTCGGAACGGACAACAATCACGTAAATTTGCTACTGCATATTTAGAAAATGTCCCAAAATGAAGAGAATAATTTGGCGTCCAGCATACCAGAGCAGATTTAAATTAAATGTTCAGATACTCTATTGGAAGTAAATGTCACACTGCATCTTTATGATGTGTCCGGAAAAGTAATATTACGTTCGGCGCCCCATAAATTTTATTAACCTAATTCAAATCACCGAAAACACAGTGGGTAGTTACTATTCTTTTTCCAGTATTGAAGCTTTCCATAATCAAATACTTTTTATGTGCGGAAAAATCCCATCAATTTATTTGCTTACCAACAATAAAAACATTTTAGATAGGCATGCGTTTTCCAAGCTGTTATTTAGTGCATTTGCGAGACGATTTCTCGTTTGCCCATTATGATACCCTGATTCTAATATTTGATTCAATTTACCCGATTCTGAATTCAGAAGATATGCTATTTTGGTCACCTAGTAACTGATGACGTATTTATCTCATTCTTTTCTCCCCAATCTTAAAAAACGCTATTTATGAAAATGCTTCGACCATTTACTTCCTCGTCCTTCCTCAAACCTAAATCCGATACGAAACATCCTGCCTTTGCCTCAAACAAACTTTCCGACTATGAACGTTCATAAATCCCAATGCATCACTGAACATTTCCACCCTTCATCACAAGGTAATCTTTCTGGATCTTTTGGGAACTTTTTTTATGCCCCTTTTTATAAGCCATAACTTGTTTAAGTCCCAGCCAAAGCACTTTCTAGCAATGACTCTCTTGTGCAGTACAAAACATCGCTTCCGGCAAAGTTGCATTTTTGGGCAGCTCTGACCAAATTTTTGACGTGACCTCCTAAGCCCTTACGGTCAAAGGAACAACTAGAGATTGTCAGAATGACATTTATTTTTCATGACCTTAAGTGCGTTTCCCCATAGGCTCAAATTTTAGCTATCCTTGAGGACGAAAAATATATATACTGGGGCTCCGTTCTTATTTGGCGCAAAAATGGTACTTGTTTATTCAGTTGAATTTTCCCGTTGAAATCGCATTCATTTGATATCACGCAACAAACTTCGTGATTTTCTAATCAACCAGAGGTATTTTGACGAAACTTTAGCTTATCTTTTGAAAGGTCATTTTCGATCTGAGTCAAAGTAGAATCAAATATGGCATCATCGAGAAACAGCAAAATATTCATGAGAACAAAAAGAGCAGTAATGGTAGGTGGAGTAGCAGTACTTATTTGTTAAAGTGCATGGCATGACCCAATTTAGATCATAATCAATGGACTTGACTACACAACAATATTTAAACTTCAACTAACATAGGGAGAATTTTTGTTCAGGAAAACGCTCTAGAAAAGTGAAGGCTCTCTAATAACGATACAGGATTATCACTGCTACAGTCGAGATCGAGCCTTCGCGGCAATTTGTCAATGATTCGTGCATTACTCAATGCGTATTGGACATTTTGGCAGTTGATGCAATTTTGTTACATGCATACAATATAACCTCTGTCTAAATAATGCCTTTCCATCCGAGCTGATCGACATTTCCTTGTCTTTATTAAACTGTATATAAACGAAAGGAAGGGATTTTTGGAGCGATTTCCGTGTCTTTTTTGTGGTGTGCTAGTAACAATGTTTGAATTTGCCTGATGCGCACAACTTTCCTGTTATTTTGTCATATAATATGTATGTCAGCTTGATACAATATACTAATGAGTGGCGTAGTGGTTATGCTGGCATCGCAGGTTGAAGAACTCGCTTTAGATTCCATGCCCACCATACAGGGTGTAGTATAGAGGCTACAATACGCCAACGATTGTACAAATTGACCAAACGATTGACCCACCTAGTTCAAATATTCTAAGAAAGCATTAAATTTTGATTATATAAATTTTTAAAACGTCATTTTGTCAAGTGTATTATATTTTTATGAATGTTTTACAAGATTTTCCTCTCACCTTCTCGTCGGAAGTCGAGTTGAAGAAAAATGAGTCTTTTATCAGTATTTGTTTTCTATTTGAGTTTCTCTGTTTATGTAAGGAGCGATAAGTCGACAATTGGTGAGTAAAAGAAATTATTTGGTATCAAATTTTAGCTTGCAGTTTAGCACAGAATAGCGCTTTTTTGTTTTATGGGAAAAGAAAGGGTTGACGGTATTCCACAAAGTATAATACTTAGTTGCTTGGCATCGCAGGTCGAATAATTATATTGTCTCTCTATTTGAAGTTATTGTCAGAATGTTTTTACTAAGATTTGATTTTGCAAAGTCTCTACCTAATCAGAAATTTCATTTTGTCAAGCATGATGATTTTTACGTGCATGCACAAGTTCCTAAAACATTTTATACTACTCGAGATCTAGAAATGAGAACATGGAAATACGGATGAACTCCTAACAAAAAGTCACTAATATGATATCAGTTCAGCGCAGGAGTTCACCCATATTTTTATGTGCTTATTTCTTTGAAAAGTACAAAACTTCTTACTGCTTCAAATTACCCCTTAACCTGCGGCAGAGCAAATGTACTATTTTGTTATGTTATTTCAACCTGCTTTGTGTTATCACTGTTGGTTTTTTGGAGAACTTCAAAAACATTTCTCGTTACTTAACGAACACACGGTTCCCAATGACGTTGTCATTTTATCAGCTAGTTCGTATTGTCTAGAAGTCAGATGGTTCAATGCTTGGCCTAATCATCCCAGAGCATGCCCTTCTCTCTTCTTTTGGGCACCTTTAATACACATTAGATGCAAAGCCACTACAGATAGGTTCATTTCTATATGTACTTTATTTTTACAAGTAATTATTATTTTGTATTTTTATTTACATTGAATTAGGATACATCAAATTATGTTGCTCATGCAGTTTTATGCGTTACGAAATATCTGCTCTATACTTGCTATAGTAGAGTTCACATCTCACAAATTTTATTATCTTAACGGCAAGATTAATCAGTGATACTTTGTAAAGCTAGAAAAGTAATCAATTTTGTTTTCAAGATCGACAATGCATGTTTATGGATATAATATTTGTTGTGGACGGATCAGATTCTATCGGACATGATAATTTTGCAATAATGAAACAATGGCTGATCAACCAAACATCTATAATATATGAGATATTTGGCAATAAAGCACAAGTTGGAATAGTACAGTTCTCCGATAAAGATAGTGATTGTGAAAAGTTAGTTTTTATATTGAAGTTGATAGTTTTTGCATGCTATATAGTATAAAAATACCAACGTTTCAACGCGGTTATTGTTATCGGAAAATTGGCTCCATAAACAGTTTCACCAGATGCATAATCGATACTTTATCGATGGAGTATCGGACATTTTATATCGGTACAGGCGCTTTTACAATATCAAGACGAGGGCAAAAATAATGCTATTAGAAAAGCTTGAGCGTGCAATAACTGTTTGAAAATATAATTACTTTTTCAACTAATCACTATTGGAGGAAGGGAGCGCTGGGTGGGATTAGCTCTAGCTTTTTGCGCATCTTCGTCGCACACTTTCTTTTTTCAATAGTTTTAAAACGAAATTATTATCATGACATGTTTTAGCTGAAATTTGGCGGTCAATTAAACAATTGTGTGTAACTATAATATTTTTTTCTTTTTTCGTCGACTGTGTTACGCCACGCTGTTTTAAGGCAGAGAATATACACTGTTGACTATGATTGATCTCTTCTGTAAATTTTAAAGCATACAGATAAAATATGACAAAAATAGTTCTTATAATGTAGAATTAAGTAAAATAATGATCAAATCTTATAATAACATAATTATAGTCTTTGACTAGACACCTTGAATACAACGTTCCATAAAAAACAATCCCCTTTTCGTTTTCTTTTTAACAGTGTACCTATAAAGGAATCAAATAAGTTCGCCATTCCTTTCGACTTGGGAGAATGTGCGAATAATAAAAGTTGCTTTACGCAGGAAATCATGGATATGTCTTATTTGGGAGGATCAACGTATACCTTTTTTGCATTAACAAGAACAATGGAGGTAAATCATTAATTATTGAAGCCAGAAAATGTATTTTCTCAAGCATGAGCCGCAAACGGATCCAACTGTAATATACGATTAAAGACCATCGAGATTAAAGGTCGCTCAAGACCAGTGACGTCATTTTAAGATCCAAGATCTAGAAGCATTTCCCATACATAGACAATTCGAATGATTCAAATGCCTATATTTGTGTTTCCTGATCAAAAATCTTTTTTTTTTATCAAAGAGTCGAACTTAGCAAAAACGTATGTACAACACATCACTCATTGCTGCTATTTCAAGAGTAAATTAGCATTTTTTAAAATCTTTCAATGATTTTTGAGGCCCATATCAAAATTTCGCACTCTTTATTTGAACCTTACGTTCGTGATAATTTCAATTGAAGTAGATTTACTACAAATCACCGATAACGCTAGTACTATATTTAGTAATTTTCTATAAAAAAGACTTCGTTAAACTGATCATAAGGAAATCATGTACATTTTGAAGGAATAATACTATGAACGCGTTTGTTTTAGAAGTTAAATAATTTATTTCTTTTGTTGCCAGACAGAGCAAAGAGCTAATACTAAATGAAGTTCCACCAATTGCAGCAGAAAACATGCACCCCCATACAAAACTGAACCGCTATAACATAGTACAGAATGGCAAAACGTCTACCACTTCTTTTTGTTTATTTTATTTATTTCTATCAAGTAACAACATGTATTAATACGCTATAATTCTAAAGACTATACAGTTTAAATTAATAAAACATTAACTCGGGGCTTTGAAGTAACACCATTGGAGTGTGGGTAAACGCTGGCGATTCCCCCTAATTACTACTTCGATTTCGATTGGCCGTCGCTTTTGCCTGAGGGTTCTCAAACACGTTTTCTAGGTTTGAATTAGAGAGGTGATTCGAATCCAATCTCAATGATTCAATCTTCCCGTGTTAGTCGTATCCGAGAGGATGGCAATATTTATCCTGGACAGTGGATGATAAATTAAGCCCGTTCGTGGATGAACACGATTAGTTGTAAATTTTTGGACTAAAAAACAAAAATACTTGTCATTAACGAAAATTTTAATTTAGCTAACTTTTCAGGTAAGAAAAGGAATAGGTTTTCCACTATCAGATACAATAATTTTGGATTTGATTATCGTAGCAAATCGTTTCTAATCTTATTCACGTACAAAATAATGGAAGAATTCAATATACAGTCAAATTTATTCCTTTGAAATGAGGAAAATGTTTTGTTAAGTATGAGCCTCTAATAAATCGTGCCGTCTAACCGCGTGTATTTCATGCTTGATAGAAAATAATTCCTATGTAAAATAAAAAGTTTAGAAAGAATGTAAAGCCGCAAATTTTTTTTACAAAAATTCTAATCAAAACCATTGTAGAATCGTCGAGAATTTGAATCATTTGCATCGGGCATGTATCATGATCATTTGAAATTCATATTCAAAAGTGTCATCCCTAGACCGCAGTCTCACCCGACACATAGAATTCGAATGTTTTTCCGGAGTGGTGTTTGGACAAACTGGACACATGTTATTATTACTGACATATATTATTATTACTATTATCATTATTATTTTGTTGAAGTAATAAACATTTGCTTGTAAGAGCGGGGTTAAACCATAACCCTTAGCTGGAATACTTCATTTATTCTGTCAATGAGAGAAATTTTCTCAAAAAATGTGCGCTTCCAAGAAGAGCGATTATTTGTATTTATTCAATAGCAATATGTCCAGGAATATTTTTTATATATTTTTCCAGTGATTTGCGTACGAGACCCAATGGTCCAATAACTACAAGAATTATTCTTGTTTTCATTGACCACATTCTTGTTATCTCAATTTCCAAGTCCTCGTATTTGCTTAATTTTTCGAGTTCTTTTTTGCCATATTGGGCGCTGCTGAGATAGTAACGTCAATTAGGAGGCATGTAGCAGATTTTTTTATCTTCAATCACGATATCTGGTCTATTTGCTTTGATGGTTCGGTCTGTGTGAATTGGAAAGTCCCATAAAATTGTAACAATCTCATTCTCCACTACAGGATTTGTTTCATGATCATACCAGTTTTCTCTTGTTTCGATTTTGTGAAACTTACATACTTTCCAATAGATGTATTTTCCCACTTTATCATGTCTTTGCGTATATTCAGTAGAAACAAGTTTGTTGCATCCATTTAATATGTGATCGATTGTTTCAGTTCTGTCATTACACAATCTGCAATTTGGATTCACCTTTCTCTAGCCCATAATATTATGTTTGAAATTATTTGTCGACATACGACAATTCTCTGTCAATATCATCCTGGTTGGATCTTTGCTTGTGTTTCCCGTGTAGTGCCTTGTTCTTCCTCATTTCTTCAAAATTTTTTAGAAAATCTTCTTTCATATATTTCTTGGCCAAGTTCGATGGAGAAGCGACTGTTGCTGATACGTTTTCATTATTGAAAAATTTACGGAAATTTTGAGCAGTGTTGTGTAGTCGCTATTCATGTCTTGAAACCAATTTTAAAAACTCGTCACTGTTTGTTGCTAAATATGTGTCTAAGTCAACTGTAGATAATTTGTATGTGTTCACTATCCCGATCAGACCTCTTCCCAGTTTCTCCGAGGACAATATGGTCTGTGAACATCTGCTTTGGGATGGTGTAGCCTGTTCATAGTAAGAAGTTTCCTTCTTTTGGTATCAAATTTCCCGAGTGCCTGCAATGTCCATTTTATGATGTTCAAACTGTTACGATTATGATGTTCAAACGGGTACGGCTAGTGTATTTAACGACTGAATTTTATAACATTATTATTTCAAGAGTGGGTCATACAAAAACGTCGATACTTACAGATGCATAAACATTAACAAGTAATCATAACAATCAATAAAGCATACATTGCATAACGAACAAGGTTGCAGCTATGACAATATTATTTTAATATCTATTGATGCATCGTTGATTTTTAACCTTTGACACATTTTTTTCAGGTAGAATTTAAAAAATCGCGATTCTTCAATATTTCTAAAAAGGTAGTAGTTGTTATTACTGATGGTGGAGCAAAAGACGGATATTATCTTCATTCGTGGTAATTTTGTTTGACCCTGGCCTATTCAGATTTAGTCAGTATTTAACTCATTTTGCAGTAATTGTAAAATTGTCAGACGCATTCGGCTAGGGCGACAGCGATTTGGAATTACGTTAAAAAGCAGTCATGGGTTGCGTTTAGGATTGGGAAAAACCGAAGCGTTCAAGATCCGGATCAGATGTCCATAATTTCTTCAAATCGGATCGAATCACCGATTTTCTTGCGTAGTTAATAACCCGTTTTTTTACAATTGCAAATTGTACCATTAGCGAAAGAAGCTATACAAATTCGATGATATTGCTATATACAAACTATTTCAGGCAATGTATATTCTTTTTTTTTGGGAATATATATTTGTTGTAGAAACTCTATTGTTAAAATTTAATTTCTCGTTATTATTTTTCAAGTTATTGTTTCTTTGGTCGATTCACGAATTATTCAAATAGTTTGTGTTCCAAATCGACTTAATAAGACTTTACTTGACTCTCCTAATCGTTTTTTCTTCATTGCTTTTTGTCAATAATAATATGTCACTTCTTAAGCTGATCATGGAGTAAAAATTTAATTAATTATTTAATAATTTGGTAATGCTGGAATAAGGGGTTCAACTACGCACTTCCCGATTGGTGTTAGCAATTTTAGGTAATAATACCGATATTACTAAATATACGTGTTTACAGGTTTTACTTCTACTTTACCCATAGTCTCATACATATATGTTTTACCTAATTTAACATTTATTGAGTTTTATCCCTGAACGTTTTATTGATACATTAACCTTGTAATATAGGAAAATCCATCTAATTTTAACTATTTATCGAGAAAATTAACTGAATACATAGTTCAAAAAAAATTAGGGATGTATAATGAGAAACTAGCCGACTCTTATATAAACAAAATTTTGAAATAGACAATTCGGTGATTTCAATCATCAAATCTACTAAAGATGCAATTTAATTGATTACCTAGTTTTTTTATCAAACAACATCTACTTTTAAAAGTGAAACTAGGTTACCTAGTAGTACTTTATGACCAGTTTTGTTGGAATATAGACATAATTCATGTTACATTAATATTAATTCCAGTCAGAAAATTTTTCTCTAGAATGTTTTGTTAAGTATGAATCACAGATTGATCCCGCCGCTGGGGTGCCTTGTGCTTGAAAAATAAAATTGGGATAACAATCTTAATATTTCAGGTATGAAAAATACGTAAACAACGTAACGTCGTTCGCGATTGGAATTGGCAAATGGAGAGATTTCTTATCACATCTTCGAGTCATTGCAAACGGAGGGATTGGAAATGATAGGGTGTTTACTGTCTCAGATTTTAGCAATTTGGATGAAATATCATCAAATTTCGCTGATGCTCTTGCCGCTGAAACAAGTTTGAATCTTTCCTATTTGTTTAAAGGTATTAGCGCATTTGGCGGCGGGAGCACGTGCCATGTCCCTCATTAACCAAAAAATTGCAGAATTTTTGCCCCCATCTGTGTACACAATAAAATAAAATAAGAATTTTTTGTCAAGTAAGAACACTGATTAAATATGCCGGACATGTCCCACAGGGTTCATGCCTAATAGGAATACCAATTAGGAACTTTTACGGAACACAAAATTAAATTGAAATACCGATTTTATTTTTCCACCATTCAACTCCAAAGCGAAATTTATTCCAAAAATTTCAATAGAGATTATTTATGGTATCATTTGGACAGAATTCTTTGAATAAAAATTGCGTCAAAGTACGTCGTATTAACATGTGAACGGAAGTAAGTGCAATATTCTGAAAATCCTGTGAAAAACAGCATTTTGAATTACATTTTCTTGTAAATTCTTTTCATCGCTCACCCGGTAACGCTCGTTTGCGAAAACTCACAGTTACCGGAGATCCAGCGAGAAAGGTCGAAATCGCATTGCAGAAAGAGCACTTTTATTCATTGTGACAGTTCTGGGGTCTCGCTCAGGAGTAGAAGTGTCGCATCGCGTCAAAGATATCTCTCGTTCTAAAAATTTCCGAATTATAATAGAACTGGCGGGTCACTCCTTGAAAGCATCTTGGTGTGCTGATGTCTATCCATGCCTTCGTGTCTTCTGTTTTGCATGAAATGTGATCCTTTCCAATAACATTGTGGGAATAGCGCTGTAGCGTTTTAATGATAATAACAAATCAATGTTTATCCAAGACATATTTTTGCGACAAAAACGCAAGGTATTGATATAGTTTATGTGATATAGACTTTGATTGGATTGTTAGAGAATATTTATGAAAGATATCTTCAAGTCAAATCGCTGTAGAACGTTTTTTTTCAGTTTTCTACCAATGAAAGATGTTTTGAATTGATAAAAACAGAAACTCATTTTGAGACAATATCATCAAGACTACTTGCAGTTTATTCCAAATCTTGTTTACCACAGGCTAATCGTTTTGTTCTCACGTGTCAGTACTAAGTTTAGATTATGAATTAAGTGGGCATTTCCTGGTAGTAACAATCTATTCTCATTTGAATTCATTTCGCCGTATAAACCAAAAATATTCGATATATGATACGAAAATTAGGTATTTTAAGTCTAGAGATTGGCAGAGGTATCGGTATTGGCAAGTATCGGTGATTTTTGAAGTATCGGCATGTATCGGTGATTTTCGAAATATCGGTGTCGGTACTGGTATCAAAAAAATTTCATCACTGATACCGCCGATACCAGATACGTCTTTTTACAACGGAACGTACGGAATGCGCTTTATTTACGTGATAATAAATGAAAAGTCTATTTGCTTGCAATCTTTGGACCCGTGTATGGTTGAACGCAGCATATAGTTGCAAGAGTTCAAGGGTGCAAACGTAAGCAGGCGAACACATAGGTGGCTGCAACTATATCAAGGGCAAAAGTATGTGGGTACAAAAGGCCTTAAACATATTTAATAAAGCATTCGGTATCGGAAAATAAATTATGAAGGTGGTATCGGTACTTGTATCGGTATCTGCGGAAATTTTGCTATCGGCCCATCTCTAATTTCAACATAAGCTAGAAGTGTCGCAAGCTAGCTTGAGTTGGAGACAAGCTTTGAATTTACCACCAGTTATTATCATTCGAGGCAAGATTTAGGTTACAGATTGAAAATTTATAGCCGCATTTCATCTGCTGAAAGCAGCGACCGGCACAAAGTGAGTCGGATTCACCACGTGTATGGGGTCTAGAAAGCTTCGGCAACCAGATGAGACATCGAAAACGACAAACAACTATCTATCTGTAATATCATCTCCCGTTAGAGCGGAAGGAGAGAGAAAATAATCGTCAGTTCGCCCGGTAACATATCTTGGTGATTTTCTCGAATTTATGTTCTGTAACATCAACTTTTATTTTGATCTGGCCAATGCACATAGCGGGCACGCTATTCGTTCCGAAATAGCCTTCCTGTGGGAGGTAATAGGATTTTTCGAGTGGTTGGGAACTGCTTCAACATAGTCCGATAATTGAGAATAGTCAATAAATAGACGTTTCATTACTAGCACACACAATTTTTACAATCAATCGGATGATCGGTGTGGGTTATCTTTATGCAGCATTTTGAGAATATTTTATTACAAACTCCAATTGTTACCATTCTCAGCACCGCTGATATTGATATCAACTGATATAAAACCCCACACTACAATCCATTTATCGGTGCTGATGTTAACGGGGCCAATAGTAGTAGGCCTTTAAAGTTCCACACTTTTACTTTGTTGGAAAATGAGGAAATCTGTCCAAAATATGTAATCACTTACAAAAAATGTAATAAGTTTAAACACATAATGTGTAAAATGCTTTTTTATTAATTATTGTCGAGTATGGCGGCGCGATCCATTTTTGGCCTGTGCTTAACAAATATAAATCTCCAATGTGCAAACGCTGAAGCTACAAAATTGTTTCATGCTGTTGTAAAATATTTATATAAAAAATTTCTAAAAAATTCAATTTGTTGACAGAAGTGAAATGGACGCCATGGTCACCTTGTTCAAGTTCATGTTCCCCAGGTGTCCAAATAAGAACGAGGACTTGTAATAATTCGTCATACATTGTTAGTGAGAATGCAACAAAAAACCAGGTGAATCATATTACTTTTTGATGGAATTATAATATATTTATTGTATGCACCTTTTTGTGTAAATTGACATTAAACTCGGAAAGCAATAGAGCCTAATGGGCTAGTTTATTGGCGAAGCTGTTTTTGTATTGCTGTTTTGCTATGTTTCTCTGCGTTGTATAAAGAGGCGATGGATAAGAAAATGCGTTGAATGTTCAAAGTTGTACTTTCCCATTGCACATTTGGCCTGTTTAAACCCAAAAATATGGCCAGTTTTAGTGGATTGGGATAAAAATTAATTTTTTTTCAATGATATTCTTCACTCCATAAGCATGGACGAAGCAATTTTTAGAAGGGACCAACTAATGGCCACTTAATACCAACGAGCTACTACAAGTTGTAGTACCAGCGACTTGACTCAAAACGGAAACATCCCAAACAGAATTGAACCGCTATATGATATTAAGTGCAGTGAGTGGTATCTGTCCTCGGCGATGGTAAAATCATGCCATTTTTTTTTTCTTTCAGTCGCCACACGCAGCAAATACTTTAGGACTATTCTAAAGCTCTCATACAAACGATACTGTAAATTTTGAAAGCATCCTTTGAAATTTTTGTATACAACAGCTTTTCTTTAATTAAACCAACAAATTACAGGCGCAGACCAGAAAATGCAATGCAGATTTATGTACAGAATATACTGAGGATGGATTGCGTTGCAAAGGTGTTGGGGTTGCCCAAGAACAATGTACATTGGAAGCATTCAAGATATTTTTGCAAAATAACATAGATTGGAGCAACATTGGTCCGAAAGAAAGTAAATAAAAGTATTAAAAAACATACATTGTAACAAAAATTCAGTGAGAGTAATTTTGCTCGATGGTATTGAAATAAAATTATTAAACGATATTTTTGGCCAATTATAGGCTGCGCGCGAGTCGTGGTCCATTGACAGTCTATACTTACGAGCAGGTATACGTTTCATCAACAAGACGTGTTCGAATTTGCAATATATACGACTGGAGAAAATGGACATTAAATTTACTGCACTTTTGCTACAGTGTATATTAAGTAGTTTCGCAGATTTTCGCTCAACGTTACCATGACTAGTGCAAGGTTTCTGTTTAAATGCCTTTATATCACGTGTTTTTAAATATGAACAATTTTAATTCCGAAAAGCTTCAATTAAGAGAAAACTAGCAAATAACAAATTTGACTGACTTTGTTGTATATATTTATCACAAAAATATTGCCCTGAGTATATTGTAATAGTGTTTTATCAATCGCAAAATTATACTAGTCCAATTTATATAGCAGTCAATATCGTTCTTATCAACTTTTTCTATATCCTTCTTGGAGTGGATCACCTTGACCAAGGCCCGGTACTGGCGAAAACTCATGGACGGACAGGGTTACTGTTCCTGAAGTCGCCGCGACTCGAACTAGAGAGCTTTAACCTGCGATGACAACAGGTTTAACCACAAGGCCATCGCACTCACTGCCCCAAACGTGAAATTCAATTAGAAAAACCATTGAGAGAAACATGAAACTGGGTCAAATTGACAGATGGCATTGTTGCTCGTCATTGTTCCCCTGGATGCTACTTATCAGCTTATTAAGCTGCTCATGGCCTCATTTCAGGTTCTAGCATACCCACCTGAAGCAAAAATAGATCTCTTTGTTATGTATCATATAATCAAAATGTAATCTAATCTGAAATTAATGTAAGGCATGAAATCCAGTCTTCTTCAAGCAGTAGTCTGATTCGGGATCAGCAAGCAGAAAAAAATAGCTTACTTTCTTCGTTGGCACGCGTTCCTATTGAATCGTATCTATAAATATGATAATATTAAAATAGCTAGGTGTCAATGAAGTGGCATGTTTTTTTTATTTTTTTGTTTTATTTCTCTGTTGACATTGCCTGATTCTTATAGCTAAGTTTTGGGTCAAAAATAGAATTTCGTTTGTCTATTATAATTCACCACTTGAAATTTTATTCTTTATCTATTTATATTATCCGTCTGTTTCCCTATTTACGATAGAGTCACGATCATGAATAATTTGGTTCATAATATTGCATGATTATTGGAAACAACACATAATTTTTATTTTGTAAACCTTTTTTGCGCAGAAATATATGAATCTCCGGAAAAGGGCTTGAGAATAAGAGTATCCCAAATCAGATCACCAGGAATGAATGTTAAAGTCGTCAAACTGGAAAACGATAACAATCTACCTTAGATGGAAAACAGAGCTATTTATTATTAAACGAGGGTGCGATCCATCAGTGGCACATATTTAACAGACCTGTTCTGAACATTTTATAGTGTGTCCGTGTGTTTATGTTAATTTGTTGCAAATTTTGCCAGTGCTGCTACTTGAATTTATCCTAGCCAGCTGCATTATCACTTGTTTTAAACAGATCTCAATTATCATGTTTCCGCACCTGGTTTTAGTTATATTCTTAGTGACTTATTTAAATGATGAAATCAGTAAGTTTATAAAATACATTCTCGTTTTTTTATTTGTACTTTGGGAACTTGTGGTTCTCCAGTTAATTAGTGTGATGTGCTGGAAAAATATCTTTACTTAACCAAGACATCGATGGTTAGTTGCGCATCAATAAGGGGTTTTCAAATTTCAGAGATATACGATTACTGCAAATGAACGGTAAATTTACTATATCTTCGTTACGGCAAACCATGACTGGATATTTTTTGTTGTTGTTGTCATTCAATACTATACATACTAATAATATTAATTTTGATTTGCTATCAATATGATCACGGATCTCTTAAATCAAAAATATTTGTCTTTCTAAGGTAATTAAGATGGTATTTTATCAATAATCATTCACTGCTTCATTCCGCATGTGATACTATAAAAAATATTTGACAAACCCATTCAAAAAGTTTATTCTGTTAAGCAATACCCACCTGCGCCTTGGGGCGCAGTACATCAGTGACTCATACTAACTCAAACAAGTTTGGTCATAATTTTTCCACCGGGAAGTTATTTTTCGACCTGATGGAGAAAAATTAAACGAAAAATGGCAAGTATAAAGTTTTAATGAAAGTTGATGTGAATATATCCTTATGTTTCTTTAATTTTTGTATTTTTTCACGTGTGCTTTTCAAAGAAGGAATTTGTAACATAGTTTACACTGCAATACGTTTATCATTGTTTGGATCAATTAGCGGGAATAAAATTTGTGACGTTTGAAATTGTCACCTTCTAAATTTTTCCATAAAAAATTCCTTCATGTTTGAAATAATAATAATGTAATAGAAAAAATATTTTTTGACTTGATGAATGCAGATTAAACGAAAAATGGCAAGTATGAAGTTTTTAAAAAAGTTGATGTCAATATATCCTTACGTTTCTTTAATTTTCGTATTTTTTCCACGTGTGCTTTTTATAGAAGGACTTTGTAACATCGTTTACACTGCAATACGTTTATCATTGTTTATGTAATAGAATAATTGCAATGGAATAATGTAATAGAAAAATTCTTTGTCTGATTTTCGACTCACTGTTATTTTCCTAAAGCCTCGTCTTCGTAGTTGGTTTTAGGAGCTTTTCGATTGAATCCGATAATGTGGAAGTGTGGAGCAATGAACTATAAAGCTACTTTTGAATTTATCAACCTTCCTACCTGGTATTTGTTTTTTATAGAAGTTCGCTCTGTGCAAAGTCTAAAAGGAGCTGACTAATGGACACTCAATTGTCAAAGCGCGACTACGAGATAAAGTTTCAGCATCTGCAAGCTGAAAACATTCCATCCGATACTTGACCCGTCAGTAACTCATATTTAATAAAGCATACCTTGACATTAAATTTCCAACTGAAGCTCAATCAAATGAGGAACAGGTACCGAAATCACGAGAAATACTAGAAAAATTGAGTTTTCGAGGGTTTCTCAAAGTTAACATGTAGGTTGTAGGTATAAAAAGTGTATATATTTTTATCGATATTGATGATTTTTATGAGCCCCAAAAAAGTCACCGCTCCCGGCGAAACGCATTCAGAAGGTTCCAAATATAATCTATCTCGATCAGTTTTTTCCTAGTAGTCTGGTGATAATAATAATAGATTCCTTCGGCCTATTAGTGCAGTCGTGCACGAATTTTGTTCACAAATATTTTTATCGCATTCACAGTTTGACTCCTGCTTTAGCGACGCTATTCATCAATAACACATGCACAGTAAGATATTTTTAGCACGACTTTATGATTTGGAAATTAAAGTCAGAAATTCCATCAAGCATGGGTAACTGATGGATTCTACCAAGGCGCGGTCCGTTAGTGGCTAAGGCTTGATAAAATACTTACTTACATACTTAACAAACCATTCTTTTACGATATTATTTTGACCAGAATGATAAAATTAAATTCTGTCGTTTGAAAATTCTCGTTGTTGACGACATACTATGATAGTGTTTACTCTTTTCTTAAAATAGGTATATTTATTATTTGAAACGTGCAATTGTTGAGTGCATAACAGAATTTCAAAATGTTCATTTCAAAAGGATCATTTTGCAAAACGTGCAAAAAGCAGTAAATCTTGCCTCTAGCTATTATGTGATTTTTCAACAACATATTTGCAGGATAATATTAACAACATATGTTCACATTAATCAGCAATTTGCAGTTATCATCGTTCTTTTATTCTCAATCGGACATTGTGTCAAGCATGGTAAGAGTAACTTGGTAAGTGGGTTTCATCGGCACAAGCTTGGTACTGAAAAAACAAAACAAAGATCTGTTCATCGAATCAAACCTTTGTTTAATTTTCTTGTAAAAAATATTCATTAAATAAATTTAACTAAAATATTGACTACGTGAGTATTTAAGCGTTTCATATCGATTAGATGCAAAATAATATGAGACAGGATACATCAGACCGCATGCTAATGAAGAATATAATAGTAGCAATCTGCTTGTGTATTACAATTTCAAGAGGACAATGGCCACCCGGTGAGTGAAATGAATATATATATATATATATATAAATTTTAATATAATTAAATAAGTTGCTCGCAAATGTTTTTCTTGTTAATATAAAACAAAGAACATGCACATATGTTTTACCAAAACGTTTATTCAAATGTTTTTGAGAACAATTCTTCAGTTTCATATTCAAAAAATATGTATGATATTTTTTTGTATAAATTTGGAAGGAACTTTTCAGCATTGTTCATTCCGTTTTTCAGGTTGCTGGGAGTTTCACTTACTAAATTAAAAAACGAAGTTTCCCCCCTTTTTCTGACCCAGATTAAAAATTACTTTCAAAAAGAATTTACTGCATTTTCCCAATTCTGTGCCGTTGTCGTACATGCGTCACAGATGGACCGCGCCTTACCGACGTAATCCATCAATGGCACATACATACAAAATTCCGATTGGTGTTATATTCCGTTGTTAAATAAGGCTTTGTCGTGCTTTAATTCGCGATAGGTTCGACTGATATTGAGTAGTGATGGCAACCTAGTTATTTCTTAAACTAGGTAGTAAAGTAAAACGAATTTATCACAAATTTGGGTAAAGTACTAGGCAACCTAGATTCACTTTCAAAACTAGATAGTACCCAGATTAAAAACCAGGTAAACTGGGTAATTGTTGTTTGGCTGCTATAAGGCATTTTAAAAGATTCGAAAGTTAAAATCTTCAAATAGTCATAGTCATAGTTTCGAAAGCTATTTTTGATAATGAAAATATGATTTACTATAATTACACTGGGTACCAAGTATTTTAGCCAGATACCTAGTTGTAAATTAGGTAAAGTTACCTATTTTACCTAGTAAATTTTCTCGGTGAAAGTTTTGAAACAGAAAACTCGGTGAAAGTTTAAACTAGTCTTTTAGAATAAACTCGGTAAACTTAGTATACTAAGAAAACTGGGTACTTTTACCATAGAATTGCCAACACAACTTTTTCGTATCGACAATTTACCTTGCGTACAGATACATATAGTACGGGGTTTATTTTGTCATATTTGAATTAGCTCTGAATGACGCTATCAAACGATAGCAATAACGGACAAATCATGTTGGCTAAGGTATATCCAACTATTTATAAATTTGTAACAGTAGGAGACCCTGATGCAAACTGCAAAGAAAAGGGCGGTTCGTGTAAGTACATCTGGGAAAACTGCGTTAATAGACTGCCTCGAGCACAGAATCTTTGTCCTCATGTATGGAAACAATGTTGCATACCTTCAAAACCTCTTCTGACAGCAGGTGGGTATTCTTTTTTGTTCGATTTTGGCTGGAATTCAGTATTTTCCAACAAATGTGACTGAAAATTATGTAAAACTAAACGGCAAACTTCCCGATACTTTTATCTTCTAATCTAATTTAAAATTTGAACATTCATAATGTAATTTGCTCCCAAATTTAAGCCAATTTATTCCGTCTTGTTAAGCATGAACCATCAACAAATTGTGGATCGCGCTGTTTCGGTTTCTTGCTTTCTTGGCAAAATAAAATTTCTGATTTCGAGGTAAAATATTTTAAAAGAAATTAGTGTAAAATCGCAAATTTCGCTCAAAACCGTGGTTGAGTACTTAAATAAACAATCGAATTATCAGAATCGGATAAGTATATAATTTGATCCAAATCTTGAATCTGTGTCATCCTTGATTGTGATCTTTCGCTGGACGAGTATGGCGATAGCACCCAGCGCGGAAATAATTTGCGCGTGTTTTGTTAAACTTGAGTCACTGATGTATCAATGCGATGCGGCGTGTCCATCTGTGACTTATTCTTGACAAAATAAAATTTCCTATCAGGACAAACACAGACTTCCAGCTTTTGTGTGTCCCGCGGTCACACTCCACACTTTTGGCTGACAATAGTCGAGCATTACGTCAAAAGTGCTAATACTTCTTTCACAGGCAACTTACACTGTGTAAGCGAACGCTGTTAGTGTTGTTGGAAAGATATCAACTACCTTTCCCTATTTGGCCGAGCTTATCTAAGTTTTCACAAGCTTGGTTGAGGGATGGGCGGGGATTACGAGCCGGACCTACTAGGACTCGAACACGTGATCTCCAACTTGCTATATGATAACGCCCGTAATACCCACCATGTCATCGCACCCACTGTAGTGCATACATTTTAATATAACTATAGTGATACCGAGACTTCCAAGGCCGGTAAATACGGATGGAGCATGTACGAGGGAAGGAGGAAAATGTCAAAATTGGTGGATTTGTAATGGAAGAACAAAACCAAATTTATGTGGAGATAATACGCAGAAGCAATGCTGTTTTCATCAAGGTATCTCTATAATGTTGAAAAAAGTATAGTTGCATTTTTCTTAATTCTAGAACCGTGTTAGATATTTAATCGAATATACCAATGTGGTACTATAGGTATGGAAATTAAGTATTGAAAAAAATAGAGAAAATGTGAGAAATAAACTGAAAAAATGTTTATGAAACTTTCCTATACTTATATGAGCGATAGAAATAGGGTTCAAAGTAAAATTGAGTCCCGGAATTTGATTGAAGACAAATATATATGTGCATGTTTTATCCGACAGATATCTAAATTTATTTGTACTCAACTTACTGGAATTTTGATTGAATTTTTTGTCATAAAAAAATTAACAACAACAATAACATAAAGTGACATAACATAACATAAATAACAAATTTTATTAATAATGTTGAGAGTTGTTACGAACATGTCTTGGTTTCGATCTTCGGCATTTCAGTATGACAAGACGTTCTCGCTTTATTTCAGTTTTGAATGTTAGATGCGGAACTTCGGTGTGCAATCATGATCAAATATGCAGAAACGGACAATGCGTTTGTAAGAAAGGACATAATCATCTAGGAAAAATGCGTTGGTAAGTTTCTCATCTCGTATGTATACTATACCACTGATCGATAAGGTTGGGAAATGTGATTCGAAGCACAAATTATTCAAATAAATCGTGAAACGGTCATAAAAATTGTTAAATGAAGCGGAATTTTCATTTTCAACGCCAATCGATTTTGGCCAAATTTAATCAAAATCGATTATATTTTGTCGTTAAAATGAGAATGTTCGCTCATCACTGACTCATACGTAACCAAACATGTAACGAAAAGAATTGTTTCACAAGTTACGTAAATGCCTTTGTCTATCTATTGCAGTTAGGGCTGTGCAATTCGATTTGGTGATTCGGATCGATTCGAAGCACAAATTATTTGAAACGACCATGAATTGCTAAATAAACTAGAATTTTATTTTAACGACAAAATGCTATCAATTTTGGTCAAATTTGACCAAAATCGATAGCATTTTGCCGTTAAAACATGAAAATTGTTGTCCTTGGACAATGTAGTGAACTTTCAATTTCTTGATAACCATGATGGCGAAAAGTTGTGATAGTGAAATTGGGATATTTGTTATTTATATGGAATCAGTGATTCGATCCAATTCGAAAAAAAGTCGGTTTTGCCCAGGCCTAATTGCAATTGGGATTTCTGCAGTTACTTATTTCAATGAAATTTCGCTATACATTGCAGAGTGTGATGCCCCAAAAGTTTACAAGACCTGTCCGACAAATTGCCCAAGAACATGCGATGATTTGAATCCAAGATTTTGTACATTACAATGCAATCTGTCTAAGTATTGTGTTTGTCCTGATAACATGGTTCAAAGAAGCAAAACGAATGATGAATGTGTGAGAGAGGAAGAATGGTGAGAGGAAGAGGTGAACGAAATTTTAGTGTTCAGATTTTTTTTATTGTTGTATAAAAATGATCTGGGAAAGTCTTTGGAAAAGAATTCGACAAACTACTGGGCAATGAGGCACAGTAGTCATACGCTCAGTGGAATGCATTCGAAACAAAACTGCACCGCTATATTGGAGTGCAATGTTAAATGGTGTCTGTTATAGACTTGAATATGATGATAGCATATTTGTAATAACACGAATGCTAATCAAAAAGGTAGCGGTAAACCAGAAATGCCCTTATTTGGCAATCAAAATAGTCGATTATTCTGGTTATTTAGCGCCTTTTGTATAATATTTGGTGGTATTAGAGTGAAAATGACCGATATCGATACTCAAAAAATAGTCAATACTATAGGTAGGTGAGGGGGAAAGCAGTAATATAAACAAGGGTAAGTTCTTAGTTGACGAGTTCATGCTTGTACTGTTTTAAAAATATGAAGAATCAGTTTTTATAAATAGCAATTTTATGAAAAACAAATCTGCCTCAGGTTTAACGAAACATGTTTTGTTATTTTGTGGGTGCAATTAACCAAGTTAAAAATGTTGACCTTTCGACAAATCGTTTTTATTATCATTAGCTGGAATACATGAGGTAAACCTAGTACATTAAATAGTTTGGACCGTATTTTATCAAATATTTTCAGTTTTCTATTCAACATCATTCGTATTCCGCCATTTTCAATTTATTTCATTCAATGTGTAGCTGAAGCTGTTAATATGTTCCAGATTCAGGAGTCAAATGTGGAAACATTGTGTGTAGCCCGGGTCAATTCTGTAGAAATGAACAGTGTGTATGCGAGGGTGTAGCCCATAACCATCTCGGAAAATGTGTCGGTAAGTTAAGGCAAATCATGTAGTATTAGAATAATTTTCTTTAGAACGATGAATGAACGTCTTTGGATGCCACTAAAAAGGGATGCAATGATACCATTACTTGAAGATACCGAAATTAGAGTAAACACAGTTTTTTTGCATTCACGAAATTCTGCTGAGCAATTTGTTTTCAATGAGTTACTCACACAACAAGCGCGATTTGAATGGTTTTAACTTATTCAAATATTTGTCAACATATGTTTCTTCCTTTACGAGCCTTTTGTTTTGACATGTAATGCTAAAAATGCCAAATAATGAAAAAAAAATCTAAAAAAATAATATTCTATAATACATCGCTCACAAAACAAGAAAAATTACACTTCAGGTCTTGTGCTGTGAAGTCTATCAAGATGCTTACACATCATCAACACTCCTATTTAATAGCGGCGTTGAAGCATTTTGAGTTACAGGAAGTAAATTAGTCAAATTAATTTGACTTGGATGAGCTAGACACAAACGTAAAAAAAATCCCACCACCCTCTTGCTATGCAACTTTATCAACTGCTCTTTAGTTAGAACGGCCCAGTAAAAAAAAAAAAAAAACTTTTTGTCCTCTGATCCCATCTAGTCCTATTTGCTCCAGTTGCATATTTCAATGGAATTTTGTTACATATTGCAGAATGTGATGCGCCGAAAATTTATAAAAACTGTCCAACTAACTGCCCAAGAACATGTGATGATTTGAATCCAAGATTTTGTACATTACAATGCAACTTGTCGAAATATTGCGTTTGTCCTGATAACATG
The DNA here is from genome assembly GCA_963675895.2 of Styela plicata. Taxonomy (NCBI): domain Eukaryota; kingdom Metazoa; phylum Chordata; class Ascidiacea; order Stolidobranchia; family Styelidae; genus Styela; species Styela plicata. Next base: position 17,549,503 of record OZ023145.1, read on the forward strand.
GTTCAAAGAAGCAAAACGAATGATGAATGTGTGAGAGAAGAAGAATGTTCAAGAGGTTGTCGAGATTTTATTGTTCAGATTTTTTATTATTTATAAATCATCTGGGAAAGTATTTAGAAAAGAATTATTTATATGAATGAATGAAAAATAACTTGAATATGGATATTCTATGGTATGTGCCATAGATAAACCCCGGCTTGTTGGTGTGAACATGTTCCTACACCAATTTTCTTACTGAGGTTGGTTAGTTAAGTTTAAACTGTCGATCTAACCTCCTTAAAGTTTAACCCTTTTTAGTACTATTAATATTGTGGTTGATGAGAAATTTTATGCCAACGAATCTACATTACAGGAAGAAACTGCGAAGGAGAAGGAGGAGAGTGTATATGGAATTCATGGGAATGTTTTCAGGGAGAAATTAAAAATTTCCAATGTCAATCAGGAAAATTATGTTGCATTTCTAAAGGTAATACTACGTCCGTGTACTAATTTTAGTTGAGAAAATTTACCCCAGCCAAAAAATAGTTTTGTCTAAACTAATTTTTTATTGAGCATGTTAACCTCGTTGGGGCGATCCATCTGTGACTTGCGTGAAAAAACGAAATTTCTGATAGATCAATATATAACGGATTAGTGGTGATAGTATAAATGACTTTATTTTTACAGCCAATTCTCAGAGTGGAATCACTGTGATCAAGAAAGGACCTTTACAAGCGGCGATTTATAACAAACAGGGTTACAGTTTTAAGAAAGATATGATCTTTTCGGTTCGTCTTGGCCTACCCAAGTTATTATACCTTGGGATACGTGGTGAGATTAACGAGTTTGGCTCGCCGGTACTAGAACCCGAGATCTTTAACTTGCGATGCCAACATGATAACCACCAAGCCATGGAGCCCACTTCAAAGTAAACGCGGGCAGGGCGTAGGACCTGGCTGAGGTCGAATGAAAGGGTGTTGCATTGAAGTGTCGGGGGGTTTGTGGCCACTCTGTTTTCGTAAGAGTTTCGAATTTATAAAAAATACTTGATTCGAAATCGAATCGAATACTTTTATCAAGAATTGAATATATCTGAATACCTAATTATAATAGTAGTTAGTCGTTTCTATTAAGGACTGCTTTTCAACTTAGAGTAAATATTTCCAGTGAGACAAAGAACGAAGAAAAGATTTCTAGTGTTCAAAGTGTATTATTTAAATACTTTAATGAAAACATTCAGATCCAGAGAGAAACTGTGGAAATAATGTATGTGGTAACGATCAATTCTGTAGAAATCGACAATGCATATGTAAAAGAGGGCATAACCATCTCGGAAAATGTGTCGGTGAGCTAACCAGAAATCATTTAGAATATAAACCAAGCTTTGTAAATGTGTTCTCTAGAATTGCATATTGCAAGATGCCGTGGAAGGCGACAAAAGTAAAGAATTGATAATTTGCTTCACCTATACAACTCCACCCTATACTATAGAAATTATTTTTCACTTTCCAACCCATCCGCGGTGCTGCAATTAGAGTCAAATAACGCATTTGATTAGATAAGATCCAAGTTGACGTAAGGAAAGGGTGGTTGTAAGATTGCATCTAGTTGAATCGCACCCATTTTATATCGAGCTTAGGACAGTTGCACCCCGGGAAATTACACCCTGGAAAAAAGTACACGCAGTAGAATCACAACCAGTAGGATTACACCAAGTAGGATTGCACCCAGTGTAGGATTACACCAACTGTAGAATTGCACTCAGTAGGATTGCATTCAGTAAGACTGAAAACACTATGATTGCACCAAGTATTATGATTTTTTGAGGGATTGCACGTACTAGGCAAAAGGCTGGACGCAATTATGCGGTCAATCATATCTAGGAATGCAGCGTGTATCTTCGGTATGCGGTATTATCTTTTATCAACTGCAAATAACCGTTTTCTTATTGTCACATTTCTATTCAAATTTGTTATATGTTGCAGAATGTGCTGCCCCAAAAATATACAAAAACTGTCCAACAAACTGTCCAAGAACATGTGATGATTTGAATCCAAGATTTTGTACATTACAATGCAATTTGTCTAAATATTGTGTTTGTCCTGATAACATGGTTGAAAGAAGCAAAACGAATGATGAATGTGTGAGAGAAGAGGAATGTCCAAAAGGTTTTACTATATAAACTACATAGAACTGTAGCACAATTACAGTACATTTACTCTCCTTTTGCAGTAGTAAATTTACAAAATTAGAAAACCGCCTTGTTAGCGATGTTTATATCAATGGGACGCGCTTGAGGTCGTCTTTCCTCTGTAATCTCCTTATAATTGACTGAAAAACTCAATCTAAGTTTTATTTCAATTTCGCAATTGTAATATCACTGCGAAATAGGCGATTTTACTGCCTTTTTGTTACAGTGATATATTTTTCAATATCGATGACCAAGAGTGATTCAATATATTTCTATCTTCACATTTCTGTTGTAACGAATTTGTCATATAGACGACACTTTGTACACCAATCAGAAATTTTGTTTTGCTAAGCATGGGCCACAGATTGACCGCGCCTCGGCAGCGCACTACACCAGTGACTCATACTTGTTTGAACATGTTTGAACGAAAATTTTCCAACTCCCCGACGAAAATTTTCATTTGTCAAGTATGAGCCACAGATGCGATCCATCAGTGACACCTACTTTACAAAAATTGTTTGATCATTTTTTTGAGCTGGGACTTCGCAATTCGTTTTGTGTGCCATATCTGCGTTGACCCAAAATAATTGTAGTCAAGGATGTCTTAAAACACTTGATATTAAAATTATAGATAAAATATATATTCATGTAAATAAATGATTTGTACCACAGATCGAAACTGCCAATCGGAAGGTGGGCATTGTGTATGGAATTCGTGGGAATGTTCGCGAGGAGAGATAAAAAATCACCCAGGATGTCAATTTGGGCAATCTTGTTGCGCTCCTAGAGGTAAATTATACCACATTACTTCCATGTGTTCGATTGGAACTATTTCATTCGTCGACTATTTTAGTCTACAGGGATGTCTGTGCCTTAATTATTGCTATACTGAGCTCAACACAAAGTACCTTTTTGTAGAAGTTCTAATCCCTTTGGTGCGATTTTTCTTGCTGCCTTCTTTTCATTCATGACGAATAAATTAGTAGTTTTTTGTATGAAATATGACGAAATATTGTGTAGAATTTTGACCTTTTTCCTTCCAAGTTTCTGAATATGCTGTACGATATATAATTCTGTTATCATATATTGGTTGAAGGAGGAAATCAAAACAAATGCGAACAGTTGAATGGAAAATGTCAATATTTTGGAATAAATTGTCTCGGAAAACTTTTGACAGACTCCAATCTTTGCCCAACATTTCGGCAATGCTGTATACCGCTTGCTCCAGGTAAACAATATCTCGATTAATAGCCATATCATGAGGAAGTCCTCTTGTAATTTTTCCGGTTTGATTTTTCTGTATTTTAACTGGCAGTAATCTTGTATACTGTTTAGTTCACGGAGTTATTCATTGGGTGCACATTATAACGTCATAAATTTGACTTGAATCCTGAACTTGAATCCTGCCTCCTTCTGCAACTGTCTATACATCCTGATATGCATTGAATAACGCGCCACATAAAACTGTTTAGTATTTCAATATCTTAGTTCAATGAAAGAAAATAAAAAAATAAGTTCACATAGTCGTTGCAGGGGAGGAAATTGCGTGAGAAATACATGACAATATATCGGCAGCGTAGCAGATTATCTGTGACCTTTCAGGCAACGATGCTGTCTTCCCAGAGGTAATAGCAAGGCAGGTCACACTGACAATATATTTTTATTACATGTTTTCATTACAACTCTCAACCTTGTATTCATTATATGAGATTGATTTCCAGCTCAGTATTTTAATTAATTTATTATTTGCAGTTAAATATTATTAACAAACAGTTTCAGATTGTCGATCAAAAGGAGGGAATTGCGTGAGGAACTCGTTCCAATGTTTCGGTGGCACAGCAGATTATACATGTCCATCCAGACAACAATGCTGTCTTCCAACAGGTAATCCCAGTCCGAAATATTTTGTACATATCTGTTTTCGTTAAGTTTGAGACACTTATGGGTCGCGCCGCCTAGACGCGGCCATCTGTGCCTCATGCTTGAGAAATAAAAATTTTGAACAGGATGGAATCGCAGACATCACCTAACATAGTTTTATGGAAAAAGAGTTTTATGAACACAAATCGTTACTGAGGTCAATATGACGATATTAATTGATGCTTGCATCGCAGTTTGATAACCTTGTGTTCGAAAAAGTCCGACTCGCAAATCCATGCCAACCACTCAACCCAGAGTGTAATAACTTAACTAGGATCAATCCGGGAACTCCATAACAACCCTAGCACTGTTGGCATAATATAATTTCTGTAAATATTTCGCGTGTTCAGAGCTATGATGCCACGCCATTTGCGGACTAATTTAGTCGACAGGAATGTCTGTGACATAATTATTGCTATACTGAACCAACACAAAATATCTTTTTGTAGGAGTTCTATTCCCTTTGGTGGGATTATTCTTGCCGCCTTCCTTTCATTTATGGCGAATAAGCTGGTAGTTTTTTGTATGAATAAATATTATGTAGAATTTTCACCTTTTCCCTTCCAAGTTTCAGAATATACTGTACGATATAATATTATAATTATGTTATCATTTGTTGGTTGAAGGAGGAAATCAAAACAAATGCGAACAGTTGAATGGGAAATGTCAAAATTTGCGAACAAACTGTCTCGGAAAACTTTTGACGGATTCAGATCTTTGCCCAACATTTTATCAATGCTGTATACCGCTCGCTCCAGGTAAAAAATATCTCAATAGATAATCATACAATAAATGTTGTGTAAATATCCCATAGTTGGTTCTATTGTATCATATAAGTGAGATTCAATCGAAACGTCGTTTTAAGAAATTTATAGTTACGAATTAATATTATCATGAACAGGCCTAAAAAGTAATGTATTTCCAATCACACTTCATGTCCGCGACCGAGCTTTTCATTTTCAACGATCGATTGCATAATAGCATCGATAGCATATCATCATAATAAGTATATTTGATCATTAACCGCTTTTTAGTTTCATATCCATTGGGGAAAATTTAGTCAAATCATCATATGTTAAGTTCGTGTCGAATATCGCGAATAAACTTCTAATTGGGTACATGTCGGATATTGTGTAAAACTACAAGAAATCTAATAAATCATGATTATATATAAAGTAAAATTATACAGTAAAATCGTATGTTTAGTTCGAAAAATTATTGACTGCGTGCGCATTATGGTGTCATAAAGTTGACAATTCAAATCTTCCAATACTGCATACACATCGTGCTGTTTATTGAAGACCTCGCCACGTAAAACTGTTCAGTATTCCAATATGTCAGTTCATAAATAAAATTAAATAATATTCACAGGTTCCGATTGTCGATCCAGGGGAGGAAATTGCGTGAGAAATACATGGCAATGTATCGGTAGCATAGCAGATTATCCATGTCCATTCAGACAACAATGCTGCCTTCCAAGAGGTAATAACGGGGCCTTTCAATAAGACACATCTCAGCCTTTTGTTTATTATCTCAAATAGAAGATTATAGTAAGTTTTGAATTCTTGAATTCTCAGCAATTGCCAAATAATTTTGTTAGACTGTTTTTTCTGTAAGCAGGACCAATTTTTAATGATGGGAAAAGTTGCAGAAGAAGAGGAGGAAAATGTACTGCTGGCCATTGTCACGGCGAAGTTATTCAAAACGAAATATTTGGGATCGAACTTTGTGATGAGAATACGATGTGCTGTCTAGATGGTAACTTGGAATTTATGCTATAAAAATTTTATAATTAATTTTGTCACATAGAAATGAGGGCGTTTTTTTATTCGGAAATTTTAGTTTACCAAATCAGAAATTAAGTTTTATCAAGCACAGGACACAGAGGCGCGAAACATCAGTGCCCCATAACTAATAAAACTTGTTTTGTCGGTATTTTTATGACGAGGACTTTACAAACAATCTTAACAATATATATTTACCAATTATGGGCCATTAATTCATCAAGCCCAAAGATTCGAATCGATTCCAAGCGCGAAAAATTCAAACCAGTCGTGAATCGGTCGAAACGAAAACGTACGAAAATTATCGAATTTTTTTTTGATAAATCATCGATAAAACACAATCGGAGTATTTTCAATTTTGGCCGAAGTATGAATTGAAAGTATATAGGCTTTAATAATTGTTACTATTATATTTCTTTGTTTCATAACTATAGATTTCTTGGTTTTTATAGTAGGTTTAAATTACAATGGTAAAAACGGGATATGTGCTATTTATATGGATTTTTGAAAATTCGAATTGTCCGAATTCGAATGATTTTTTTAGCCTGCCTAAAATTCGATTCTAGGATTGAAGTTTCATACTAATATTATTTCTTCTCGCCTTGTCTTCGAAAGCGAAGCAAGTTGCTTGTTGTTAATTTTTAAATTATCCTTCCCCTTTGCCTAGATCCGGATAAGAAATGCAAGGATGCATGTGGCGAATGTAAGGATGAGAGAAGGTGTAATGGGAAGATAATAAAGGGACTTTGTGGTGGAAAGAAAGTGTGCTGCTTTAAAATAGGTGATTGATTTATCTCATTCGGAGCAAGTTTGACATTTCAAATTTCCTAAAGTACTTGTTACTGTAAAAGTGGAAAATCAAGACATTGGTGAACAATGCATTTTTCTGTGTCATTCCAAATTAGGCAAGGGTATTGTTTCGTTGAAGTTGGAGTAGAAAATGAACAGTACCACACATTACCACAAAGATTCTGCCTGACTAACTTTTACAGTACCTTTTCTTACGGTTTGATCGTTTTTACATTTAATTATCAAACTTATAATTCAATAGACAAAAAGAAACACGCTGGATGTATAGCCAAGGGAGGATCAAACGCCGTTTGCATGAAAATAGAATGCAATGGATATTTCCAGAGATGCAACAAAAACACGCAATCTCAGTTTTGTCCAGATCATAAAAAGATGGAATGCTGCTTTCCTAAAGGCAAAAGTATGATGAAAACGTTTTTATCGAATAAATTGCATGATGATGCTTTTGTGCATAATTGGGGAAAATCACGAGAGACTGATACGTGCGGTCCCTCACAACAGACACGTTAAATGGGAAGTTTTTTATGCCAAAAGTCAGGATTGTTTAGATAGGACCTTCGTCAAATAAGATACTAGACAATCCCAGTAGTCCGCCAAGTAGTTTTATGTCCATATTTGCTCTGAGCCGTCAAAGCATAGACAATCATTGGCTCATGCTAAATAGAAAATATAAATACTCCCATTTATGGCTTCTTAAATTAGCGATGTAGATCACAAATCTTACTGATACTGCGGAGCCAGAACGTATTGCACAGGTATAATTTGGGTAAGCTAAGCCGAACAGGAAAAGATAAATATCTTTCCAGTAATATTAACCCTGTCCGCCTGTGGCCGTTGATACAGCGCTTTGGTCAGGGTGATCCATTAATTAAAGATTAAAGCTCAAAAGTTGAGATAACGATAAATATAGAAGTCGGTACATAGTTGACGATTGCTTAATGTATTTCCGACTATGTAGTTTATTACTTACTTACCTCAGATTTACAAACAGTGCTGACTGGATCGGAATAGTGAGTAAATAAAACCATCGCCTGGGTTTATGGATAGATAACCAGATATACACTGCTATTTAGTTTTATCAGTCATGTTATTAAACCTTATTCCAGAACCCAAACCGGGTGCAGCAAACTGCAAAGCAGCTGGAGGAGAGTGTGATTGCAATCCTTGTCCGGGAGAATATTTTCCAAACAAAGAAGGAAATCAGTTATGTGATGCTGGAAAGAAATGTTGCATAATAGGTTTGCTTGTACGCTACATCTAGAAAATTAAAAATTTCGCAATGTCGCAATGATAGAGTAACAATAGGAATACTTCGTGTATATTATTGTCCGTTGAAGTTGTTACTATCGTACTATGTTCATTAACAGCGCAGCAAATATAAAAACTAGAGTTGTGCAGATGCCAAATTTTTCACCGATACCGATACAACTACCGATATCACCTTCTCAATTTGGTATTGGCTATTGCTGCCGTTTGAGAACTTCGATAGCATTGAATGTATTAATTAAAAAGTAATAACTTTATAAATTGGATCGGCATGTTACTATATTTACTATTTCCAGACCCTATGTTAAAATGTAAGCAGGGAGGCGGGAAGTGTCAGCTGAAAACAGTAAAATGCAAGGGACCATATCTATCTGGATTTTGTGGACCAGGTGCAGCGGTTTGTTGCTTTGAAGGAGGTGGGTGGAAGCTTTTTTTTTAAGATAAGCTTCAGTTATAATCCCAATCCCAATGGCTACATTCAATGCCTATGTAAAAAGAAGTGACATGCTTAAAATTGCATGTTTATGCTTTTCTAATATGACTTTCTATCACGTATCAGAAATAGTATCAGTTTTTGTTAGGCTTGAGCCACTGATGGATCGCGCCGATGAGGCGCGGGTCGTCTGTGTCTCATGCTTGAAAAAAATTTAATTTCTGTTCGGGATGCGCCACCAGAGACGTTGTTTTTGAGACAGAAGTAACCCAAATATTTTGCTCAACAATACAAAATTTATACTTGACAAACAACTTTTTTATTTTAAGGCAATAATATACAACAATACTGAATTGGAATGTGTTACTATGAAATGTTTGATCCACTCAGAATATCTATGTTTGATGTTTCCAACACATTAGGCCCTAATTTCCAAACGGTTTGGTATTTGTTTTAAAGTTTTTATTATATACGGTGCAGATTTCATGAAACTGCAAACAACCGGAGCAAGCGAAAAAACCGCGAAAGGAGCAGGCGGGCGAATCAGTAAACTGAAAGGTTAGTTTTGATCTGTTTCAAATGGCCCTCTCCTTCCGGTTTCTGATCATTTGTTTCATGTTCATTAATATAGGAAATTTATATTTGATTTTGTACATTTTTTCGATTGGATCGACTCTCATCGTCGGTCGCAATGGACTATAATATTGATACTGATAATATTAAAGATTTAATACTTCAGGAGTGAAGGCTTCCGAAGCGATGGCAGAAGATGATTTGGGACATTTGAAGAAATTGAAAACTACGATCGATAGAGTTGCTGCAAAGACTGGGGTCGATGCTGCGATCATTGCAGGTGGATACTATCTTGCGTAACAGTTTTGCTATAAACAAATAAATATTGAAGATATTTTAATTTTCAGTTTTTTTTTTTATTTTTAATTTTATTTAAATTAACTCTGAGCAAGGCCAGAAGAACTGCTTAAAAGGAACCAACTAACGGCCACTTAATTGCAAAGAGCTACTGCAAAATGTAGTATCAGCAACTGCACTCCGAGACGTAGTCGGAAACATCCGAAAAGAAACCGAACCGTTATGGTGAAGTGAAGTGAGTGGCATCTCCCCGGAGCGATGTTAAAACCATCTACCGCTTGGGACTTTAACATTTTAAAAATTATTTATAATTTACTTACAATATACGAAATTACTTTTCGTGTACGTTGTTTATACCTTTTTTGTCCCAAAATAACACCTTCCGCCGCCACTGGCTTTGTTACCTACTGCTGACCCAATTATTTTTACTCCAACTTTTCTATTTTATGTTAAAATAAGAGAATTCAAAGTATTAATCTATGGATTCTCACTCTGATGTTCCTAGGATAACTGTAACTGTAAGATTTTGGAAACATTAGATTGATTTTGCTCGTAATTGGAAATAATTATGTGTGAAACTTTCACAAAAAGTGTAAACGAAATGACCATATTTTTCCAAAATGTTTAGTCATCATTCAATGTCGAAGTGGTAACTTAGCATGAATTATCAATTCCTGTATCAATAATGCAGACTTGTGTGTGAATCATCACCCACCCTCCCATCTTGTATCCGCACTGACCCTAACGTATGGGCTGTCAAACGAAAACAAGAGAGTGGTAAAAAGTGTTATCGTTGCATAAGGCATATGCCACTTACTGTACTCTATGGTAGCGCTTCATTTCTGTTTAAAATGTTTTTTATAGAGAAGTTGTTGGTATTTTTTTTTTATCATTTTATTGTAGGTTTTTGCCATATGTGTGGTCGTTAGGGCTGAGAAGAACCGAATCATTTGGAATTCGAATTTGATTCGAATACTTTTTTTGAATCAGATCGAATCATGAATTTTATTTAAATAACAAATATCCCATTTTTACTATTACAACTTCTCTTCATTGCGAAAATAGAAAAAATTTATAGTTTATAGTGTATATTCAATTCACACTGGATGTCTAAGAGCAACAAGTTTTTTATATTTTAACGATAAAATGTAATCGATTTTGATCAAATTTGACCAAAATCGATTGCAAATTTATCGTTAAAAATGAAAATTCTAGTCCATTTAGAAAGTATTTGTTCCTATGAACGATTCACGATTGATTCAAATATATTGTGACACGAATCGATTCGAATTGCTCAGCCCTAGTTGTCGTTAATCAGCTCTTTTAAACGTTGGTTGTGTCCTTGTTTGCTGGAAGTGGATTTCAGTGTAAACAATCTCTGAACTTAGGAATATTCTTTCCATGTTTATTTTATGCAAATTGTATTTTCCTTCAAAATTGAAATATGTTTTCGAAGCTATAACCAGCAGAGAAACGAGGGGTGGAAGACCGGAACACACAAAGAATCCAAAGTCTTTTGGAGCTATGCAGTTCGTAAGTATTCGAAATATAGAATTGCTTGATGTATTTCTGCAAATTGATCCTGATGATTGCATTTTATGCGTAAAGTAGTGATGGAAACTTTTTTAAAACTAATTTAAGTAAAACAAACTTACCACATAACCAGGTAAAAGATTACTGGGTAATTGTCGTTTAGCTGCATTTGAAAACATTTTTAACAGATTTGGAAATTAAAATCTTCATATAACATTTCTTAAAATCTTTTAGAAATAAAAATAGGATTTGCCTATATTTTTTTACTAGGTACCTATTTGAAATTAGTTAAATTTAGCTATTTAACCTAATAAATTTACTGGGTAAAACTTATAAATAAAGAAAACTCGGTTAAAAGTTTAAGTAGGTAAATTAGATATCAGTGAAACTAAATAAAGGTATTTTGATAATAAACTAAATTAGTTATACTAGGTAAACTAGGTACTTTGATCTGAAATTGCCAACATCTTGTAAAGCCTTTTGGAAATACCTGTTTAAAACTCTAATCCACGTAATAGTTGAACCATTACAAGTGAAGTAATGCTTCTGATAAACTGAATAGAGCATTAACTTTTAGTAAAGAACAAAAAAAATTATCAGTTTCTAACCTTTTGCAAGGTCATCCTCCTAAAATTTATTATAATCGTAATTTATAACAATTTCTGGCTGTCCATTCGTTTTTTTCCTAGTACGGAGTGCTTCAGTGGCATTTTTTAATGGATTTTTGAGGCTGCATTCAGAACAAACTTAAATAATTCTTATATTTATAGGACGGAGCGAAAAAGAGAGATGACCCATTGTCTGAGGAACATTTCCAAGAAGCAACTCAACATTTCGTCCAAATTTTAAAAGAAATATTCGGGAAGTTCCCTTGCTGGAGCCTCGAAAGCAAGTTGAGAGGTGCCATTGCCGGCTATAATTTAGGATCAGGTGGTGTAAAGACTATCGATGAAATGGATAAGGGTACTCCAGGGGATGATTATTCTGCAGATGTTGTTGCCCGAGCAAAATGGCTCAGAGCCAACAAACATTTCTGAAAGAAGCGAAAATATCTGAACAACTATTCAGTCGAAATTTTTTTGTCCAAGCCTATGGCCCACTGGGGAATCACGCCGTTGAGGCGTGGACAATCTGTGACTCACGCTCGACGAAATTGGATTTTGTGTTAACATCATAAAACATTAGGGCGTAGTGCCCGTAAATACTGTAGTGGGTGCCGAATCAACTATCCGATATTTCATTTTTATTCTGCATTCTTATTCATGTTTTTATAAAAGGAGAACATTTTGAAATAGTGTACCCAAACACCTGGCTTTGTTACTTTTCAAGTGCCAAAATAATATATGTATAATTGGCATTATATTTTTTCTCGAGTAATTGGCAAGTGCATCATAACCTATGCTATATTTTCCAACTCTCAAACTTGTTTCGTCATGCTTCAGTGGTGGGGGGCTATGATAACAAGGAACGCAGTTTCTATGAAAAAGAGGTGATATTTTTCGTAGGACGGTGAACGTCGTAGTTGTCCACTTTTGTATTTAGGTGAGGCCATCGTGGTATGTCTCACTCGTTAGACAAAATAAACACAGAATGGCTTTTTCGCCAGTCTGTAAAATCTGATGATTAGTCAGTTTAAAATCTAATGTTTAGTCAGGTGCAGGCTAAAAACTAAAACTTTTTTGAACATTTGAATTTAATACACATGGGCAAAATCTAGTGTTTTATGGGTTGAGAGTTGGAGATTTACAGTTGCGTCGAGCAATGCGAAATATTTGAGATGTAAGTTTAGTAGCCCAAGCCTATAATATACTAATCCCTGTCAATCAGTCAATTAAGCAAAATTTGTTTAATTATTTACGGTTCAACTCCAGGTAAAGGCAGATTAGAAAAACCTATCATCCATAAAAAGAAACCTCCTAAAATGCGAGGAATAATTTTCTAAACAGTAGTCCCTGTTTTTGGAGACTTGGGGGTGCGTTACAGTAGTAAAAATGTTAAGGATAAAACCCTAGACTCTAAGCCTTTTGGTTTTTGTCCACATAAAATCCTAAGTTGTTTGTTGGAAAATTCCACTGTCTATCTCAAAATAGTCAATAAAATACAGTCCAAATTGTTTTCGAAAGAGTTATATTACTAATGATGAGGCATCAAACGGTGAAAATAATGGTAAATTCGTTACGAGTAAACAGCAGTGTTGCAAACAATATGTCCAGCAGAAATAGTAATGAACAACCGAGAATCGATTAGATAAAGTTCTAAATATCAAAATATTAATTTAAGTAAAGTGTTTCCAGAAAGTCTAAACAGTAAATATCAACAAACATTTTAACCTGAAAACACAATAAAAGGTATCTAACCGATATCAAATTTCTAACTAACGAGAAGTCGCACTCCTTAAACACTAAATAAGGGCGAAACCTATCTCACAATACAAAATCAAAGTGCAAGTTGATAGCAGGCGCTTCCAGAATCGACACAGATGCGCTTTGCGGGTAACTTGTCTGAACATGCTCAAGAACAGCAATATGACGTAACACACGCTGTAGCTCATGAATGGACTTCGGCGTGTAGCTCATGAATGGACATCCAATTGGGCCGGCTTCCAAGCCAGTTTAAGAAATATTTTCATATTATTTTGAAAAGCTAGTCACGCTAACAAGTTAGTTTAATCGAATCGTTTGTTATTTTTGATGCTTTGAAATCAATTACGAATCATAAATATATAAAAAAAATTTTGTGAATCAAAAATGTAAAATCTTTCATGTCTGAAGTCCGTGCATTCCCTGCGTGTTTGCGTGTCTGCGTGTTTCAGTCCTCTCAGGGGTGTGTTCTACTTAGTGTGCCGTTACTGGAACAAATTTCGTAACAAATTGCTGTTTTCCATCATGATTCATTTTGATTCGGACATCGTCCCAGTATACAAAATTCACATCCAAATAAAATCAAAATACTATTGATAATTGACACAGCAGCTCTAAGGAATGGGAAATGGTAAAGAACTGTTATGGGCGTTTTAATCAAATAGTAATTTCTATTTTTTATGTCATGAAATTTTAACGCGCCGCAATTGGGATCAACTAGCGTAATTTGACGTCAAAAGCATCAGTAGAAAGATAGTCTGGACATTTCGAAAAACAGGGACATAGTAATTATAAATTTTCGATAAAGTTCTAACATTCTAAACAGGTGTTTTTAAGCACCCATATCTGGGCAACTAGCATAGGAAAATGTTCAACTATTTTTTTATCATATATTACCTTCCTGAATATCAGCAAATTCTGTGAGTATGGGTGACATTTTCACTTTTTGTTGATATGGCGTAGAATGACCCATAACGCCAATGAATAATTTGAAGTTACCCGTGGAAAGAACCGCAAAAGTCAGTTTTTTTTCTTTCCGAGCGTTTAAGGAAAATATATCAAAAAGAATTGAACTTATTGTTTTGTAGCGTCCACTGCATATCTTTCTCGGGCGATATTTTGTAAATGTATGACTAGAATAGTTTATCTTTTAAATTGTCACTTTTTTGCCTCCGTCACAAAATAAAATAATAATTACACGTCAAATTTAGAATGAAGCAATCATAGATGAAATTTTTAGTGTATAGTATAAATTAAAAAGTAATATGTTAAAGAATTATGTGCGGAAAGTGATAGGTCCGATTGCAACGTCATAAGAAATAGAGAACAAAACATCTAAGCGTGTATTTTTGAGGTATGTATCTCGTCCCGCGATAATTCGCCGAAATCAATGTTTTGAGATTCGTGGTTTTATATTTTTCGTGCTGATAGTGTGTGCGTTTATATATAAGGTGATTGGCATTTTAGGACAGGATTTTATTTCTATCCTACCAGAGAGGAAAGCCAAGAATATTTCTGGCAGACTCCTCACATATAATCTCCATCTTTACCGATTGAGTTGACTGGGTAGTCGGCACCATCACATAGGATAGGATATCATTTTTATCCTGCGTGAAACCTTAATTTATGTTTTAGCTCTTTTCTTGATTTTCTATCGTTTTGCGTTTTGCTGTTAATTTTTTTGACCTGTGTTATCGGAGATTCAAAATACTATGTCTATGTTTGGATTTCTGCTAACCGAATTACCGAATTACCCGTAGTGACCTGTAAGTACGTGACTCATTGCAACGCTTCACAGCGTCACGTGACATCGTTTCTTTCTGTCTTTGTTTATAAACACTGAACAGTTCTACGATCAGCTGCTTCTCGGAAATGTTACTTCCCAGTCTTGGTTTTGCGCTGTCTGCGAGGCGTGACCTATCAGAAACCATGGGCTGTAAGTTCGGATCTAACGTTAAACCTGTACTGTGTAGCTTATTACGGTACCGTAGTAGTATGTTAAAACTGGGTCTGGTAAAGTTTAGTACTGAGTAACTTATGCTGTACGGTTCAGGGTACCGTACACTGGTACCGGTACACCATATAAGTTAGGTACCGTACCTAGGCTTCCGAGCAGCATACCTATCCCGTATCCGGATCTCATGAAGTTTAGTAGGTACCGTACCCGGTACCATATATCCGATTATCATAAAAATTTTCCCATGTTACAAGCGACTCATCCTAACCCGTGAGACAATGCCAGATGCTTGCAGCATTGGCGCCTCCTAGGTAGAATGAGAATATTCTGCCAGCTTTTATTTCGATGACATTCGGGAATATGGTACCGTAGGTACTAAACTTCACTAGACCCCCGTATCCGGTTATCATAAAATTTTCCATGTTGGAAGGACTCGTGTTAACCCTGGAAACAATGTCAGATGCTTGCAGCATTGGTGCCCTCTTGTTAGGATGAGAATATTAGAGACACTAGACCCAAAACTGTATCATCAGTCCATGTCCAACCCAGAATCCGTTCAGTCACAGCTTCCTCTGTCCTGGTCTGCTGTTATCAAGATTACTCGGGTCTCATGAAGTTTAGTACCATACCGTATATCTGATTATCATAAAAATTTCCCATGTTGCAAGCGACTCATCCTAACCCGGGGGACAATACCAGATGCTTTCAGCATTGACGCCCCCTAGTTAGGATGGAAATATTGTGCCAGTTTTTATTTTGATGACATTCGGGAATATGGTACTAAACTTCACTAGATCCGATTACTCACCATGGGCTATGCAGTATGGTAATTCGCAAACCTGTACACTGTTACAGGTTTTGCCCTATTATATCTTAAACAAATACTGTTAAATAGTTTTAGTCTATATTGTATAGAGAACTTATAAGTTATCGGTACTAAGCTTCACTCTGTCAGCGTCAAGCTCATTTCTGTGAACTCAAGAATGTATCCACTAGTTTTCGATGTTTGCACGAACTGTGGGGTTTCAAAGAATAATTCTACCAATTTAACTTGTGAAAGCAATCAAACAGTGGAGTGGATTTTTTATGTTTTTCATGAATGTGTTAATACACCCAAAGAAGAAGTTGGGTTTATATTAGGATTAATATCGATATGTTGTTGGGTTTGCGCATCTGTCCCGTAAGTCAATATTATACTTCATAATTCTTATTAGTCTGATTTTAGTATCAGTAAAAGAATCTTAAAGCAAACAAATTCAGACAAGTTAGATGCTTTTACATTCTGTCAATCAAGTTATTTTAATGCAATATAGACTTAATTTTTGTTGTTTGGTTCATTTATCCCTTCGTTCATCCTTGTGACTGTTCACAATATACAGAAAAAATATTGGCTTCATTTTTCAATTTTATTTCAATTTATGTATATTGTAATATTTATATCTAGCTGGTTTTATTTTATTACATTGAAACAAAGTTTGAATGCTAGAACTGTAGTAGTAGTGTTAGCAGTAAGGAATAATAACATCTGGCCATGTGCCATGCTTGACAAAATAAAATTAATTATTAATTAATTAGTTATTGTTATTTTATTTTTAGGCAATTGGTTGAAAACTATCGTAAAAAACATGTTGAAGAAGCAATTTCATTTTTATTCCTGATGTTTTGGTTATTTGGAGACAGCAGTAATTTGGTATGTTCAAACACTCATAGTTATCTTTAAAAATTGTTGAAAAATTATTATTTAATAGTAATGGGTAATTAATAATAAGTATTGATATCAATTATCGGGAACCTGAGGTGAATGATAGTGAACAATAAATGTAAAACCTTTTTTCTTGTTTACTTCTGATTTCGGAGCTGTATGTGGCTGTTGCAGCAAAGGTGCCTGAAAGAGATAGTATCAAAGTCAAGAACAAAAATAACATTATCTTTTTCCACATAATCACAATTTCTAAAACAACATAGAGTGTTAATATATGTTAGGTGGTATGCATGCTGACACACAATTTAATGCATTAAAATGTTTATGAACAACTACCGGTACATAAATATTTTAAACAAATAAACTGTTTATTGTGCATATAGAAAGTAGCTTGCTATTCATTATAATTTGTTGCATTAAACACACAGTTAAATGTATAAATTTATTATACAAATATACTGTGTATACTGTGTAAATACAAACTTGTAATTGTAAATTTGCTTTGTCTGATTTTAGATTGGTTGTTTATTGACTGGTCAACTTGCAATACAAATTGTAACATCAATATATTATGTTTTTATGGACATTGTGATGATATTACAATATTTGTACTACAAAGCAAGAAACAAACGTCAAGCTAGATTGGGTTTGTCAATTTTTATTATTTTTTAAAATAAAACTATACAGTGTTAAATGTTGGATTTCGAGTTGAATATTATTATTCAATTTATCATATTCGTATCATGTATGATACATCAAGAACTCTTTCATTACTATTTTTTAACAATGTTATATCAACTTTTAGTTATTATTTGATTGGGCCTCAGGGCATATCCCAGTCACAAAAATTGTCTACGAACATATTTTGTTAAGTATGAGTCGATATGGACCACGTCGATGAGGTGCGGCCCATCTGTGGCTCATGCTTGACAAAATAAAATTTCTGAATGGTATATCCAATGAGTTATATTTTAAAATAGTTTAATTTTGCATCTAGTGATGTTATATTGTTGTTGTTTTTATAGTAGAGTCTATACCTATTCAATTTTCCAGAGACGAATGGCGTAATAAATGATATTCTTGTTAATGGAAATACTCGGACAAAAAACATCGTTGTATGTGCATTTTTCTTGGCTGTTGTTCCGTTATCATTTCTTCGACAGAATTCGGAATCACAATTGGTTTCTGAGTTTGAACATCAAAAAATTGGAAGAACTCTACTCAGCTCCAGTGATGCTCAACAAGGTTCACCGTTGCTACCAACAGTAAGATATGTTATTTATCGCTAGTCCACTAGCAATAGTTTTCATTGAATTATTGAAAAGAACGTTCACACTAGAACCTGTTCGATATTGTTGCTTTTTTGCAACCGATATCGATACCAATATTTTGACATTTTTGACCACCGATAACCGATATTTTATCTGGCGGATTTCCCTAAATGGGAATAAAGCAATAAATATTGTGCAAAACGTGCAAAAAATGCGTCATTTTGAAAGAATTGCGCGTGCCCGTATGTGTATTTTGGTTGGCCTTATTGGCCCGCTTTTGTGATCTGCCGATATAGAAAAGCAAAATTGGTAAATAGCGAAATTAGGCCCATATATCGGTCAGGCCGTAGTTGCCACTTTCGGAAACATTTGCTTTCAAATCATTACATTTCAGATCAATTCAATCCCAAAAATTTAACCGAAAAGACTGGGAATAATAATATCATACCTTCTCTGTCAGAAAATAGGTTTTGTTAAATATGACCCACTTATGGATATTGTTTAATATCCATTTAATAGTCCAGATCCAATTTTCCTTCAAATTTAAAGCATATATATTAAACACTTGCACCAAGAGCACTTTTTAATTCTAAAATGTCAAACACAAATCAGAGATATTTTTTGCCACAGTAATATGTTCTATCAACAATGGATTATATCTCATGAGGGAAAAGGTGAGACGATTAAAGCACGGTCCAATCGTGCAGTCATTAGTGGCCCATGCTTGACAAACTGAAACTTTCAATTTGGTCAAGCTCATGACTTAGTGTTATGTTTTATCTGCCCATGCACCAGATTGCTTCAAAGTGTGTTTTCACAAGGTAATTTCTAATTCACAGGATCCTGAAGATGTAATTGGATATGTGATTGGTTGTGTTTCATCTGTATTTTATCTTGCTTCAAGATTACCGCAGATAATAAAGAATGTAAGTATTTTTAATTTAATCTTAGGCTATGTGTGTGGGAACACGCAGACTGACTGTACGTACAGTGTACTCTGTACATTCATAATTCGTGGCAATGGCTACAGAATCTTTCTCTCCTCATTACAATTGACTTTTTTTTCGAGTGAATTGAAAAAAACTCAAAAAACAATGATTTTGAAGCTTTATTACTTTGATATACTGTACACAGAACGTATTTTTCAATTCTTTCGCAAATAACATGTTTTGAAATAATCACTTTTTGTATGAACAATATTTTTATTTGAAGTAACAGTACTGTTGAATCACAATAGTCTCCAACGAAGTATTTCATTTTGTCAGGCTGGAACTAGGGATATCCCAGACAGTCCGGAATTTCAGAATTCTAATCAAAAGTGATTTTGTTTTTCAATACTTCTTAAATTGATTTATTTTGCAGTAAAATCATGATATACTGCTATTGGTCTGAAGGACGTGGACTAACTCCTTATCCGTCCTCTGTGCTATTGTGTTTGCGGATCTGTATGCAGCCCATGCAAGGACACATTAGCAAGAGTAATTATGCCTAACTAGAGAGGTTCAAAGTCTTGCTTCACGCAAACAAATTTATTTCTGTAACGTTTCGTCTGACCAAAGTCGGACATCTTCAGACAAGCATTTTTAAAATGCTTGTCTGAAGAAGTCCGTCTTTGGTCAGACGAAACGTTACAGAAATAAATTTGTTTGAGACTTTGAACCTCTCTAAAATCATGATATATGCCAAATTTTACACTTTATTGCTTTATGACTTTATTACACAAATTTAAGTGTGGCGTGCAGAGATAGTTTTGCTATTTTAAATTTTCCTATTTATCGGACACTGGTATAAACACAAAATTTTTCTTTTCAGTATAAAAGACGACAAACTGAAGGGGTATCCATTAGTCTTTTTATATTAGCGGTTGCTGGGAATGCTTTGTATGGCACATCTGTGAGTACTGCTCGATTTCTAATATAATTTTTTAATTTTAATAATCCAATTTTCATCCAGATATTTTATGTAGTTGTTTTATCAGTAAGTTGACTGCAACCTAATTCAGAAGTAGAAATTTGAATAAAATAAAGGTTGTTTTGTGTAAGATTTGTAGAATACGAGATTGGTACCAAATCATGCTTTGTTAAATTCTGTTAATAGTCAAATAGACTTTCCATCAATTTATCAATAATAAGATGTTCAATCTGGTTCTAACTTTTTCAATGAATTGGATTGGCAATTACCTATAAATATATTTTATGAGCCATATTCATTGGTATTTTGCTGCAGTTTTTTTCATTTCTGAGATTTTTAACAATTTTGTGTATGAATATTGTTTTAAGCCGCTCAGTTCTTAATCTGAAACTAGTAAGTGATGCTTGTTATTATTTTGAATGGGATTTCCTTATCTTGTGATCATGATGCAATTTGACATGAGGTAATTGCCGAAGTATTGCTGTTTGCATACGTATCTGTCAATTCATCGATAATATTTGATAAATAGGGTTTTTGAGTAACAATCATGTGACCGGTCGCCTTCCACACACTTCTCAGAACAGCTGGTCACATGAATGTTTCAAAAATACCAAATTGCGTTGCTATCGACTGAATATTGCATAACTGTATGGCACAAGTCAATGTTTTCCTAATTTGATACGTTGAAACAATATTCTAATTATATATATATATATATATATATATTGATTTATGAGAACCATTTAACCAACTGCTAAACAGTAAGAACAATCTAGCATCATGACACTGTTCTGATGGTTGGAATATTGTTTCACTGTTTTCTAACTTTTCGTATGCTATGCCAGATTTGTTGTGATTTTACATTTATTTTTGAAATTATTACTAAAATACCAGCAAAAACTGACTTTGTTGGTATTTCCAATCAAATTTAGTTATCAAATAACGAATAGAATTCAAAAATATTCAATGATAATAATATTTTTGATTGTAAATTTAATGGGAATATAGTATGGGTATTTCAATTAGTATTAAAATTTATATAAAAGGGGCAACCCTACTTAATAAACAGTATTTAGTCTGTTACCAGTGACTACATGTCTGTTTTGTACTTTCGAGGGCTGTCATGTGATAGTTAGACCACTTAATAAAATATTCCTCTTACAATAGAATGACCTATTTTAACTGTACCATATTTCAAAAAGAAATTGAACAACATAATTTCAAAGAAATTCTGTCTGCGTGGAAAACACTACCAACAGAACTTAATCACTATAACAGAGTGCAGTGTTTGGTATCTGCCCTGGACAATGGCAATACTATGTGTGACTTCTTCTGCTGTTTAGTCACCTCTAGAATGTGAAAATGATTTTTTAATACCATTCTCACAGCGAGAAGGTTAAAAAAATATATCTATCTATATGTGACAAATGAATCGCGCCTTGGCGGCACTATCCATTAGTGACTCACACTTAATGAAGCATGTTTGTTCAATATTTTTCGGACTGTGATTGTATCACTGTATCACAAAGTTTGTTCAACGTAATACTAATATATAACTCATGCTGTTTAATACTTTAGATATTACTCCAAGATCCTGATCCTGGTAAAACATATACTCAGTTCATATTACTTCATCTGCCATGGTTGATTGGATCACTCGGAACGATGTCACTGGATTTTATTGTATCCTTTTATTAAAGTCAATATTTTAAATGTTTTTAATTGATGATGTAATTGCCTCAATTTATTCGATATGTATTCGAACTGGCTTTTCTCGTCAGTTTATTAATCAGTTTTGTGGGTTGTCAATCTTGCAAACCAAGGATTTTTCTTTTTCAGGTCCACTTAATATCATCAATTAGAAATTTTAAGGAGCCAAAGATGAGCTACGCCCGAGGCGTAACATAATCATATTTTGACATAAGCTTGTGCTTGAATCCAAAATTGATTTGTTGCAATAATACTAACTTGATATTTGAAGAAAAGAAAATATACGACAAGCAGTTTTGTGCTGTGTACTATGGCCTATTTGTTCCCTAGGTATTGATTATGCGATACTCATATTTTCTTAATAATAATTATATTATTATACTGAGTTTTTTTCATTATGAAGTATCGATCACACTCATAGCACCAAGGTGTGCTCATCTATGACTTGTGCTTCAAAAAATTTTTTGTGCGTTCAAGTAGTGCGCATAGATTGGTGCAGACTGGCAGGAAGTCTGTTAGCCTTATCCGTAATTGGGTACCTGGAGAAAATGGCTGAAATTGAAAAAATTTAATAAGAGCTCTTTTTTTAATAGAATTCACATAAACAAGGTAGATATACTTAGCTTGATTTTGTGAGTTACTATCCTGATCAATTAATTATCAAATTAGCTTCTTTAACAAAATACAACCTCAGCTGCTCACACAAATACTTCATTACAATCCACCGTGCAAGAAAAACAACAAGACAGAAGATGATGATGAAAACCCGCTTTTGGCATGAGGACCTGTTCTATCTAGTCTAATTAGCATTTATTGCTGCTCATTCACAACCAATCTACGCCAATCTACTCTTGGATAACTGAGATTTCTAAAATATTCGAGCTTGACCTTGAGTTTTTTTTACCAAGTGTATATTAGTTTAAGAAGAACCAAATTAACAGATAGGACTTGATTGGCAGATTAGGGAAGATCACTTTTTATAAACACTTTTTATCATTTCATCACCTATTAAATAGTAGCTAGAATTTTTATGCTTGGAACACTGAAACTGAAAAAATATGTGACATGTCCTTGTCCAACTTTTGTTCAAATGTGAAGCTGCAAAATGTTTAAGTATAAGCATTCCAAGCTTGTCTGATGGTATTTTAACGAAGCTCATTAAAATACTTTCATGATCATAAACATTTATGTCTGATATTTATATTCTTTTGCTTCTAATTTTTATTGGATATTTATGCTTTTTATATAATTGGCACTATTAATTGTTTTTATTATTAACGCTATTACCTTGCTAGCATTTTATTATCAATTTATTCTCACTCAACTACAAACGTTCCGAATCTCTTTTTTTCTTTTTAAAATGAAGAGTACAATGTGCCTGACTGCTTTTATTCCTTATATTTTCCGTATTACAAGTGGGGTTGATCACTCTGTATAAAAATATCAATATTTTATTTGGTATGGGACATAGATGAACTTATCATTTGTGGCTCATGCTTGAAGAGTCCATATCTCAAATCCCATTTTCCCTTCAATGAATTTTTACTTTTTTTTATCAGGACCATTTTGCGTCGTTGTCTTTAATATCGAAATTTTTAAAAGATTCCCAGTAAGAAAAATTAGTTATGTTTGGTCAAGCATGGGTCACTGATTGATCATGCTGCCATTTCCTAGCAGTATTGATGATTTTGAACCTTTCTCTACACTTCGATTGCTACCAGATGCTCGTAACGAGACATTTTAATCTTCTAGCCACAGATATATCATGAAATATTGCCCATTTACTGAATTTTTTTCCATTGTCTGAGTAGCACAGTAGCTGACAGTCTATCAGTCTGCCTGACAATAAGATTCATGAACTGAATTGAATTCAACTGAGCTGTTCTATCTTATTCTCAAATGAACATATATTGAAAGAATAAAAAAAAATGCCCAAACCTCTTGATATATTTAATAATAATATATATACTGTGCTTATTTTTTTATTTTGTATCGAAGATACAGTATTATTTCCACATGGAAAACATCCTCAAATTATCTGTGAAACAAGCTTAACTGAAGTAAAAGTTTTATTGTATATTCTATAGTAATATTTCTAATTTGATAGTCTCATTCAGTTAAAGTGCATGTATGATGCATTTTTTGATATTCTAAAAGTCAATTTGCCATTGATTCTTTATTTTTGTGTGAGACGAGGTTTATTGCTATAAATAAATTGGAAGGAAGTTTACCAAAACTACATGTATAATTTTTGGTATGAGCCAACCACTGATCCTTTAAATCCTCAAGAGAATTCATGTATCATTTTATTCTACGAGTATCTATACACATTTTATGATAGGAATAATGTTGTGTCTTGAATGTTTTTTTTGTCTGGGTGTCTTCATATATTTCTATGAATTATTTGCAAAATATTGACATCCATAAATTTTATGGCTAAATTTGTTTTGTTCAATATGAGTCTGAGGCTCAATGCATCGGTGAGTCATACTCAACGAAGTATTATTGACGGTAGGGTCAGTTATTCATCTATTTCATGTACGATTTCTGATACTGTAGATATGTGATGATCTGGTATCGGTATGGGAAAATCAGCTGCCCAATGCCAGGACTGATACTGCCAATACCGATACCTGGTAGTAACTGCCAACTGCTTGCCGAAAGTTTTCGAACCCATGTATGTTTGCTCTCATGAATGTTTGCACTCTTGTTTATGCAAATGTACATCAGTGTAAAGTTGAAAGAGTCAAATGAAGAGTTCAAAATATCTACAGGTGTAAACCTGCCACAATATGTTCAAAGTATTTTGTCTGAATGTAAGCATTGTCCTGTCAATAATTTTCCATGCAATTCAATATTCAATCGCTTGCCTAGCATGGTCAACATGTCTATCATACAGTGGGTATCACGCTCCCACAAGGGGGGCATTGCCACGAAAAGATTCCAATTGATTTTTTTTTTATTGAAATTCACTCAGAGCAAAGCCGAACGCAGAGCCTAAAAGGAACCCACTACCGGCCACATTATAGCATAGAGCTACAAAGAGATGTAATACCTGCAACAACACTCTGAGCGGAAAACATCCCAAACAGGACTGAACCACCATGGTAGAGTGCAGTGATAGGTATCTGCCCTGGACGATGGTAGAACCATCTACCACTTCTTTGCTTCCTTTTAGTCACCTCTTAAGACATGCAGGAAATACATTAGGACTATTCTGAAGCCCGTACCTACAGGGCAATACATATTATTATTTTGCCAATAAAGCGTACCTCATATTTTTTGTTGATTTGTATAAAGGCGGGAATACACAAAGGGTAGGGACATTTAAAATAAAAATTCACTTGCACTAATATACGACAAGTAGTAACATATTTAAAACCTATTGAGCGTGTTCTCTATTATTCAAAGAAGTTATTACTATGACTTTTTGCCCGACCATGCTAAGCACTGGCATCACTAGATCTTCCATGAGTATTCACATAACCTCTAAAAGATGCCTCACAGCACACGGCCTTCTGGACCAAGATTCTAAGTGACAAAACTTGCCAAAGAGATCATATATGCACCATAGACTAACTGTTGCTAAAGTGCTTTTCCATGTATCAGGCAGACACGATGTGACGTATTTTATTTATAAGTGGATCATACTTGTCAAGATGACCATTAAGCATTTGAGCGTAATCACATTAGAAAACCCAAGATCACCATGGCATTGCTATGGAGTTTATAGGACCAAACGGTCGCAGGCGCTAGCTCCACTGATTCTCTTTGTCTGCGATAAACTTAAAACGTCATGAAATAGCTTTTGAATTGGCCAGTTTTGAGCCGATGTATTTTAAGAAAAGAGATGTAAATCAAGAATCTGAGCGGAATGAGTTGTTTATCGAGTCTTTGCCTGTTATCGAAGAAATCCAATCCCCAAAGCCTGTTCGGCAAAGCGTTATCTAATCAATTTTTTACTGAATTTTGATGGAAAAATCTGAGAACGTGAATCGAAGAGACTTGAAAGATTCGACTAAAAATAAGAAACAAGGTTTTCAATCGCACAGACCTTTTGACTGATTTTAAATCCACTTACAACGGGACTGTTTCAAATCAGTCTCAAAGCATATATTTACTGACTTTTGGGTCGATTCATTGATATATGTACGGTTCAGGTATGGAACAGACACGATATCAAGTCTTAAAATTATTAAAGGTGGTTCGAAAATTTTCGAAATCACCAAACATTCACAAAGACCTTGAAATCGTCATATAATGAAATATTTTCAATGTCAGAACTGACTCCTAGCACTCCCGCAGACCACGTGACTATTATGCCAAAGAATGTGATTCCGGCAGTCCAGTGGCCACTTTTAAATTGTTATATCTGGTAAACATCTAAGTACGAAAATTACGCGGCATGAGTTGTTCATTGACTATGATCTCAGACACGAATCCCATTCCGAAAGCTTATCCTACAAAAACCTTATTCAAATCACTGTCATCACTTTTTTACTGAATTTTGATGGAAAATCCAAAATCCTGGAACAAAGAGACTTGAAAGCTTAGATTCAAAATATGGAACATAGAGAATTCATCTACATAAACTTTCTGACTAAGATCTTGCAGTTTTGATGCTAGAGCCAAATAGCATAATAAAAATACAAACAGCGTAGAATTTCAGTAAGACTTTCGAAGGTAAAGCCTTAATTATGACGCCGCGGGTGATAATTTATTGCCAAACATTAACATTTTATAATATGACAACCAAAAACAGTCCAAGATTAGCGACGCAGCGTCAAATTTTTTCGATAGAGGAAACTCCAAGGTCCAAAACTGAATATTTAAATAACTATTGCGTGCCGAAGGCCAGTAACTTTTTTGAATTTTCTACGTTTTGAAAAACGTTATTTTTTGGTCGATGAGAGGGAGCATTACATAGGCTACACATCTGATTCTCTCAAATAACGGTTGGTAGCAGCACCGAAAGGAACTAATATGATCAACGATTATGGATGTGACAAAGAATAACTCATCATTCAAGAATTCGGTTAGCTCGATTGCTAAAACGTTGTAATACGCTTCATCTATTAGTTTTAGTGCAATCACAATATACGTCCGAGGATTATTGATAATGTCAATTATTACTTGTGTATGAATACTACTAATTTTTACCGTTTTTCGAGTGTGTGAGGTGAATGAACGTACGTTTAGGCTACTCGCGTTTTAAACTTTGTTTTAGATTTCGTTCAATTTCCTGTTTTCCCATATTTTTGTTTTTAATTTTGTCTGACGAGCTTGTAATGTGTGTGCAAACTAAGTCTTGCTTCATCTGATCGAGGAAATAAAATTTACTTTAATTTCTACCATACCCATATTAAATGGGGTGGATGGTCTGCGACCACATTACCATTGAACATCGGAAGTATGACAATCAGAAAAATGTTTATTATAAGTATATCCATCGATACAAATTTTCCTGTGGATGACGATACCTGTACCCCAGATTGAGTTGATGCCGTTATCACCGGTAATGAAAAAATTGATTATAAAATACAAATTCCACTCTGAAGGTCAGGAATAGACACTGGCGGCGCATCGGAGTCGTATTGATTTAGTGTGAAACTCACTGTGAAAGACGAAAGTGTGTTCAGGTTCAAATACCGAAGAATCGAATCATAAATAAAACAGAAGGCGGCTTAACTCACACAAAACCAGTCAATTGGTTTGAAGAATTTGGCCGAAAATAGTCATTTCGAACCCCTCCGGAGCCCCATATATTTTCACATTTTGCATGTGCTTTGTGCACGATTTCCTCGATATTTTCTATTTTTTGGGGGGGGAAATTAGATATAGAATTATCGAATATCTTATGTGCATTAGCCTATTCATTTTATTGTTCTGAAAATTCAGTTTTTCACACCAACTTAAACGGAAATTTAATTTTGTCGAGCATACGCGACAAATGGACCGCGTCTCATCGACGCGATCCATTAGTGACACATGCTTAACAAATAATGTTTTGACAAAACTTTTCCAATTGGGAAAATAGCAATCTTGTCCATTTACTTTTCTCTATGAATCAAAATGTTGTATTCGGCATTCGAAACCTTCACTCCTCTGCCTATTTATCGCCCTGTTTAAGATCACAATTTTAAACCATGTCGTCTGAAAGATGCTGACGTATTTCAATATCTGGTAACTTCAAGAATCGATATAGAACTAACGAGTTGAAACTAACTTGATCGATCGCTGCATATTCTGCATACGGCTTGCGTCAGCTATGTCCCATGAGATAAAACGAGATGCATAGAGCGCGCGATGCACATTGCGTCTTTCTAAAAATCAGGTATAGTGAGTATAGGAAACAATTTTTTTTGTAAATACTGGCTGTTTGGCTCCTGAACACGCCCAGGTGTTTCTTCTGTATTAAAGCGCAAAAAGCACATATCTGTTTCTGTAAAGTTTGATCGTCATAGATCAGTATTTTTTCCCACAGAATGTCAAGTAGTGGTCAATTTAGAACTGACCAGAATTGCATATGCATGGCAGTCAAAATAAGGGCAAAAACAACTATTTATAAAAAGACTTAACCCAACTAGAAATATTATTTTGCCAACTATGAGCCACTGAGAGATTGTGCGATCATTGGTTGTATTATAATGTTTATTGCGAAAACAAAGAAACGAGAGATGCTTCTGTATCGCCCAGCGCAGATACAACTTATTGCCACTTTCATATAACGGTTCAATTTGCTCAGTTTGTTTGAGATATATTACACTTAGAGTGCAGTTACTCATTCTTCTTTTTGAAGTATCTCCTTGTTGTATAGGTGACCGCTAGTGTATTAAGGAGCTGCTTTCGGTCATACGTAAAGTGAATTTTATTAAATAAAAAACGATAGTTATTAGAAAAGAACCAAACATCGACTGATAAAACTGGCCATTTGTAGATTCCTCCATGAACTTCTAAATAATCATATCAAATAAAAGATTAAAATATATTTGAAATAACGTGATTCTGTAAGCGATTCGAAATTAAATGCATCTGGTGAACTGTTAGCAATTCGAGGTGAAAGTATCGTAGTAGTAGGTTACCAGGTTTGTTTCAAAAATACACCTATTTTTCATCATATCTGATGTACCTACACTTTCCGAGTTTGCTATTTGAAGTTTTACCTTGTGAATTTACAAGGTAAAATAAGTAAATTTACCTTATTCAACTAGGTAACATGGTAGATAACTAGATAAATAATACTTTCATAATATGTTTTTTTACATAGACTTTTTGGGAATTTCAACCTTGAAAACTATTGGGAATATTCAAATGCAGCTAAATGAACTTGAAACTTGACAAATGCAGCTAGCTTGTGTAGTGAATTGGTTTTATTTTATCCAGTTTGAGAAAACTAGTTTGCTATCCTTAAGCTGGTAGTAATGGCACAATCAGTTAGTTCATCATTGGCAGAATATCTGTAAACGGAAAGTTTCCCAACATTCAGTCTGTAATATATACGGACAGAATTGTATAGACTTGATCATCCGCAGCTTTCAATATATAACTCAATTTCCTTTTGGTCAAGTAAGGTATTGTCATTCATAAATAGCCCATATGAAACAATATCTTTCGACTACTTTTTCTCGTGGTAACTGTCCAATGCTAAGCTCAGTTTGAAGTAGTATTTGGTCAAGCATGTGCCACAGATGGATCTCGCCTTGGTGGCGCGATACATCGGTGACCCAAACTTAACAAAATATGTTTTTAAGAAGCTTTTTTGACTACGATTGTCCAATTACTTTAAATGTGAACAAATGCCAAAATAGTTTGATATTGAAATCAATTGTCCTTCTCAGAGGTGTGTCTGTTTGTTCGCTGTCGCAAATGCAAATAATGAGTTTACAGAGACTTTTATCTTCAGAAGAAATTCTTTTTAAATTTGAGTCTAGACGCGGCATTAACAAGATATTTATTCTTTACTATTTAGTAACCTGAAGCACAAAATTGAAGTTCGTTCTTATTGTTGACTACTGATAGTTCAGAAGAATTAAATGATAGCAAGTTGGATTTCGCGCCACAAATTAAAAGTGACAGTTATGAGTTTCAGCAAAGATTGCAATTGGAAGTAAAGTTTTGTCAAACATGGATCAAAGATGACCCGTGACAGATAGCCTATGTTCAGGCGGCACAATCCACTCTCCGGGTTGACCGGGTCCTATCGATGCGATCCATCAGTGACACACATTCAACAAAAGAGCCCGTGATAAAAAATTTCTGACTGGGTTAGTGGCTCGAGCTTAATTATTTCGGGTGTGTAATTCACACTGGGTGAATAAGTGTTCATAATCGGAATTGCATTCCGTTAAGGAATATACTTCCCTCATTCATGGATAGCGCTGCAGAGGAGGAGCCCATTTCTAATTTGCTAGATGAAAATCTTTCTACTGCCACTCATTGAATGGCACCGGTAATGAAAATTTAATCTAACATAAATCACTTACTTTCGAGAAGGATTGAAATTTTGAATATTGTAAAGATTTTACGTTAGTGTGTCGTCCTCTCACAAAGAAAATCCTTACGGTCAGTTCCTCTGGTGTCTCAACAAAAGAGTGAGATCTCAACATGTTGACTTTCATTTCATTTCAGAGCAATGCATATACTAACTTTACAGTGAGAGGAAATCGGAAGAATGAAACTCTTAGTTCTGAATATTTTTTTCACAAAATATTGAGTGGAATAGCTTCGTCTTCATATTTTGTTTCATTTTACGGGTTTTGTTGGCCTAATTTCGAATATTGTAAAAATTGTAATTTGAATCTTTATTTTTGTTTTGTTATCTGACTTACAGTATTATTTGACTTGACGAAGATAGTCTCCTCTCTTCTCTGCCCTAAATTGTGCAGAAATGAGCAATTTGTCAGTGAAGGTGAATTTTGCTGATTTTAATTGGTGTTTATTTAATCATAATGATTCACTCCAAGTTTAGCATTTCTAGATTTATTTATCGTTTTCGCTCATCAAATTTGAGTTCGCTTAGCTGAATTGAAAAAGTGATATTATTTTAATGTGTATTCAAATTGGATCCGCAAGTTAAGCAATAGAACATTTTAAGGCAATTTTCTATTTCGAATGTTCAAATACAACGGCAAAGTTGGACGATAGGAAGTAATCAATGACAGTATCGATTTCGGAAACATTCGTTCGATTTCGGCTGTTCACTCGGTAACTTTGCAATGTAGAACTAAACATTCAAGGTTTTTGTAGTCAGTGGAGAGGCAGTAAGTAATTATATCGAAGCCTTATACCAGATCAGAGATGGGTTGTGTCTTGATGATGTGGTTCATCTGCGGCAGATGCATTGCATTACCCCGATTAGTAATTTTATTTTGTCAAAAATGCGTCACAAATTGACCGCGCTTTGGCGGTGCGTTCCATCAGTCACACATGCTTAACAAAACGTGTCTTTACAAAAAAATTCTTGCTGAGATAGGATGAGATTTAATCAGAACAATGCTAAGCAATATAATAGAGCAATGAGGCGCATTTTTTAATCTGAAATATTTATTGAGAAGAGTTCAGGAGTACCAGAAAATCCGGTTTAGACTGAAAGTTTGTTTGATCAACATGATTGTTTATTGCAATTGTGTTTTCTATTCACAAAGAAATATTTTCCATTATAATAAATAAAGTTGGGGTTGTATCGGACCTTTAGGTCAGACATGTCAGCTCCTGGCATAGCGGAGTAGAAAAAATTGATAGGAAAACATGGGGCTAGAAAAACTATCATTTTTCCTTATATTATATCCACCACCAATAAAAATGTCACAGAAGCGCTAACCTATCAATGGCCCATGCACAACGAAATAAGGAATTCTCCTGCGGGAATTTTTTTTACCGAAATCTATGAAGCAGCCTTTATCGAATTTTTCGCCCGATTTGGTGAGATCCCTTGATGGTTGGTTGGTTACACTTACGTCATTGATTATTTTTCGCAATCAGCCGCGGTAATCTGACACTGGCATCAATTTGTGCTAATGAGGATTTATGTAAAGGGATAAAATATGTCCATTGGGATATTACGCACTCGAGCGTGTTGTGTGGCGCGGTTAGCGTTTTGAACGAATTATCATCTGCCGTTTGTTCAGTACCCATGACTGACGGGCCGTGCGTAAAAGCGAGGCGACGGAACTGTTTATCTCGTACGAGGCCCTTATTTCATTCATACGAAAGCGAAATACTCCACAGAAGTTCAGTGGAGCGTGCCTTTCCGGATAATGAAGTACCCTACAACTGCCTCCGATCGTAATCCATTCAGAGCTGAGCGTGTGCGTATGGCATTGTGAAGTAGTGTGGTCAATAGAATAAATCGCTCGTTATGAAAATTGGTTTGTCTGTCAAGCGAGAACGATTCGACAGTTTGAACAGAGAAGTTCAAATCTTAATATTTCAGGCTGCAAACTTTGCATCCGGTTTGTCATTTTGTTTTTTATTACTCGATATTTATTTCTTAAACTACATCCGCTCGTTGTCCATTCAACCTGAAGTATTGATTGTTTGAGATGCAATTTGAGTAAGTAATAAGAAAGTAGTACCCAGTGGAAACATTTTTGCTAGTATATGTTTTGTTAAGTATGGGACTGATGGAACACGCCGCCCAGGCGTGGTCCATCTGTGGCGCATGTTTGACATATAAAGTCTACTGACCGGGGAAAATTTGCAATAATATTAGAAGTAGAACTATTAAAAGCAGTTAAAATTGAAGACTAGTCTAGTTTTAGCATTTTTGTGTTACTCCTTTTACTCACAAAGTGTAATATACAGGCGGGCGCGTACTTTATGGTGCTGAACGTAGTTTACTTACCAATTACCTGACAATTATCATTCGTACACCAATATACTGGCCTCCATGGATGTCATTTTTAGACTCGAGATTCGAATCGATTCGTATATATGTTCCATTCGGATGATTCGAATGATCATATCCGAGATTCGAAAAAGAGGTTTTGAGCAAAAATGTATCGGATATGTTTAAATTGTATCTCTATTTCCAATCCTTTCGCCAATATATTATAAATTTTGGCAATTTCTTGACCTTTTCCATTTATTTTTAGAATAAAATAATATTAAGAAAGACTAGATTCGAAAACAAATGTATTTTAAAGTGGCCACGCTACTGGCCGTGCATTTACAAAAGGTCTTAACCTTTTTCTTTCATTAATTAGTTAAGGTAGGGCATTGTAGAATAACAATGGGCAATGACATAAATCGTTACCAGCATATTTCAATGGAAATTGAAAAGCAGGATGATTGAAAAGTTTTTTTCTTCTTTTTAGTAATGATGGAAGATGAGTTCTTTTTCGAGCATGAATCACAGACGGACCGTGCCTAGGCTGCGCGATTCATCAGCAAATCATACCACAGACGGAATTTTTAGAAGTTACTTGGGTGGGGGGCGAAATAGGAGGCGAAATATGACGGCACCACGATCATCTATCGTCGATCCAAAGCAATATTTTAAATATTTGTTTCAATATTCCTGCATATCTACAAAATCGAACATAGTGTCAATGACGCCGTTGAAATCATACTTAACGAAGCTTTAAGTATGAGCTTTAAATGTGATGGTAATTTGGGCTTTGTTGCGCAGTTCAACTCATTTGTATTTCGGTGCTGTATACCCATGTGACTTGGACAGCCTGAGAAAATCCTGCCTAACAATTTCAACCGTGACACTTGGTCATTGTTGTCTTTAACTTGAATTAATTACCCATATGTAAACGCGCATATTTGTGCTGGTCTTTTAAATGATTTGTTAAATAAATATTGTGGCAAATATTATATTGTGGGATAAAGTATGTTGAGTTAAATTAATGTCGTTGATGGGTGGTTCTGTAGTTATGATCCGAAAAAAAAATTCCCAAACTATATTTCGTCGGTCATGGGCCATTGACGGATTGCAGCATTCAGTATTCCAATGCCGTTATTTTCTCTATAATATCGTTTGGCATATTCAGCTTGTTATACTTCAACATACTGTTAAAAATAACAATAAATTTTTTGGTTTTCACTTCATTCATTTCCAGAATGCTTTTAAGCGAAATCGATCAATCGTATTGCACATATTACACAGAAAGACTTATTACACAAAGTGGTAGGTGCTTTGCCACCGCCCAGAGCCCATACTACTCACTGCACTCTATAGTAGTGTTCGGCTCTATTTTGAATGTTTGAAAGTTCACATAGTTGCTGATTGCAATTTTTTCACGCAGGTCTTGGCCTCTGGTCGGTTCGTTTAGGTGTTACTTTTGATCTGGCAAAGAATAAATTAAAAAAAAAAAGATTTTAACAGGTCATTTATCCAAAATATTATTGCAGAGAATTCCGTATTATTCGTAAAATTCAGGTGGTTTAAACATTATTCTTCAATGGCATGCGACAACCGAAACGCAATTATGTGTAACCCCACACGCCGAGCGACATAATCGTGCACATTTTTGTTCATAATGTGGGAATGCGTGAACTAACGTGATGCAGTTAGTCAGGTCTGTTTATATTTATTGACAGATTTGAACTTGATCTCTATTAGCCAGTTATCAACATATGTAGCACTATGTTTGGTTCATTGAACCACAATTGTTTGTTCTGTTAGAAACTGCTATTCTTTTTTTATAATTCACTGAAGATAATTGAAAACGACAGAGAAATGAGCCCTCCAATTTGTAGATTTTGTCAAGAAAGCATGGTTCTAAAAATAAATTATACCCTATATACTGTAATAAATATTCACATTAATGTGAACATTAAAAACGCATAACCCGTTCGAATCTATTTCCAATTTTCGTCCGGCTTCAACTTTCTTATTGTTTAAAGCTATTTGTAGTTGAGAAAATTTAGTTTCTGATTAAAAACAGTAAAATTGTGTATAAAATCTGACAGTGAATATGTTTAATAGAATGGGTTTGTAATTCCGAAATCTGGGTAGCATTCCCAATCAGAAATTTTATTTTGTAGGGCACGAGGCATAGATGGACCCCGTCTCTTCGACGCGATCAGTAACTCATACTTAACAAATGATGTTTCACCAAAATTTTTCCGATTGTGTAACAAACCCCTCTTCATTCTGGTATCCTGATTACAGAATAGAGATTTTGATATTGAAATTTATACTTGTAAAAGGTTTGAATAATATGTTGGGACAACTCCATTTCTAACGCAGATTTTCTTCTACGTATTACATACGTTATGTAATGGATAATCCTTTCTGTTGTTCATCAAATATTCACGATTTTGTATCGTTGTGACGTGTTTTGTCAAGCTGTCGCATTAGTTATATAGTCGACTACAGTTATCCCGTTCAAAAAATTTTTTTCCCGACATGTGTTGTTAAGCATGCGTCGCCGATGGAGCGAATCAACAACATGCGGTCCATCTGTGATTCATGCTTGACAAAAAAATCTGGAATGTTCGTCTTTGTCTTCCGTCTGAAGCTTGTTCAATCATGCAACTATATTAGTTATATAGCGCAATCAAAAACGGTCGACTAGACGCGGTCCATATTAGGCTCATGCTTGACAGAAAAATTTAATTGGAATACTAGTTCACTTAGCATTAAGTGTGCCGATTTTGTGTTATAATTGATAGGGGTGGGTGGATAGATTCATTCATTTATTTATTTCCGAATCATGTTATTCCGAATCGAATCTTTCAGAAACCTATACTTATTAAATATATAAAAAATTTCAAAATTGACTATATTTTTTCAAAATATTGGCAAAAATTTCTTAAAAAAAAGGAAATTTCGACATAATCGATTCAATTTTTCCTCAATACTTTGGTTGTATACCAGGTTAGATAGCAATTTTAGTCGTTTTTCTAAGGCTTTTGATTGAAAATTTACTTGGATATGTAGGGAGGTTAGATATATTTTGAAAATATTATTTAATATAAAAAATAGTCCGAACTTTTACATTACTTTTTTTCTATCGTAATGCTTTCGGGTGACTAAGACATATTATTAAGCAGGACGTTGAACTTTCAACATTTAATTCAAATCAATATTTGCCAACTTTTGTATACTTATATTACTTTGTTCATTTAAATCAAACTTTGACTTCGGCGATTAAAACCCGTATATATTTTCAGGAATTATGTCTAACTTTATGTTTTACTAAACTTTTACTGGAAAGATGTCGTTGTTTGTTAATTACGGTTCAGTTGTTCAGTTCCATTTGGGATGTTCGGATGGAAGTGTAATTGCTGGATCTACATCTTGCAGGGTAGGGTATTGCTATTAAGTGGCTGTTGATTGACACTGTTGGCTCACGTTTAGACACTTGATTAACAATTTTAATTTATTTCTGAGATTAAAAAATATTCGATATTGCGACACGCCTACTGTCCTACGGATATGTTCGTGATATCCGAATCTGAATAGTCAGGTTTTCTAGAATTTTGATGAAAAGTGTTTTTCGATTGTTCTTAAATTGTTCAGTTTACAATGAAATCATGATATATTTTGCTTGTCAGATATCAGAAGTTTCGTTTATCTGAATCAATAGTATTGTAGGAACATAGTCAATTTCAAATATCGTTTAAACTAAGCTATAAAGACATCTCTACTCGTGATGATGTGACGTCGTGGTCGACTCTGGACTATATTGTTCTCATTTTAGTTCGTCAAGCATGAGCCACAGTTGGACCGCGCCACAGCGGCAGTCATTCAAGCTCAACAAAACATGTTCTAATGAGATTTCTTTCAGCTGAGGTGATCTAACAGAATATTCTGATTACGTTTGTCTACAATACCGGTAATCTGCTGAAAAAACAGCTTATTACAAGCGCACGCCCACCATAAGTTTTGTTTTGACAAGCTAGTCCAGGGCGCGGTCCATTTGTGGCCCATACGCGACAGGAACTTTGTTGTTCTTCATTTTTTCATTGGGATATTTTAGATTTCCTGTTTTTTAATTAAAATTTAGTTAGAAAAGAGAAAGCATGTCATACTCCCCCCTCGCTTATATTGTGATAGTCAATAAGTTTATCAAGTAATACATATAAAATTTTTCTATCAAGTGGCTAATCTAGTTCGAACTTTCTAATTGATACAAACAATTCCGCATTATATTGAATTCTTTGTAATTCGATGAAATACAGTATTGTGAAGTTGTTATAAAGTAAAAATACTTAAGATTACTCTAATTGCTCAGTCATTGTGTTTTATGAACCACGAAATACTTGCCAGGCTAAGCACTTGACCTAGTCATCTAACGCCAGAAAGCATATCCTAGTTCAATTTTATCCATATTTTGATGCTTTGCATCCTTCGACTCATACTTGACAAAACAAAAACCTGACCAAACTTTTTACATGAATAGTAGTGAATTAGTGTTCGAAATATTTTATACGAGTACGATCACGTCCGCGTACATGAGTTCAAGTTCACCATTTTGACTTCGTGATTTGTAAAATGAAACGAATACCGTTTAGTGAACCTATCCGATCGCAGAAACATTCTGGGATTTAATTCATCTTCATTTAAGTATGAGTTACTGATGGCGGCGCGTTCCATGGGTGAATAAGGTTTGAGAAAATTAATTTTTTGAAGGACTTTGCAATTGGAAAATATTTTGTCGAAAACCTGAAATGTTGAATTTGAAATGATGCATAAATCATGTTACATTTTCAAAGTCTAGACGTTGTTCTGCTGAGCAAGTATAATAACTATGCTTTTTCTTATACCAGCCTTTTTACACAGTCTGTCTAAAAATCGTATTGACATGCCGGAATTTGGCAATGGGTTACGGAATCAATTTTTTGAACGGTTAGTTGATTCCAGAATAACGCAAATGCTACAATTTTGTATATAACATTCTTCTACCAAAAGGTTTTTGGGTTGCTTTTTGTTATATATTATCTACTATTTTTAATCAATTTAAGATACTCTTACAATATTTTACCTGTGTTCCTTCAAACATCGGGCACAAATGATTCCGACACATTTTTATTGTAAGAAAGAATAAAACTTTCCCTAATCATGTACCCTATATATATATAAACCATTCCAATTGACATTCCAGTTGGAGGGAGTTTTCTGATCTCGTTCCTCCGAACAAAATTTTCAATCGGTCCACTCCATTGGCTACCATTTCACAACTATTCACAGTGGAGGTTCCACAATGTCACATATAGATTTACGCATGAAGTTTATTTCCAAGAATGTCTAAACGTTCGAATTCCTTGCCTTATCACTGCTTTCTTGATCGTGTTGATCCACATGGTTTCAAAACTCGCGTCAATAGACATCTATCAGGGATGGGGGTTCCTTTCAGGTATGATTTGTCTCCTGCAGCCTTGCTCTGAGCGAATTTTAATGAAAAGCTTCAAGTTTCATGTTATATTTTACAACGCAAAATCTGACATATACACATATTTCACTGCAAAAAAGAATCATTTTAAGAATAGTCGAAAAAGGAAATATTTTAATCAGAGTTTTAGGTACCCGATTATTCGGTCTTCTCTAATAACCAGTGACCATCTTTTTTCACGAATTACAATCGTTTGTTATGCACTGTATGCGTAAAGTGGAGTTTACCACCTTACTCTTGACTTTACAAATCTTTCTTATGGGGAGAGTGATTACCATTTACTTAGTTCTGGGGCATAGAGCTCGTACGTCAGAAGGTGGGGGTTAAACCCACATACTTAGGGATTAAGACTCGACGTAGAAAAGCTAAAATTACGTTTATGCATGGTTGCTTCCCTAAATTCGGCGCAAATAATGATAGATTATACGTTTCCGTGAATTTTTGTGCGTACTTTAGAAAAATGCGTTAGATAGATTGTTGTTTCACAGTAGCGTGTTTTGTAATAAAATATTTTATAAGCTTCAAATAATTTTGTGAAAATTGGAATATCTATATATTGTGAAATGTATTTTTTATTGA
This sequence comes from Styela plicata, assembly GCA_963675895.2. NCBI lineage: Eukaryota > Metazoa > Chordata > Ascidiacea > Stolidobranchia > Styelidae > Styela > Styela plicata. The sequence continues at coordinate 17,588,125 of OZ023145.1, forward strand.
TCAGTGATTAGAGCAGGGACCAGTGATGGATCGCACCGCTGAGGCACCATCAGTGCTTCATGCTCCATGAAACCAGTTTTCGATGTGGTTATGAAGTCGTTTTATTTAGATTATGTATACCATAGAATTTTCTTTATTTTACCAGTTTGGGCTAATATTGATATCCCTTTTCATACATTCTACCAGCTCCGGCAAACATTAAAATGAATTAAAAATAGCAAACTTATTAGCAAACGCTAAGCTTGATTTGAAGATTCGAAAATTTTTGGAAAAAAATATATTTTTTAGAAATAAAATAAAGAAAAATGAATGTTGAAATATTTCTTTGAAAGCGACCAGTTTAATCTTAATTAATTCTGATAAACCCGGCGAAGCTTAAATGGAATGCATGTTTGTTTAAAAACATTAGAAAGTCTTATTTTGCAGAGATGACTGATGGGATTCAGAAAATTGCTTTAAATAAATTGTTCGGGAATTTTGCTTGTTTTAAAGTAGTGTTAAACGAGTGTATGTATTTTTTCAAGCTAGAAGTGCCTTTTACACCGAATGGTAATTCTCAAGATTTGTATAGGCTCCAACCCGAAAATTTATATCGGCATTAGACACCAGTTAGTTTTAAAGAGTCGTCATAGGCTCAAAAAAAAAAAAAAAGGGTCGTCAATACTTATTTCGAACCAAATAGACTCATTTATAGTTTTTTTTTGTTGCAAGTTTTTAAAAATCTTTGACTTCATGGTCATTCGTTCACTAAAAAAATGTGATTGTTAGTCACTGGTGAATCACGTCGATCCGTTTATGGCTCATGTTTGGCCAAATAAAATTTCTGATTGCGTTGCGACTTAGCTATCTCGTATCTGTGGATTATACTCCATAACTAAAAATTTGACTATTGGGAACACTAATTTACATGGTATATTCAACTTATTACAGCCATTGGCCATTCACGTACTGTGATTTATCTTTCAATATACTAGTCATATTTTAATGCCTAGATAATTTTGTGTTCACCTCTCAATCTTTCCATTAATTTTAATTAAAATATTGATTGTTCAGGCATGGCACAAACAAAATGCGTATATATTGCGATAATGACTTTCTGATTATACCTGGCCTGATGAGTTTTATGCGATGACATGATGATTTGTTGTGTTGATTTTAGTCATTGAGTTGTCAACGTCATAATGTACCTGGTTACAATATCTATTTCATTTTGATACAGATGATAAATATATTTAATATAGCTAACACCAATAATAATAATGCGGTGCGGTGTTTTTTCTATAATAAATATTATAGATAGGTTACGAGGGTTCATGATTATTTGTTCAATATTCCTTAACACCTAAGTATAAGAGCGATAGGGGAAATTAACTGAATTCCAGACAACCTGTGTATCCTGACTACCAGCACTAATTTTTTGGTTAGTCTTGTAGCCAGCCCTTACCTTTAGCAGCCGCTTATATAAAATGACAAATATGGAATCTGGAATTTCATCCTTCGTTTTATCATTTTTCCATGCTTAATGGACAAGATTCATAGGTCAACATCTTAAAAAAATTTTTTTTTCTGTCTGACCCAAGTTTCCCCTGGACCCCGCCTCCAACTAGCTTTGACCGGTAACGGAACACGAATTCAGCAAACGGGAATAGCCTCTATTGCTATCTCTGAAATTTTATTTCGTAATTGACAGTCGGCTCGCGAGTTTGTTTGTTGTGTAAGTCCCAACGCGCCTTCCAGAGCGATACTTCTCGGTGCTTATTGTTGTAGAATTGTTTGCTGAAGCACGATTATTATTTCATGGACGACTTCTTGCCAAAACGAGTAGTAAAGCCCGTCGTTCGATAGTAGATTCCAATGTGTTAGTTGCCGGTAGCTAGGGAAATTAGTTGTATCAGTCAGCGTTTAAAGTTTGAGATCATACAATTATCACCGATTGATGTTTGCTTTTGGAAGCGCAATTCAACAATTAGCTGTGCCTGAGCGAGCACGACCCTTTTGTATTGCAACCTAATGACGTCATAAAATTATTACCTTATTTGCGCATTTTGGGACCAGGTGCAGTGGATCAGAAATCAAGGTTGGGATCCGTAATGAAATGCTAAGTATCTCTCGTCAGAGTAAATTCTTACACAAAAATAATAGTAGTTTTATTCGACGTTGAATTATGTTAGAAATGTTTTGATTTACATTTATATCGCTTCATTCTACTATTAAACTATTTTGATATTCCACTATTCTGATCAACATAGCTTGGCTCAATTCACGTAAATTTTTTGCGCAGATGTTAACGAGATATCATATTGTGCAAAATAAGTTGGTATTGGTACGTGTAAGATCCTGAAAGACGACGGAGGGAGTCACGGGTAGACCCTGGCAAAACCGAATCATATGGAATTCGAATCTGATTCGAATACTTTTTTCGAATTTAATTGAATTACTAATTCTATGAATATGATAAATATCACATCCTTACTATTATAACTTGTTTCCAGCGTGAAAGTGTATTTTGGAGTGTATTTTCAATTCAAACTAAGAGCAACGATTTTCATATTTTAACGACAAAATATAATCGATTTTGGTCAAATTTGACCAAATTTAGATTTCATTTCGCATAACCGAATCGAATTTTTCAGCCCTAGTTACAGGTGAAAATACAAGGATAGAAACTAGACAATCATTGGATCTATTAACAAATATATAATTCGGTCGTTTCATGGAGTGATTATGCAGCATCTTGTTTCAAAGTGTTTAAAAAAGTGTAACGTCTCTTAACCCACTACAAACAGAAATAAATTCGTGGGACTTTATTTTTTGGAATGATACCTATGAAAATAGTGAAGTTGATAACAAGCCAACACGCCTTGTTTTAATATGCTTCTTCAAAAGGGTCGGGGTATTGGGGCCAAAGACAGCCATACCAGGATTTTAATGACTTTCAATCCGCCACTACCAGTAGTATAAACACTGAAGCAATATCAATTTATATGAGAAGATGAAACAATATTCACTAAATATTAAATTGACATGACCATGACCTCAAATGACGTCAAACATTTTTTCATTAAAATATATGATTATTAAATATGTCATTAAGTAATTAATTTTTTTAAAACGATTATTGGTGTTTTTGGAAAGTTCTTGTTTGAACCAATCCCAAAAATTCAATCCGTTGCATATGTATGAACTTATCGCAAGCAAAATTCGTTCACTGCAAGTTGCCCTTTTACCGTAAAGTAAAACATAATACCTGAATAATGCACCGTTGACGTTAAATAGTGGTCGTTTGCTACTATTACGATTTATGTGAACGATTCTTTGAGGCCACAAACAAGCTAAATATGGAGAATAAGAGAGATAAGGTTTTTTTTTATTGTAATATTTTATACAAGCACATTGACCATTATATGGTATTTCGTACATTGTGTCCATTGATATTAGGCAAAGAGATTGTGACAAAAATATCCCGCACGAAATTTTTCCCTGGTAGATCAGTTCCCCACTTTAAATACCCAGTGTGTTGAAAATCTATTCTTATGTTTATTGAATTTTTTACATCTCTGATACAAGTGTCTGAAAAACGATAATAAACAATACACCAATACGATGGCGCTTTAACCGAATATGCAACCATGCCGGGCATGCAGACTTCGAACCCTGTATATTTTCATCAATGGAAATTTGCACTCGGAGGATACGATTGAACAACAGTGTAAATGGAGGCTATCATATCTGGCTGTAAATGATTCCAAGAGAAAAAATATTTGCAATCCCTTGTACACGAGAAAGTTTCAAAATACCCATTGGTCCCTGTCGCTACGAATTTAATCGGTATTGCTGCTTTTCTGGTAATGACCGAAATCGCGTCGAGGAGACGCGGTCCATCTGTGATTCATACCTGATAAAATAAAATTTCTGATTTGGTACTCAACACTTTACATATATAACGGATTTTATTTGGATATTTATTTAATTACGTTCAATATTGTAAAAAAATCATCATTTCGATCAATTTTGAAAATATGATTATCCATATTGTTGCGCAATGTCAATCAAAATAGTAAATTATTATCATTCTATTCCATTATAAAACACAATGTCGCGTATTATAAACCGTATCGCTAACGAATCCGTAAAGTTCATTCGTAATTTTGCTGAAAATATCAATTTTGCATGGATAGTTTTAATCATACCTATGGCTTACTTTCTAATCAGTTGATCGATTGCGCCTTTTGCGGACGGTCCAATATTGACTAATACATGGCCATTTGTTTATTGTTTTGCGAACTCTAGAATATTGACTACTTTGAAATACCACTTAACTTTACAAATTTCCCAATACAAATCGATCATCAATTTTTGCGATCCATTCATTGGTAGTCGATCGCCTTTGCGCGTCTCTCAGACCTATATACCATGAAATACAATTATATGTTACGCGCTTTAAGAACAAAATCGATCGCTATTTTCAAAGCCAGTTGCTTACGTTGCTATCTGTCTATAAGCCGGTTTGGTTCAAGTCCATTTCCCATTGCGTCAGTACAGCAGTTCATTGGTGGTCACTGACCAGTGAATAGTACACATTTATGCTAATTGATGAAGGAGATGAAGATCAAGCTTTAAAAACTGAGGAGCGAAAGTTTTAGCTTAGCGTAAGGAAAAATGTGTGAAGCAATACCTTGACTATACACAGAAGTCCAGTTCCACTGAGCAGACAGCGGCATTTCACAATCAAATTATGAGAATTGAGATGAAAATGAGGTAATTTCGCATCTGAATAACTTAGCTAGCGATGTTGTATAATATGAACCACAGGTGAGCCACGCCAAGGAGATCCAGCGTGTAACCCAGTCAGAAATTTCTGTATAAGTATGTTTTGACAAAGCATGAGTTACTGATGGATCGCGACGTCAAGACGCGGTCCAGCTGTAACCAGTGCCTGACAAAAATAATTTCTGATTGGCAACCGCGTCAGTTTTGGCAAGTTTTTTTTTCCATGAACCGCTAAACTGTGGAATTCCCTGCCTTTCTACTGCTTTTCTGGTTGTGTTGATAGGCGCAACTCTCGCTTTACATTTGACATTTGACAAGAATGGGGATTCCTCTGTTTCCATTCCTGCAGTCCCTGTAGCTCTTTGTACACAAGTGGATCCCGGAGATTTTTCAAGTATTACACGTCACTTGCAGCCTTGTTCTGAGGAAATTTTGATGAAAAATGACGAATTTCCGCCTTATTGAAGCATTTTTTTTATTGATTTTGTCACATTTTTTGTTGATTTTTGTCTTAAGATTAAGAGTGTACACTTAAACAACAGTACATTGGTTACAATGTACAATTTTTACAATTTTTTACGATTTTTTTTAAATAAAATGGGTCTGTATAACAAAGGGTAAATTATTGGAAGTAGAACTACTGCGATTGCTAAGTATTGTTATGAATAATTTACTGTTTATCACATTATTAGAAATGTCAGTTTCATCTAGACGCATGAAACCCAATCTTCCAAAACACGTTTGTTGAGTATGAGTTACCGAAGGATCGCACCGCCAAGGTGCGATCCATCTGCGACTCGTTCTTGATAAATTAATATATGTGATTCGGAATACAGCGCTTCATTTCGGAGCAAAACAAATTAAGAAGTACGTATATCAGCTATCGAAGAAGAAAATGAATGAATTTAAGCGTGGATAACAGATAGACTGCATCTTGCGGTCGCGATTCGTCATAACCATGCTACACAAAATATGTTTCACAGATATTTCCTTTTTGAATGCGTCCACACGGAATAGCTTAAGTTTTTGTATTTGATTTTGCTGGAAAATCAGGCTAACACCATCAAAAGTATTAATATTTTCTATTTGGTTTTGCAATAAAACTGGACAAATGCTCGAAAATGCAATATTTTTCATTTTGCTAAAATTTTAAACGTATATATCAAAATGGATTTCAAATATTGTCTAAACTATATCCTTGTACCATCCCTATCGACATCAATTAGTTCAATGCAGATAATAAGGAACAAAATGGCGCAATGCAACAAAATCATGCATTCGACAAGGTGTTGAGAAATGAAAACATAGCTAAAAAGGTAGTGGTATGAGTGATATTGAAAGAATCATATATAGAGCACTGAAATATTGGTGTCATTGAGAAAGAAAAGTATATTTGACCATTTGTCTTGCACTGGCGAAACTACAATTCTAACAAAGCCGCATTAGTCAAAAACGATCATAAGAATTATATAATAATCAAGTTGAAGCAATTTTGAACTCGTTGACAACGAACGACAAAGCCAAAACATAAATTATGGTCAATGACGTATTGTGATCGATTATTAATTAGACCAAGCCATTCAGTTAGAGATGAGTTATTGCAATACACACTGTACATTCATGACTAAGCGATTTTGCTTTTAACGCAAAGTTGTAACAAATAACGGGGTTTGCTTGGGTTCTTATTTGTAAGCGAATCACGTTGGTGAGTAGATTGACCGCTGAAGCGAGGTACATGCTGGGTAAAATAAATCAGAAGCAAAGGATAACTTTTCGTAGGGTAAGCCTGCCACTCAGTTTCTAAGTCAACCTAATTTAAGTAGACCGATGAAATTAGATACCTGTATACATCTACTTTGTTCGTCCGTGATAGCTTGGGTCACACATTGAGCTCATCTAGAATACCACAAGTAACAACCAGCTAGTAGCCAGCGACCAGCAGTATATATTGCATGTTTTTTCATACTTTCTCTGTCTGTTTCTTTTTGGAATCGAAACTAAAACATTTAGAAGGCTCACTACGTAGAGTTCGAGTTACATCTAACACATGAACGGCCACGATAACACCAAACAACTTTCGTAAAAATGATGATAGTTGGATTTCCAGCACTCTTTGATGTCAACTATGAGTTACTGACGGATTACACCGCCGAGGTGCGATCCATCCTGTGACTCGTTCTTGACAAAATAAACTTTTAGGATTTGGAAAGTGTCGTAAATAAAAGCTACCGATCAATCCATTATTTGAAGCCAATATTAATAATCTTCATTATTTTTGAATATTTTGCAACTTCCATGTTTTGCAGACTACATTATATTACAGTCCGTGTATTTTTAATTATGCAAGCCGACTTTCAACCAGCCAGTTTAATCTGAGCAGTGAACAGTCGTCACACTAGATATTCGAACAACGTCACCCTGCTCAATGCTTTTCCAAGTCGTACATAATTTATGGAAGGGGGGCCGCTGATGACGACGAACGACGACGAAAAACGAGACTGCTAAATCTACCTTTGGCGCCACACCAGCTAAGCAGCAAAACAGTGGTTGGAAAAATAGGAGACGACGCATTATCTTGTACCGTTCACTAACATTTTGATCTATTGCTGATCTGAACTATACGGGGAGATATTTTTCTACTTTGTGGAATTATAGTCACTGAATTCAGAAAGTATATTATTTATAAGAACCAGTCATCGTTTGCTGGATAGAAATTGAAGAAAAGTTCTCTTTAGACGACTTGGAAATAACACCATGGCGAGGTTTGCATATTTCGTTTTCTTATTGTGCTTTGTGTTGCCTAATGAACGATGCTTGAAATCTTGTTTATGTTTATATTAGCAATAGCTTACAATAATTACTTGTTCCTATTTGCAGTAACTTTTGATTAGGAATTACTTGAGTTTAAAGTATGTGTCTGGAACGTTCGTAAATTTAGCATTTGTACTGAGGAAATACAGCGCAGTCCAAATTCCATACATATTGGGTTAAAAAATAATACACTAATTATTTCACAGGAAAAGTCATTAATTTCTATGAATAGTCGTTAGTTTTTTATTTGTTATGCTGCTTGCATTTCAAAGAATTGCATTTTAAAGGCGTTCGTAGATCCTAAGCCGCTATATGAAGTTGAAAATTATGTGTTTGCAATACAATATCCACGTTCAATTGCGTTCCATTCGAATATGTATTTTATATATGACTTTGTTAATTATTCATGATAATTATTATATAATTGCGAGGTATGGTCATTGATCAGCTCGATTTGTTGTTCGATGATGAAGCACCGGTCACTTCTCCATCTCTCAGGTTTTCGAAAGCGTAAGAAAAAATTCAATGAGGTTAAATATTTCCAAACATTTATACGTTATAAGGATCGTTAAAAATATGGCTGCAAATTTTACTTTTTGCTCATTTTCGCTGCAAACAGATGGGCCTGAATATTTTACTTTGAAGTATGAACATGTTCAATTGGTCTTTATCATCCCATAATAGTTTCTGAAGTTCCAGACAGAAACAATACGTCCACCTATCTTTTGTTACGTATGGGTCCATGTGTGAATCATGCTTGACAAGTTACATTTCCATTTGTGTAGGGTTATCAAATTAAGATGCCGAATAGATAAAAAAGTTTAAATGGTTTCACCATCGCCCGTTGCAGATACCCCTCTTTGCAGTCTACTTAAGTGTTTAATTTGGTATAGAATGATTGCTGTTATGGTTGCAATTGCTACTTTTACATTTGTGACTCTTGACCTTATCAATGGTCATTAGTTTACTCGTTTCTGGTTTTGGAGGGAATGGTAAAATTTCCCTAATATAGTTTCAGTAGACTATAAATCCAAATTAGCCGGCCTGAGGAACAGAACAAAATTGTAAAACGCTGGCGGAAGACGTTTTAATACCCGTATCCAATGTTGCTGGCACCAAGCCCTACATTGAGACAATTGAGGCACACCTTTATGTGTTTTGAGACCTTTAATATCTATAAAACAAACAGTAACATTGCTACTTACATTCCTGGGAGACAAGTGTAATATATCAGACGCACTTTATTTCATGTCCTGTTTGGAACCAATCCAGAAGTGGGATTTATACTCCTGTCAAGTGTGGCACTAAGTACTAATTCTTGTGATTTTGATCGAATGGAACTTTTCCACTGTTGCAGTTTGATGGATGATACCTAGTCGGATGTTTTATTGAATAGTTTGCTAAATACAAAGGCCACAATACACGTGAAGTTGTCTCAACGATGCATTGCGTTGCGTTTCGGGTAACAAAATAAAAACGGCAATACACGTCTGCATTGGTTTGCGTTAATCGTATCCACATACTTACAGGGAGCAAACGCACGCAACGAAACGAGCACTCCCCGTTCGCTTGCATAGCGTTGGAAAACGTAGAGAACTGCGCCAGCGTAAAACGCAAGTGTGAAATAAATCAAACCTAGAAATAACGCAACTTCGCAAACGTGTATTGCGTTCTTAAGTCACGGATGTATCGCGCCACCCTGGCACGGTTCTTCTGTAGCTTATGTTCAACAAGATTAAAATTATGATTGAATAGCCATTTATTCGAGTTTGGAAAACATTTACTGGCTTTATCAAACATAAACCACTGTTTGACCGTGCTTTGAAAACCTGATTTGTCACTGATTGATGTTTGACAAATCGAAACGAGTTTTTCTCAATCATGTTTTGTGATGTATATGATGGATCATATCGCCAAGACTTGGCCCATCTGTGAATCACGCTCGACAAAACGTTATTTCGAATATGAATAGGAAATGCCATAGTCGAGGAAAAATTTTCGAAACTCAGGTTTTGAAAAATATTACATATTTTATAGTATATTAGGTATGTTATAATACTGTGGCCCGATATCGAATTGAATTGTAGAAGTAGTGTTTTTTGTTGGAATAATATGCGTATCTTTCAAGTTTATGGTAAAAATACGAAAATAATACACTAAAAACATTAAAAAAATCGAAATTAGATGTGCCATATTGTGATAATTTTCAGATAACTCCGCCAATCAAACTCGTATTTTTAACTTATGCATAATACACTAAAAACATTAAAAAAATCGAAATTTGATGTGCCATATTGTGATAATTTTCAGATAAATCCGCCAATCAAACTCGTATTTTTAACTTATGCAGACTAATGCTAATGATAGAAGTCGGACTCAAAACCCAGCGATATTTTATTTCTTGATTCTAGCAAAGGCATGCGGCAGCTGAAATCTTCTGCTCATTTACGACGCGTAGAATGTATTTCTCTGACGTAGAAAGTCACGTGACGGTCCCAGGGGAAATAAATTGGACGCGTGTTGTTGCGCATGCTTGTTAACAACTAAACTTAATAGTTAGTCGAACGGTCCAGCTCTGTTGCCATTAAAAATTTTGATGATGATAATTCGTTGTTTTCCGGTAGCTTGCTATTTTCTGATCCGAAAAATAATGACCAAACTCGTCTTGGTAGGTATGAGTCACTGATGGACAACGCCACACAGGGGCGATTCATTTGTGTCCAAAGCTGAACAAATAAAACCTATTATTGTGTGATGACAAATATCAACCGGCACTGAGATATAAAGCTAAATATACACATCGAGGAGTGGAGATTATTTTTGGACAAAAAGGCGGACAAGTTATTACTATGCAGTTCAGTTGCTGGTACTACGTCTCTACCGTGGCGGCGACAGTTGTCAATATGTTACGAAAATCAGAGTTTAGCCCGCTCCAAATTTACCCAAAACTTAACATCCTTTGGGGTTTGTGTTAAACTTTTGACTCCACGATAAAAGCAAGGTGACTTTTTCATGCACTAAAATATTCCCTCGAAAAGGAACAGGAATTCTATATTTTAAAAGGTCAGACGTTTCAATAGTTTGATCTCCCCGCTGGAATATAATATTGATCAAAGATACTATAAATGTATTGAACATCGTAAAATTAGGACAAATTTTGCCCAAATTTAAAAAATCTGTACACGTCGCATTTGTGCGCTAGACACGTTTTTTGTTTTAAACTTAACGGAAATTTTATTTTGTCAAGGATGCGCCACAGTTGGACCGCGTCTCATCGACGCGATCCATCAGTGACACATACTTAAGAAAATATGCTTCTGAAGACATTTGAAACGATATTCAAAACCAAACACCTATTGCAAATTTTGTTTCGTTTTGCATGGTCCACGACTGGAACGGTTTGGCTAAATGATTGATATTAAATTATCTTTACACGTGTGAATGGCTTGAAAAATCTCCTTCAAAGATATTCCCAACCTCGGACGGAGAAAACGTTGATGAAAAATAATCTTTGGCTAAATCAATAATTTGAAATATTTTAATATTCCCGAATTTTACCAATCTCTATGCGAATATCGCAAATTCTTTTGTGCCGTATCAAAAACGATAACATAAAATGTGCAATCATAAAACGAAATTAAAATTTACAGACTAATAAACAGCTCGCTTTCTTAGTAAATATCTGAAATACATAGTGAATTCATAGTTCCATATAGTTTTGTAAATACTTACAAACCTTTTACTCAACTACAATTCTACTCAACTACATTGAGTAAACTTCTGTGAAAAAGTACTCGTCGTCTACATTAGAATATATTCATTTGTCAAGCACGGGTCTTTGCTAGATCGCGCTTAATAGCGCCATCTATCAATGGCCCATGCTTAACAAACCACACCTTATCAAATTTCTTTCTGAATGGGTCAGCTTCGTGTGTCCATCTGAAAGTTGATCATTAACGTTACATTATTGGACACTTACCAACTGACTGACTGTATTTTACATATGGGAAACATCAAAAATTGGAATTAAAATAAATATTTCGTCTATTAAACCTGAGTCAACTCGGAAACCATCCACACCTAAAAAATGTACTAAAATGCCATCATGTGTATGCTCCTAGAGGGCAATAATCCATTTTGCCTATAATTTATCGAATCATGCGAGTTTTTGGTCAATAGAACATTTTTTGACTGAGCATTTTCAGCCAAAGTAATATTCGCTCACACACTATTATACTTAACTTTGGAGGATTTCATAAATTTTGCCTCTTTATTGTAAATGTTATTCTGAAAAATATTTTCAGCATTTGACATTCGCCGGTATAATTTATTGCTGACGAAACATCTCTCTTTGGCTTTATTAGGTGCTTCGTAGAGTTACAAAACCCCGTGTTAAATTACTGTTTGACAGGCACTGTTGTAATGCTGTCACAATACAACTTCAATCAATCAAAAATCAAACTGACAGTTTCTACTGTGAACTAGTCACGTACCAAAATTTCTGAGAAACGAAATCGTGTTTTAAGTTCGTCAAGCTTTCGAATCGTCAGGGCTGGTTTTCTTATCAGAAATTGTTTTTGTACGATGCCAGAAGCCACAGCACAGCAGGAGTGTCTCATATTTTACAAAATGTATCAAATATTTCGCACTGGGTGGATAGACATTTGCTTTTGCCCCAGCTTAAAATTTGATTCTATCCTGTAGGACCACCTATTCAATCTATAGTGACCATATTAGCAAAAGTTGGGCAATGAGTAAAATTGACAAAACAATATTCCCCTTCTTTGTTTTTCTCAAGTCCTCTCCTGCAACACACAGTAATTTACGGGTGTTAGAATAGCCTTAATATATTTCCCTGGGTGTCGTAAGAGGCGATTAAAAGGAAAAAAGGAAAGTAGTAGATGGTATATTATCACCCAGGGCAGAGACAACTCTCCTTACTTTTCCATTGCGGTTCATTTCCGCTTGGAATGTTTCCCTCCTATATTGCAATAGCTCGTGTTAAATTTAGCTTTTCATCATTCGTGTGACCGTTCGTCGGCCTCTTCCGGCTTCGATTAGATCAAACTTCAATGAAAAAAACTTCTGCGCTAGAAGTTCTGTACCACAGGGTGAAAAGTTAGGAATGTGAAAGTACTCATTCATTTTTCAAGCGAGAGTCATCGATGAACGCGATCTATCATGGGCGTGGTACCATTTTTTACTGCACCGTATGGATGTCATTTTTAAAACATGACAATAATAATTCTATCTTTGAACTGGTATATTAATGACTGCCTAGTTTTTTCACGTCAAATATTATTGAGATGAAATGAAATAAAAATATTTGAACAATACTATACAGCAAATATAATATTGTCTCATCAAATTGATATTTTTCAAAATATGGATAAACTAAACGTTGGAAGGCTGGGTTGATCGAACCTTCACCAACTATGATCTGCAACTTGTGACTTTTAAATATCATGAATTACACCGGCCATATTTGGGGAAGTCATAAGCTGGATTAATTCATTAAATAAATAAAAATTTAATTACTTCTGTAGATTATGAGCTCAGATATATTTTTCGAAATGAAATTTTTCTTTTGTTTGTTTAGTTGGATAACCATTATACAAAAGTTCTTGATGTCCAAGCCTTGATGGTTAAAACATAATCATGTTTGGCTAGACATGTCTTTTCGAGTATGTTCAAGTCTTGTCTCATGATCCATCTGCGGTATATTCTGAAAAAACTCCCTCCTTGAATATGAGGTCGATCAACTTTAATACGGTGGATATTCGCGTTTGAACCGATTCGAATAACTCGTATTCGTTCACAAAATTATTGAAGGATTGAAATGTATCGGCCCACGGCCCTGTCAACAGTGTGCGGCAGCACTGCTACAATAAAACGCACATTCTTATACGGTTATCATTGTTATTGCATGTAAGATATGATTCCATGTATTAAAATATTTTTTGAATATAGTAACATGGGCCAATATTTGAAAACTAGAATACCTTGTCAGTGCGTTGATGGATAAAAGAATTCTGTTTACCAGAATTAGGAAGGTACATTCCATGAATCTATGCAAAACCGGAAACTTTTTCAAATTGATGACCTCTCCCTTTAACAAATTATACTTGATGGAAATTCATTTGACTAGAATCATGATTTCTCCCGCCCGAGGAAGCAAATATTAATTTCACAGGCCATTCTGTATCATTTGTGGTGTATATCTTTGTTATAATAGTAGTTATACCCAAGTAGTAGATTTCGTAGCAAAAGTAGGATACAAGTCAGATTATGGGCCAAAAATATTTAACATAAATGAGACATATTTTACAATGATTTGATCTTGACAGGCAATTATGTCAAACATGTTAAGCATCAATCACGTTTGAACCTAATTTCTATAAAAAATTTTATTTGTCAAGAACGAGTCACAGACAGATCGCGCATCTGCGGCGCGATCCATCAGTGACTCATACTGGAACAATAAAGTTTTGATTGGGATAGTTGGAAGCCGAGAGATGTTGTTAAGATGTTATCGGAGCTTTTTCATCACCACCAATGGGATACCATAGTGACTATTATCTACTAAACCTGGACGTCTTCCCCTAGTTTACATAAAATTCATCACAAAATCTCATTTAGTCGCCTCTTACGACACACAGGAATACCTTCAAGGCCTACGTATAAAGGGCACGACTACACACCTCTCATCATCACATTGGTTCAGATATGATATTAGAAGATCATCACTATTCATATTTATACATATCTGACCAATGTCCAATTGTACTCTTCTTTGCGATCAGAAAACAAGGCGATTTTGTCAAACACGTGTCATAGGTTGGCCAATCCCGTATTCATCAGTGAAACCATACCAAACTCGTTTTGATACACTGTAACAAAAACAGTAAAATCGCTGCTCTCTGAGAGTAATTTTTGCTAGTTGATATATTGAAATAAGACTATGAAATCAACTTTTTGGCTGAGAATGAGCTGTTGATGAAACGCACCGCCGAGGCACGGTTACCAATAGCCCATATTTGGCAAAACTCTGTGATACATTCATGGCGATTTAAAATTTTGGAATTAAATATTTACTGCAAATGGAAGTTGAATTTACTATACTTTTGTCACAGTGTAGAATTAATTTCTGCCAAAGTTATGCAAACCAAGACTCAAAAAATTTTACCAAAATGTCCCTGACTAACGCTCAAGTTTCAGTAATTTTCATATTGCAATGTTCAATCAATGTCAAAATTAATTCATGTTCCAGGGTTCAAAGACAAATATATGAACGAGTGGTATTATAAACGGACACGAGTAAAATCTGCATTTGCTTTTACATTGTACAACGAATCGTATGATTTCAAATTTTTCGGTTTCAAATGAATTCTGTTTGTGCTATTCTGTGTTTTGCACATATTTGTAAGGCTCTAATCTCTGATCTAACACGTCGCTGAATCGAATCGAATCTTCATTAAATTCGATTCGAATCTTAAATTGAAAAGTGCTATCTTTATTTGTTCAATGTTTTGCTAAGAATGTGTCACCAATGGATCGCGCCGACGAGGCCCGGTCTATTTGTGGCACATGCTTGACGGAATGATATTTCTATTGGAGAATTGTATTCTCTACAATTCATCTTTTCGTCAAACGACATGGAACGACCGATGGCTAAGATAACTACTTCATTCACACGTAATATAGTAAAATTTCACGATCTTTTGGCAAATTTCCACAATTATACAGAGTATTATATACCGGTAGCACACACTTTGATTTTTCATCAATACATTGACAATGATATGCTAGTATCAAACAGTAAAACAGAGCACAATACTTTGATTCAGTTGCCGTTTGTCGTTTCGTTTGCCCTAAATATCTCCTTTGAATAAATTCTAATTGTATGACGTCATTATGACGTAAACTTTTTAAACGTAGTTGTGGTTTACCATAACGTAAACATTAGATTCTATACAAAGGTATATTTTTAGTGAATCGTCGTATTTAATTTAATTGAGGCTCTATCGCCAACTTTGTGTTGGTATTTAATAGTATACACATTTGGTCCAAATCCCATACTCACTAACGATAAACAATAAAATGACAAACAGATTTAGAAACCAGTTCGAGAATCCAATATTAATATATCAAATACGCGTTTTAAATCAAAATTCGTTTAATTCATTGCCATCAGTTTTTAAACACTTTGTCTCAGCTGTATGATGCTAACGGTTTTATCGTCTTATCGACTTCTATAATTGTAGTGGATATTCTGAGCTATCAATAGACGATCAATTTCTATGAGGCAGAAAACGGTGCTGAAAAATGTCCCGTATTTAATTTACATAAAGATTTTTCATTCAACTCGTAAACTCGATCCGAAGCGGAACAATCTTTTTCATTTTATCGTATCTTGTGTCACGTGATCTTGGATTTTCGCTCCAGCGATTCGACACGGGGATTGTATAACAATTTCTACGAATGAAGTTATTTATAGATTTGTTGATTTTAATATAAACTAAAACTCCGTCGACCATGGACCGTTTTCTTAGGCAATTTATCAACGATCCAGGTTCGACCGGGGATAATTTAAAATTTTAGAATCCAATGAATTTTTAATCAAGGGTCACTGGGGCACATGTAATTTATGAATTTATTTGAGGCCGAAATTCTTGCACTGATGTATGGTGCAGATCTTCAATTTCAATTTAACAATTGGACGATACTAGATAGTTAAAGTTGTGTCGACGGTTTACAAATCGAATTACATTATTACAGTGATCGGTATCTGCCTGGGCGATCGTAAAACTATCTATTACTTTTTTTCTCCTTCCAGTCGTATCTTACGACACGCAAGAAATGCGACAGGACTATTCTTTAGCCATAGTGTGAATTTCAACACTATTTTACTCACACTACACTCTCGAATCTGATGTGGGCATCCGAATTATCCAAACCAATCCAATCAAATGAAAAGTGACATAAAGTATATACTTATTTTTTTACTTACCGGTGCCGTATATAATTCAGATGGTTTAAATATTTTTTATTATCTATAAATTATTACATATTTTTACAGTGAGCCGGAGATTATACTGGATTTGGCCAAACAAGTGGGATCGGTCACAGATTGTAATAAGTTCTGCTTTGAGGCCTTGACTCATGTCGCTACATTGCTGGATGCTGACAGATGCAGTTTATTCCTTGCGAGAGACACACCTACGGTATGATGATTTTTCTCTTTTGTAGAATGATAGTGTCTAGTTCGCAGTATGTTAAGATAGTTTTTGAATTTTGTAGAGCAGATCGGTAGGATTTTGTTTTTCTTTAGGTGCTCGAAATATTCATGTCATTTTTTTGAGTGACTGAGAGCTTCAAACCATCAATACTGGTTTTGCATACCAGTATTGATGATTTAGAAAATTTTGGTTGGTTCAAGACACACGAATATCTGTACACAAGAATATTGTTTTTTTATGCCTGAATTCAGGATATTCTGGCAATTTTACTGATTTATACCCCATCTACTTGTCTTGCTGTAGGAAACACTGTTTGACGTGTGAATCATCTTAATAACTAATGACAATGTCACGTGCGCTGGGCTAGTCTAGATTTTCGATCTTTCCAAACTTACATTGTTTCACGCGTATTTTTCACGTTGTAAAATTTGAGGTAAATTGTAACTTTGCTGCAAAATGGGAAATATATCTACAATATCGTTAATCTTAACTTTTGGAACATTATTTTATTTATATATATATATATATTTTTTTTTAGCCACTTCTTAGAATGGATCACCCTGTCCAAGGCTCTTTAACAGCGGCCATTTATAGTCGGACAGGGTTACAATTACTGGAAAGATATCATTTTTCCTGTTCGGCTTAGCCTACCCAAGTTATTACACCCTGGGTTGAGTGGTGCGCATACCCTTTAAAATACCCTGTAAACTGTCGGATCGAATTCTTTTGCTTAATCTATGTCCGTTTTTCACTTTAATATTGAGTATTCGATAATGATGCAAATTCGACGCCAAATTCATTACATCTTCATAATTATTTTGATGAATATTTTTCCTTATCACAAAGTAAAATTGCCTGCGCAAATGTCTCACAATATTTAAACAACTCAGTGAAATGATATAAATAACTATTTTTATTATTTTAATTTTGGTCAGAAATGCAAATACTTATCGTAGCCTTATGCTGGTATGCTGGGTTTAGCTTGATGCAAATAATTTTCATGAAACCGTGCTTGGGGGTCACAATCTCGTAGTATCATTATCAAGGAGATAAAACATCTTTAAAGGCATCTTGATGGGGAAAATAAAATACGTATAGCACGTATAAAAAACGTATGGACAGGCTGTACACAAAAGCATCTAAATTTCACTAATTTTTATGAATTTTGCAAATGCGTGGAAAATAATCAATGAAAAAATAGCAAATTTCCAGAATATTGATTACATCTGCTCTCAAAACCTATTCCTTTCAAATCAATCAACATCACCGCAATTATCGACAATATATTCAGCATTCACATGTAATATTTATTGAACTTGTTTTGCAAAATAAGAATTACTTTTGAGTGGAAGGGTAATTAATCGAATTTATCATATTCATCAAATTCATCGCTTCTCGATCGATATAATATTATTATAATAATGGAAAATTCGATTGAAATATTATCCGAAATCCGGCTGTACGATTATAAAGCGATTGATCTGATTGAATGGTTTTTGAATTTATTGATTCTTTAGTAGTTCAATTAGACGCCTGGGAAAATTTCTGGATTTCATCCGATAGCCTAAGTGCAAAAAGACAACGCAAACGCATTGGCCACTCCAGTGTGCTACACTGTCACAAAGGCACAGCGAATTGCTATCAATTTGTGATATCTGTATATGTTTAAAATTTGCAACCGATTTGTGATGAGTTTTGTCAAGTAGGGCCTATTTGAAGGCCCTGACTTTGTTAGCCTCGGATTTGCCGAAGGCTAAACCCCAGTCTTTATGGTTGTCCGAAATATTCGATTCGATTTGTGCTTTGCAAATTCATAAAATATTCGGTACGTATTTCCAGAGATTCAAAGTCAATGCAATCTAACGCAATGTATATTTTGATGTACATCAGATTGTGGAAAATATCTTGATTCTTTTATTTTAGTATTTTTTATGCCCCATATTCGATGCAACAGGGAAAAATTTCGACTAACCTCGGACTCTAAAAGCTTTTCGAATGCGTTTTACTTTCGAAATTTTCATTTTTCGACTATGTTTTTCGAACCAGGGTGGCTGAATTCAAAATGTTCATGTCATTTTTTTAGGTGTACAAAAAGGTGTAAAACTGCTTTTTCATAGCATTATTGATGGTTTTGAACCGTTTGCTACACTTTGACTGCTACCAGAAACTAAAAAAAAACATTTTATTCTTAAACAAGATATCATGATATCGTTATATTTTCTTCGAATTCTTTTTTTTATCTGAGTAAAGCTGGCCAGTCCTTATCAAACATGCAAAACTTTAGCATATAGAATTCCATTTCAACTTACCATTTCTGTTCAAAACTGTGGGCGGCTCGTAAAATCGATATTGTTTTTGCAAGCTGGTTTGAAATCCCGCTGCGAAAGGAAATCTTGTCTTCGCATCGATGATTCCGAAAGCCTTAATTCCAGTCTTAGAGGATTACATGACGTCAATTGGGATCCAAAATCACCACTCGCGTATTGTCCACCTGGATTTGGTCTCAGCTTTGCCTATAATTAAAGGTGCACGAGAATCGATGATTTGTTATTCATATTCATCTAGAATTTATCGATATTCACGATTGTTCCCTTTTCCCCTATTTTGGTGTAAAATATACCTAATGTACTTCTAAAAAGTGAAAGAGGCTTGGAAATTACTTTAAAAGAAAGTCTAGGTTGTAATTCAAAGCATCCGTTATGCCAGTAGCTTCTTCTAGAATACATTTGATAAACTTTAGTGATTTTAGGTCGAAGAATATTAATCTTTTATCCCCATACACTGTAACAAGAATGCAGTAAAATTACTGCTTTTTGGCAGTAATTTCAAATGTTGATGTTGCAATAAAACTTTAAAATCGACTTGTTTTTTGGCCAATTATGGTCTGTTGGTGGAACGCAGGACATTTGACATAAATCTAATCAGCAAGACAATTTTGAATTTCTCAAATAGAGGATGACTCCAAATGAACAGTAATTTAACTGTAATTTTGTCACAGTTTAGTTCAAATGGTTCAGTGCACCGACGAGGATCCTATGTTAACTTTTGTCATTCAAAAATTCATTTTCTTCGATTACTAAATATCGTGTCATACCGAGTTTTATAATATGATTGAGATACGGAAAATATCGCAAAGCGACTGAACCGCCATAATTGAGTTTATATATAGGGAGTGAGATGAAACGTATGTAAATGTGCCACACTTGATAAAGTTCGAGACAAATATATTAGGCCATGCTTCTATGTAATAAACTGCCTTTTAGAGAACACCAAAATATTTACAAACCGCTCAGTTAATAATAAATTTTACATATTACAGGAACATATTAATCATAATTAGTATAATGTTTTGTCAACAAATTAATAATCTGCCAACGTTTGCAAACGCTTTTACGGTGATATGCTAAGAAAGTAGTTCTCGTAGCTTTGCATTCACTTTTAAACCTCTGCAGTGAAATCCACGTTATTTTGCAGTAATTTTTCGTCCGTAGAATTTCCCCTTGTTGCGACAAAGCTGTTCATAATTTACCTTGTCTACGATTTTATATATATATATACATATCTATATGTGTGTGTGTGTGTTTCTCCCTAATATTGAAATATTATCAAAATACTAAAACCGAAAGTGATTCCGTAAGAAAGCAATTCTTGATCAATTACTTACTTTATACCAGCAATAGGGCTCGTTTAGTTATCTGAATGAAAATTTTGTTTTCGGGAAAAAATCGGGAATAAATGGCCTGAGCTTTTTCGGAGAATTAACGAGGTTAAACTTCGCAAAAAAGCCGCATATTTCCATTTTCCTAATTAAAAAATATGTACCGATTCGAATATGTGCTTCGAAATGAGAACGGGATTACAAAAGATAGACTACAGTTACGTAGATGTCCCTTGGTCAAAAACTATTTATCTAAAACAAGCAGACGTAAATCTTACGGGAAATGAAATTGATATCTTGCTATTCTTAGAGTAAGATATTGCTTTGTAAAACACAAGTCGCCCCGCCAAGGGTCAATACAGCTCTTTCTTATACAGTTGATCTTCATCTTGAAAAATTAAATTAATTTTAAACCTTGTTCTGATCTTCCCACTTTTACATTCCAGGGCGATGGGAAAGAACTTGCATCAAAATTATGGAACGTTACACAGAAATCAACATTCGAGGCTGCAATGTGTGATGCCAGAAATGAATTTGTAGTTGCTTTTGATGTTGGAATTGCAGGACATGTTGCACAGACAAGAGAAAAACTAAACGTAACAAATGTGTATGAGGTAAAATGAACTGAAATACATTGGAGGGTTAGCCAAAACCGAACCATTGAGAATTCGGATTCGATTCGAATATTTTTTTCGAATTCTTTCGAATCACAACTTCATGCTGAAAACAAATGGTACGCTATTGTCATTAAAATTCATTCCCATTATCAAAATCAAATCTATATAGTTACGAATTCGATAATATTTATATAAACAATACATTTTTGGAGTCAATGCAGCATCATTTCACACATCGTCTTTCAAGACACAAATAAATTTGACCCAAATTTTATCTAGAAATATAATAATTGCACTTTATTTCACACGTTTTTGTGGCTAATTCAAGAACGATTCGAATATTACCCACTTCGAATCGATTAGAATTGCCGAATCGAATTTCTCAGATCCATAGATGATTTTAAGTTTAGACATATGTTCGTATAGATTCTTTTTTTTTTTTTTGAATTCACACATAGATACTTATAAATTTCACCTGGGCTATAGTGTGTTACCCCAAATAAGAGGAAAATTTTGCTATTTATTCAAACCCCCATTTGCACGCGATGCGTGCGATATATACCAACCATTTAGCTAGTGAGAATTATAATTTTTATCAAATATTTGCCGCAGTTGGATGCGATTTATCATTCGCAACATTACGATAGTGTTTTTCTGTTTGGTTTCAAAGCCTATTTTACAGCCGATTTATCATTCGCAACATTACGATAGTGTTTTTCTGTTTGGTTTCAAAGCCTATTTTACACTATCCAGCAAAATAGCTGATATTCAACGGCATTAAATTACGGCGCTATGTCAACCTTGAAGGCTAAAATCAAGTAGATTCCTTATTAATGTATTGTTATTTCGTCAAGCATTACCCAAGATGTACAAAATTGCCTGATTGAATTCCAAATAAATATATCGCCTCTCGAATGCACTTGAGATATTATATTGTACAATAATATTTTCTATAAACTTTACTTAAACACTTTTGTTAATAATTTTTTCGCCAATTATGGGCTATTGATAGACCGCGTCTGAAAGCGCGATTCATCAATAGCCCATGCTAGACAAAGCATAATCAGTCGAATTCTCCCAGTGAATCATATGACGATTGTTATTTGGGGGTTTTACCAATTTTTCATTTAAATCGCCATGACAACGAGCGCGTCTTTATATTTGCATTATTTTGTCCTGTTTGGTTTTCTATTTTGAAATATACCTTGGGCTAGGCAAAATTTGCTTTTATGTCAGACTTACACGAGGCCAAATGCATGTGAGACGAATGGATTTGTATGCACTGTTACCGCAAACCTCTGATGAGGTGGTAGTGCTGATATTGAATATTTAAAATAAAATAATGATAGCTGATATTTGCTATATTGGAAAGTGTTCATAATATTAAGAGCGTTTTATTTCAAAAGGTCGCCGAAATGCAATATAAATATGTTTCATTATATTATGATATGATCGAAATTACTTTTTTGAATATATTTCGTCTAATGTGCAGTGATATATTGATTTATGGCAAATTTTCGTAAAATAAAATTTGGTGAATTTTCCGCTTTTGAAATTCTCCTCCGAGTAACGGAAAAAAATCGTTTTAATAGGTGCAGACGTAAAAAAAAGAAAAATCTTATTTCACCCCAATTTAAAATCATACAAAATCGTAAAAATTTTATTTTTCAAAAAGTACTCTTATAGTCGGAAGAGAAATTCGTCTATTTTGAACGTTAACTTTTTATATCCAACTATTTTCATTTCAGCATCCTAATTTCACAAAAATGTTTGACGAGAAAACAGGATTTGTTTCACGTGACATCATGTGTCAACCTCTTATATTACCGGATGACGATAAACTAGTTGGTGTTGTGGAAGTTTGTAACAAGAAAAACGAAGAACCATTCACAGAAGAAGACGAAGAGGTATATGCATGCACTTTACTGTGACAAAAGCACAGTAAATTTACCGTATATTTGCACTAATTCCATGTCTTCGAATTTCCAAACTCGCCTCGTTGATGAGATTTATGCCACGTATGGGCTGTTGATGGATTGGACCTCATGGACATCGCTTCACCAACAGTCCGTTATTCACCCGTATCGGAATAATTCCAAAAAAAAACCGTGCAAAGCTGCTGCAAAGATCTACAACACTGTTGTAAAATAGCTGTTCATTCAAATAGAATGGCATGAAAGTTCAAAATGTCAGACGAAAAAAAGATTCTTGCCATGTGTATCCCTCCCTTCTATGTATTTCTACGGCTCTGTCTGTTCTTGAGTCTTGGTTCTTTGATTAAACTTTCTTTGGAAAAAACACGGTTTGTATCATCATTTAAAGTGTTTTTTTTTT
This sequence comes from Styela plicata, assembly GCA_963675895.2. NCBI lineage: Eukaryota > Metazoa > Chordata > Ascidiacea > Stolidobranchia > Styelidae > Styela > Styela plicata. Next base: position 17,611,554 of record OZ023145.1, read on the forward strand.
TTAGGTTTTAGGTCATTTTATAGTATTGTGCGCTCTAGCAGTTCAACACACGAGGAGATCAACACAAATTACAAGACTGGAACAAGCTGGGAAGGTAATAAAGGATTTGTGTAAGACGTTTGGAAGGTATATACTTAGCTTTCCCGAGTGTGGAACTTTTGACTGTTAGCGTATGGGGATATTTCAAATCGTTTCTATTATATCTGTGCTTCACGCATTTGGGAAGGGTCCAATGTGACTGCTCGTTTAAGGCTTTGCCCAATTAGAAATTTTATTTTGTCAAATTTGCGCCACAGATGGACCGCGTCGTTGAGATATGTTTTTTTGACAATTTTTTTTTATTTGGTGTTCAAGATGGTCCAATCGAATCGGTGATTCCATCGCTCAAATCTGCTTTAGCGTCACCACATGGATACCTTTTTCCCAATAATGACTGCTTCTTGGTCACGGTGAATCTGTTTTAATTACTTAATATTGGTTTTATGTTATCAAAAAAATGTCATTACAAAATTCCGTTTGCATTCATATTTTTTTTAGATAATTTTTTTTTCATTCAAAACATGTCTTGCTATATACGGTTCAATGCTGGACAATTAATTAACTTATACTAGGAAAACAAAATTTATCGTTTGATAATTGTTTTGGTTCTTCAACTCCTGAGAAATTAATTTGTTCCGGTCAACTGAATGTCTTACGCCACGACACTTTCTAAAATATGTAGTAAAAGTTACTTGATCTAATAAAGTAAAGATTTTTATACCGATGACGTTGGTAAATGCTCCGACAGGCACGACTTGTAGATTGAGTTCTTCATCCCAATCGGAATATTTAGTCATTTCATCTTTAGTTACGTATGTGTCACTGATGGATCGCGCCGACCAGACATGGTTCATCTGTGGCGCATACTTGGCAAAATAAAATTGTTAATTGAGATACGGAGGAGGTATTTATTTACCATGCTTGGTTGATAATTAAAGCTTTTTTATGCAATCACATTTCCGCTAAATTTTCTTACGAAATTTGTTGAAAGTATATATTTTTGACGTGTTTTTCACGTTTTGTCAACTAAACTCAGCTTCTCTAACTTTTGCATATTTTATGAATGGGGAAAACAGTAGTATCGACCAAAAACATCGTTATTGAATATGCGTTTTATTTGAAGCACGAAATACTGTAGCTCCTTCGATATATGGAATCAGGTTGTTTAATATAAAGCCGATTTTTTATGTTGTAAAATTCGTCATAAATTATTACTTTGCTGCAAAATGGGTAAAATTTGATCAAATATCAGCAATTTCGTTTATCTGAAACTTTTGATCATTTATATATTTGCATTAAATCATTTTGCAAAGAAATCATGAAATATGCCAAATTTTACAAATGTGCTGAAAAAGGGGTAAAATATGATCATATATAAGCATATTTCGTTTATCTGAAATCTTGAAACGTAATTCTGTTTTTTTAGTAAATTTTGAAAACCTTCAAAACATACCCAATCAGAAATTTCATTTTGTCAAGCATGCGCCACAGATGAACCGCGCCTCAACAAAAATTTGTCAAAAAATTTCCTACTGGTTATAAGGAAAACCCTAGATTTCATAAAATTGTCATTTTTTTATCAACATACGCCAATTCTCAGAATATTAATTATCGATTGTCAAAAAATGTTATTCAATCATATATGCCAAGTATGAGTTACTGTGGATCGACTGTCGCAATTTTTTTTTTGTCGGATTAACTTTCACCGACTACTATTTTTCTGGTGTTATAACCTTAACATCATCATCTAACAATTCCAAACGGTGTTATTTTCAATACTCCTCCCCCTACACCATCCTCCCGTGACACAAATGGAAAGATTTAGTGGTTCAAGCTTCTATTCGTTTCGATAAAATAGACCAATCTGTGGCATTAAATTTTATCTAGATTTACATGTCTCCAGGGGAGGCGAAAGTCTCATATTTTTTGACTTCTGAAGGGAATAATCTTCCCGAATCGAATCGAATCGCATATATAATCAAATCAGAAGTCATGTGATAAACAAACAAAAACCTTCTTTAGCAGCTTTTAACTGATGAAAATTCAAACTTAATTTGGGAAAAAATAAACTAAAAATTAATATTTGTTGATTTCGAACTATTGCAGAAATCGAATCGAATAATTCGTGGATCAAATATCGCGAGTCTAATTGAATATTTTGGACAACTGTACATCTCTCTCGCGAAAAATCAGTTACCATATTAAAATAACTAGTAGCCTTCTTTTCAACAGTGAATCTTCTTTCTCTAACCATTCGAAATTTGCGATAGCGCTGATTGTTGCCAATCCGATACACGTGACGTTCATTTTACCCGCCTAGTTGCCAGAAAATTGTTAATGTAGCTGGTTTGAAAAACATCTAATAATAGAACAACGTCTCATTTTTGACTCACACTATTCCCGTGTGGGGCTATATAGTCAAAACAAATGACGGGTAGACGAACATTAAAGCATTTTTTATGTGATATCTACCAGTCACGTATGAACATCAGATGGAACGCGTCTTGCAGACGCGGGTCATCTGTAGATCATACTTGACCTGGACAGCAGTCTGTAGATAGCAGGTCGGTATTTTGATGTTTTATGATGTTGTGGGAGGGACCTGGTGCAAAGTAATCATAACAAGGTGAAGTCTGAAATGGTTTGGACTTTAGCATTCTTCATCACAATATTTACATTACGCACTTGCGACGGAAGTGCGGTATCGGAAGGGTCCGGACAGCATCCAATGCTGAAGGTTGGGGGCACACCAGGTTCTGTTTTGCTTTTTGACACCGCTCGGCAATATCTCTACTATATATTTGGCATCTATGTGTAATGTGATTATCTAATAAAAAGTGGGTTGACGAGCTGAGCTATTCGTCGAAGTGTTCCAACAGCTTTTCAACTCCAAAACCAGTCAGATCAAGGTTCTATATTTTAATAAAGAATTTCCCACGTCTCTTCATCCTTGAAATACGATAGTCCCCGTTTATTTTTGTAGTTTGTTAATACTCCGGAAAGTGGGTCGACCCATTTTATAAATCTTTTTCTGTTAAGAACGACTTAATGATTGATCGCTCCTTGACTTCGCGATCCCACAATGACTATGTAATTAATGGTGGCTGGGCAGTATTTTCTGACCGCAGCTACTTGACCAATCCAACCATCCAGGAAGAATTTCACGCAGAATTTGTCCCCTTCGTTCTAATCTCATAAAATTTCATTTCATATTTATTTATTTTTTCAGTTACAAGACGATCTGGCTGCATCAGTTGCCACCAACTGGCAAGGAAGAAGTTTGGACGATGTTTTGAAAGAAGTATTGACGAAAATATCGGAAGCAATAACCTGCGAGAGATATACCCTCGCTATTGCTCTTGTAGATAACTGCAATATTGAAGGTTGCCTTCCACTTGCTAAATCTTACGATATGCTGGTCAGGAAGTCAAGTAATTTGTTTGGAGAAGAAGAAGAGGGAACGAAAATTGATGTCACCAAGTATGTTGAACACTGATGAGGGTTAAATTCACGTGATTTTCCAAATGGGTTTTAACCACATTTCCTAATCAGAAATTTTATTCTGTCAAGCATGAGCCACTGATCGACCGCACTTTCCATCAGCGACTCAGACTCAACAAATCTTGTTTCAACAAAAAATACTTGTATAGGTTTGTGTTTGTTACTGTGCATTAGGATTGCCTCTTACAGATGGATTCATTTCGAATCGAATATCGAATCAAGTCATTTCGGATCTTGCCGAATCTGATGCTGTTTAAAAAATTAATGAATGATTTATTGAAATGTGATGGTCACTTTTCCCATAATACCGGTGAAAACAAACGCATGTGTTACGCACATATATTTTTGTTAGCTTGAGTCCCCAATGGATCGCACCGCCGAGTAGGGGTCCATCTGTTTCTCATGCTTGACAAAATATAATGTGGGGTTATCCTATCGATTTGGTGAATTCGATCGATTTACATAAATGTATATCCCCATCACCCCAACCAAATATGTATCTAAATTGATTTGAATCCTGAATTCAAAATAGGCTTTCCTAATTAGTACGACTGGGCAATACGGTTCGGTGATTCGAATCGATTCGAAGCACAATTTATTCGAATCAATAGTGAATCGCTCATAGGAACAAAAAACTAAAATTTTCATTTTAACGAGTTAATTGTTGCCTTAGACACTGGGTACGAATGGACAATGTACAATAAAATATAAAGTTTTTTATTTTCACAATGGGGACATTTTGTAATACTAAAATGGGATATTTGGTATTTACATGAAATCAATTATTCGATCCAATTCGAAAAAAGTGTTCGAATCAGATTCGAATTAGAAATGATTCGGTTTTGCCCAGCTCTACTATTGAGGCTATCAAAAATATAAATTTAAATGCGAATATTTGATAGTCATAAATTCCAGATTTCTGAATTTTAAAAAGTACAAAAAAGCAGGGCCTTGGACAGGGTGATACGCTCCAGAGTTGCCCCGCAATTTTTGTTTTTTTATTTTCAGATTGAAAAAGAATGATTGGATTTTCGGTCACAAAGTTATAGAAAAAGTTTTGGAAGAGAAAAAGGTATACTATGACTATATTTGCAAAGCTACTCGGGCTAGTATGTTATTTTCCTGGTGGTAATAGAAGTCAATTTTAAATTCGGGTTTCTAACTTTGTCAAGCATGAGCCACAGATGGATCGCATCTTCTTACTTCCATAAAGCTTGTTTGAATGAAACATTTCTGACCGCGTCTAACTTATGCCTGACTAAGCTATCTTTAAGCTTGGTCATGAGAAATTATTGTTGTTGAGGTATGAAAATAATGTAAAAAAAGATGTTGGGAAATTTAATTTTTCACATTTTGAAGGATTTCGCAGGTAATAAATCTTGGTTTCGAATCCCGGTGAGTGCGGATCAGAAATCACAGCCTAACATTCAAACGAAGTTGTAATATCCCGAACAACCCGAACTTAGGTAGGCTTGCCAGGGAATAAGTTTTGGTCGACATGGGTCCTTATCCAGCGTGATACACTCAAATAGATGACCTTTAAAGGTTTCTGATAGACAGCGTGTTGTCTCGAAAGAGTTCATTTGTACTATGCAATATGTTTTTCCTATAACATAATATGTTTGTATAATTCGTGAAAGATCTAACAAATGATAAACAGTAAAAATGAGTCGATGTATCTTTCGATATTGTTATTGTCACCCTTTCGTTTACTCTTTCTTTGTATTTGCATATATTTACACTTAATGAAAAATTTTATTTTATTTTTAGACGGTGAACATGTCGAAAATCAGTCCTTTCTCAGAATATAAACTTGAGGTGAGACTTTTATGGTATGCCTTTCTGAGTGAGTATCAAAACTGATATGGCAGTGTATTTCAATTCAACTTGCCTTGTTTGTGACTATTAAATTTCAATATTACCAGCGCTGCCTTTTAATAGTATATAGTGTTGATAATGTTGAAGCTTTTTGATCATAGCGAATTAATTGACTTGGCTCTGTCATACTCCCAGATTCCCACATACTAGATTCTGTGACATAGCGGATAATCAGTGTCGTATATTCGACAAAATGAAATTTGATGTTATAATCTCTATTTTGTTTTAAATAATATTTTGATTTGCGATGAATGTGGAGTTGTCTATTAGCTTTATCCGCGCAAAATCAGCAAAGTGGAAGATTTCTAAAAGTCAACGGATCTAAAATCATTTTTTTGGTGTCGAATAATATTTTTATTTATATTCAAATATGCTATATGTTTTCAGCCATATCCATAATATTATCTTATCATTTATTCCTCTTCTACTTTTGATGGTTTACTTTTTCCATCGTGCATGTAATATGCTATGGTTTTCTGCGTATTTCTTCAAGCCGAAATACGGAATATAATATGCGAAATCCGAAACAATTACATATGCTTTTTGAAATTGCGTATCTACATCGCACAGCTTAATTTTTAATTGTTATCTTTTATTACCTGTCACCCAGGATGCAAAGAAGGAATTCAGTTTAAAAACCGTCCTATGTACATCGTATTATGATATCGGAGGAAGACTACTCGGTATTCTACATCTTGCTAATAAAAAGGGAGGTTTCACGGAAGGTGATGAACAAACACTAGAGGTATGACAACCTAGCTTTTTTGTTTGAAATATTAAACCAGAAACGGCTCTTTCCTCGGGAAACATACCATACATATACGGCGTCGGCTCGATGCATCTGTGACGCATGGTTGGCAAAACCTAATTGCTCAGAATATTTCTGATTGGGATAAATAACAGGGTGTAAAGACAGGTATCTGTCGTGCGTGGCGATCAACTGACCGGCCTCTATTTTTTTTATATGACATCCAAGGTATTTAACATACCAGCTACAAACAAGCAATAACACTTACTTTTTGCTTATAACTTTAACTATATATAAATTATAACTGGGTAACCTAGTTTGACTTTTCCAGCTAGGTATTGCTTTCGGAAATACGGCAGTCATATGTGGATGCTAAAGCTAAGCCGAACAGGAAAAGATCATATCATTCCAGAAATTTTAACCCTGCCCGTCTATAGGTGGCCGCTCGTACAGGGCCTTGAGCAGGAAGACCCACACCAAAAAGTGGCTATAAAAAAGAGAGATTGTCCAATAGCATTGAGATTGTTATATTCACCTTTTCAGACCATTCGACCATACATTGTGAACGGATTGTTGTATGCTAACGGATTCAATTCAATCCGATTGAATAAAGCTAAAGAAGAAGTTTCAGAAGAAATTGTCAGGTTTCATATAAAAGCTGATGAAGACGATGTTGAAAAATTAAAGGTTAATTTTATCTTGAAAATATAGAAAAACATTCCACGCCGAAAGTGTATTAGAATGTTCTTAGTGAAAAATCCTTTTATGCAGAAGTTTGCTTCAAGTAAGATTCCATTTAGTGAAAATATTGATGCCAGTGGTCACTGATACACTCGTAGCTACTAAATAGAATATGAAGAACGACATTTTAGTTTTCTCTTTCTGTTATAGTGCTTGTCAGTGGTTCTTTTTTTCAAGTATTGCTTTTGGCCTCGCGTGATAGAAGGCATTTTAAAAAAGTGAAAAATCGACCAACTCTTACATGACAAAAACCTACTACAACTTACTGTAGCACTAGCAACTGTGTTTTAAATAGAAAACATCCCATACAAGACTGGTCACTATAATAAAGTGCTATATTTGGTAACCTTAGGTGAAAGTTTGAGCACGTTTCATAAAAGAAAATGTAGGTAAAATTTTTAACGTGGACGTTATTGTTCACAACAACGGTGCAAATGAAAAAATGTTTGACATTTTTCGTTTAGTTGTTTGTATTGCTTAGCACAAGGGCTCAACATCATGATTTGAACGGTATTCATAATTTACTATATCAATGGAATAGTGTTTCAACACCTCAGATAAACGAAATTGCTGGCATTTGACTGCATTTTTGGCCATTTTAGAGAAAGGTAATGGTTTATGTCTAATTTTACAACTCAAAATTTGACATGTATCATCTTAATTACAATCCTGGAATACCTGACTATTCTGATAAAGACATCCCAATTTGGTTGGTATGCAACATAAATATCCCAAACAAAGAACAATTATTTTAATCCCATTCACATTTAACAGGTTAAAGAAATACCTCCAGGAGAAAATTACAATTTATACGAATTTACATTCTCCGATCTACCGATGATCGACGACGAGACTGTATTAGCTGCGATGAGAATGTTCACTGATATTGATGCTTTTAATATGTTTAAAATTCCTCACACAGTGAGTATTATGTTGTTCAGAGAACTTAAACTTGAAAATCAATTTTGTCAATTTTTTCAGGTCTATGCGGTGTCATTTTTACAGGTCTGCTTGGTCTCTTCCACGTGCGTCAATAGAAATATATAAAGTATCAATTAGCATCATTTTTGATGAAGTTGAAACTTGTCACATTTATTGATGCATACAAGGCCTTTGTAATCACTATAGGCCATTAACATACATCGATTTTTTAACCAGCATGCATTTCAATTTCAGATTCCTTGTTTTTCTAGTCCTCTTACTTTTGTCAAAACATGTTTTGTTAAGTGGGCGTCTTCGGTAGGATCCATTTGCGGATCATGCTCAACAAAATAACATTTCTGATTGCATTGATATCCTTCACAAAGATTTCAAGTTCTAAATACTATATTTTAAAATTACATGGATCATTTATTTCTCTATCAACTGACGTAATAAAGACGTGTAGACTTGTATTGTATGTACATTCTAGTTGATTATGCGTGGGTCTTGTCGTATAGTTATGACTTGGGAATGAACTTCGATATAATTTTATTCTATGTAGATTAAAAAAAACGACTATATGCTAGAAATTTGGAATTTGCAAAATTTTGAAGAATTTTCGAATTTTTCCTCATTCATTCTGTATGGATAATAAAAAGATATTTTTATTTTTTTTTCAGACGATGCTTCGTTGGATTCTCAGTGTACGTCGATGTTATAGACCCGTATATTATCATAACTGGAGACATGGTTTCAATGTTGCTCATACTATGTTTTTACTTCAAGACAGGATGATCAAAGATAAAGATGTATGTTATTGAATTCCATTTCCTGGTTGTTGTATATGTAAAAATGTTAGAAATCTTCACTCTACTACTCGCGATTCGATATATGTTGTTTATTTGATATATGTTGGTTTATGGTTGCTCCTATTGGGTTGAACATTTTCACAGTATTTCTGTCACACAGACTCAATTTTGGTACTTTAAGTACTTTTGGAATATTTGTAGAAAGTTTTTTAAACAATATTTTAAACGAAATTGCCGAGAACTGAAGCAAATCGTCTAATATTAGCGGATTAAGATTATCTTGTTATAGTATCATGGTTCAAAAAATTTCGTTCAAGTTCGATAAACTTTTATTGTGCGGATTCACCGATCGGTAGGTGGCAATATAGATTAGTAAAATTTTGACTCCATCTTTGTTGAATCATTTGCTTAGAATCTGTGTTTATTTGTCTGATTAATTATTTGTGATTAAGTGATTAAACATATGCCATTAATGAAGTGCGCCTCTAAGTGGAAATTTGTCTATGCCCAATTACTTAGCCAATTACAGATATTTATACAAAAATTCTTAATTTTTCTTTTTTCAGTGTCCCAACATTAACAGTATTTACAGCGATGTCGAAAAATTTGCCCTAATAGTTGGAAGCTTTTGTCATGATATTGATCACAGAGGAACTAATAATGCATTTTTAATCAGGTATGTATATCTTTTATAAAGTAAAATAAATAAAACTCGGGTTGCTTTCTTTCTTGAGATATTCGAATAAAATCTTTCAAGTCACTTTCAAATCTTTCACGTCAATATGTGTGAAATATGTGTAAAATCACAACAAATCCCAAAATGATGGTCAAGGCCTTTGTAGAATCTTGAATCAGTAATCCACGCCTATGATTATAACTCGGGTAGACTACGCCGAATCGCAAAGTTCTTAATTCCCAATATACCTTCTTGATCGGAGGAGATTAGCTCGGAAGAGTGATTATAAGAATGAATATTCTTACTCTTTCCCCATTAAACTTTTTAGGAATATTAAAATTTGAATCGTCTGTGAAAATCAGTCTTTTTCTATGGGAAATATCATAGCATATCATAAAGGGTTTTATCTCAATAATAACTTCAACAGTATTACTGCAATCGCAATCTCATAACCCAAAGAAAAACATTTTCATGTTAATCATGGACCACCTGCGCTATCTATCTGTGATCCATGCCTAGCCAAATGCAAATGCTATTTAGGAAATTACTTTGGAGCAGCATTATGATCGTAACAATACGAATATTTTATATTAAAATAAACACATTTATCAAGAAGCGATAACCCTTTAAATCGCTGAACCTTTGCAGTTCGAATCTACCACACTTTTTTGCAAACTATGTTTTACTGACCCTGGGTATATCTGATAACGAAGACAAAAGCGCTTGGTCGTAGTATACTTCCTGTCCAGTCAAAAACATTTTAAAATGATCTAATTTTATAATCGGAAACACTTATATTTGATCACAAAGGGTCCGTGTGAGTTCGTTTATATTTGTCGGTGACAATAATGTTAAAAAAAATAAATGTTATACTTTCGTATTTGATCTGCGGTATTTGATAATATATTTAAAATCCGGTGATAAAAATTTATTGATACACTTAAAAATTTCGAAACAAAGGATTTATTCCGGGTCACCGCTTTTCCTTGTATACGGGTCTTCCAGTTATCCAGTCCAGTTCAGACAGCATTTTGCAAGCATTCGCTGCACATTTGCTATACATTTCCATAATGCCTTAATTTTGATTGCTTGAAATTTTATGAGGTAAATCACATTCCAGGTATGTTTTGAATTAATTTCTTTTACATCTCTCGCCACATGATTCCTCTTCTTATTCCAGTCATGGGAAAACCTATTTTATAATATTAACTCTTTATGCAAACAACAGACGAGATAGCAACCGGTGCTGTTTTTAAAACACCATAAAGTTGACAAACTGCAAATACATCTGTGCTATATATCTTGATCAAATAATATATTCTTTGTCAATTAGATATATAGCTGGCTAGCTAATCCTATTTGCATTGTACACAAGGTAATTCTTACCAAATTGAAAAGGCTGTGCCATATTTTGTAGCGGCTTTTTCTAAGAATATTCACAAATTTCTTGCGATCATCTGTAAAAACTGTGTGTAAAAATGAGAGAAAGGCATTTGTTTGTTATTAATTTTAAAGGCACATTTGATACTTTTTAGTTTTTTTTTTTTTTTTTTTTTTTATAGCCACTTCTTAGAGTGGATCACCCTGTCCAAGGCCCTGTAACAGCGGCCACTTATAGACGGACAGGGTTACAATTACTGGAAAGATATGATCTTTTCCTGTTCGGCTTAGCCTACCCAAGTTTTTGATAATTTTATTTTCTTAATCACGACTCACAGATGGACCGAGCCTCAGCGGCGCGATCCATCAGTGGCTCGTGATTGACTATATAGGTTTTGGGATAGTTTTCTTTTATATCGGTGGATTTCGATGAACATGATAGAATTCGGAGCAACGTTCAAATTTCAACTGTGTTAATGGGAACTAGAACGTGGAATTTTCTTTCTGGGCACATATGTCATCGATACAATGTGTGGAATAGTCTAGTTATGAAACAAATCATACCATTAATCAGTGTTCTGACTTAATATGTACTTCGTTATAACTTTAACGATCGAGTTGCACAGATCTTATAATTTATGTTAAGAACACAAATTAATTGTTACAAAGACTTGGTATATATATATATACGATTTTCGATTTCCTCTAGGTGGCGTCAATGCTGCAAATTTTTTACTGCCCTTACAGATGGATTATTCTGTTTCACACAATTGTCATATATATCAATATTTATCGTCATATTATGGCGCATCAACCGTTATAGTCTGGTAATTGTCAAGCGTGCTTTGTAGATAATTTAAACACACATTGGATGCATAGTCATCACAACCGCCCTGCATCATAGCTGTTCGTTGCAGTCAGGCAATAACACGTAATTCAAAAATCTAAAGAAAAACAGAATATCGCCAATTTTTGTTTCAAGCCGAAGGATTTTATGTCGCAAAATTCATCGGTCAATTCGAGTCGATATTCCAAAACAAACTATTTTATATGATACATCCCCACTGTTGAACCTATTTTCATGTGCATTCATTTGAGTGGATCAACTCGACCAAGTTACCAGATGTCAATACCCTTTCGACGAGCCTATCCAAGTTGTGCGATGTAGTGATAGCAACCTAGTTATGTCTTAAATCAGATAAAGTAAAATGAATTCAACACAAAAAAGTGTTAAAGTATTACTAGGTAACCTAGATCCACGTTCAAAACTAGATAATACCTAGATTAAAAACCAGATAAACGAGGTAATTGTCGTTTGGCTGCATTTAAAGCATTTTCAATATATTTGAAGGTTGAAATCTTCAATTTGTCTATTTTGAAAGCTGTTTTCCTAATGAAAATCTAGTTTTTTTACTAGATATCTAGTTTTTCAACCCGGTACCTATTTTGCAAAATAGATAAATTACCCAGTAAAATATCAAACAGAAAACTTGGTAAAAGTTAAACTAGAAGTCACACTAGGTTTTAAATTCTTGAAATTAGATAAAAGTACTTTGAAAATAAACTCTGTAAACCAGGTATACTAGGGACATTTACCTGGAATTGCCAACACATGAGCGATGGGGATGATTTAACAAGGTTGTCTCAACAGGACTTAAACCAGAAATGATGAACTTGCGATTCCAACGATTTATTCATTAGTCCTGCGCCCCCACAGAGAAAACTACTAAAAGTCCTTCTTTTCTAACAGAGCCGGAGCACCACTTGCTGTATTATACAATACATCAACCTTGGAAAACCATCATTACAATACCTGTCTGCAAATCAGTAGGATGGAAGGAAGTAATATATTCGAATCATTTACTAATGACGAGTTTACTTATGCTTGCGAAATTATGAAACATGCCATTCTCGCTACTGATTTGGCTTTATATTTTCAGTGAGTTAATTCTATTTTATTTTAATAATGAAGTATTACATCTCCCAAACGATTTTTTTTATAACGATATATACATGAGAGTAGATAATAACAATCAGGAAATTTTATTTTGTTAAACATGAGCCACTGAACCACTCTGGCTTATACTTAACGAAAATATATGTTAGGTTTACATAATATTTTCATATTACATAAAAGATTCAAACACGTTGCTCTTCGTGTTATCAAAATATCAGAAAAACCATTGAGTACGGTCGATTAAAGCGCGGAAAATTTTATACATTCTGACATTAAATGGTGAAACTTAAAGTTTTCTGAAGAACCATAATACCGTTGTTCCAAATTTTAGAGCGAAATAAATTTCGGAGTTTTACAATCCTAATTTTTGTATTGACGGTTTATATCGGGCAAAAGCGTACTTTTGTTGCTGACTGGATAGTTAATATATATATATAAAGGATACCTTTTACTATTATCAGACGCAGAAACACTTTCCGGAAACTACTGGATGAAAACAAACCAGAAGAAAGAGATTTTACAACAACAGATAATAAGATGTTACTCATGTAAGTTTTATTTCTCTTTATTTTATCTCAAAGTTTGATGTAGGTAATTTGAGGTCGTGCATATCGTTTTGTACTCGGAATCAACATATTTATTGAATAATGGCAACAGTTCAGATTCGTTTTTCGAATGACACCCATCTTCGATTTCATTATCCACGTGGGAAAATTTACAAAGCTTTTACTTCTTTGAGTTTATTTCACCTTTGCATCGTATTTTTAGGTCCATGTTGATGACAGCCTGCGATCTTTCTTCTATTACAAAACCCTGGGAGGTTCAACAATTGGTGAGTTGCATTTCTTCATTATCTTTATATAATTCATTGCTAGTTCTGAAGTAACTTGGCGCGGTTGCATTTAAGTGATGTTAATGAAAATTAATGCAAAGTTGCAAACTGTATTCGAAATTTCATAAATTTGGCCAAATTATCTTTCGCTAACTTTAGTTAATCGAACTTTTTTTTATTCTATTTGGACTATGGTGTAATGCAATCGCCATCTATGCCAAATATGATTTGAGATTCAATTCCAATAAATATGGGTCTTATCTGGTTTTGGTAATTGTATCGTTCCTAATTTTGTAAAAGTATGGTGTGAAGGAATCAAACAAGCAAGTAGCAAATGGCGTACTCAGGATTGATTGGAAGTGGTACCGCTGTTACAGGGCCTTGTACAGGGTGTCCCACTCAAAGAAGTGGCTATAAAAAAATAAAAAAAATAATAAAAATTGGCTGAGTATATTGCGGAACTCTTTAAGCATTTTTATTCTACACGGTATAAGTGTCCGTACATTAGGTCATGTGATCCATTTGAGTGATTAGGTCACGCAAATGGAAACTATACAAGCCTTGAAAAAGCGTCTCTATATGTTTTGGTATTGCTTCTCAGTTCGTTTATTATCACATCGTTTCAATGAACAATCTATGCACGAACTCTGAAATATACAAGTGCCATTTTAATCAGTGTTTTAATTCTCGATTTAAAATGACCTAGAAGACATTTTTGGTCCAGTATGAGGTACTGATGGATTACGCCACCCAGGCGTGATCCATCAATGTTACCTGCTTGAGAAAACAAAGTTTCTAATAAGGTAGGTTTAAATTATTCACGCCTGGGTATCATGATAAAGCTTCAATCCAACAACAAAATTAATGCATCCGTAGGGACTTATGTAAGTCTTCCCTAGACTAGACTGTACATAACTTTTATGCTTGTTTTGAGTTCATACCAAGTTTTGAAAACATCCCAAGTACGGGTTAGGTAATAAGGGCGATATTTCAATTTTTCACAGGCGTAAAAAAGGGGTGGGGTAGGATAGGGGATTGGCGAAGTTGTGGTTTGAACAGATATCAGTTTCCTATCGATCGCGCCGTTGAGAAGTCAGAGTAAACGTCATGCCAAAATATGCTCACTCATCCAGAGCATGGCACTATACCCATGGTTACTTATATGAACAAAGAGTTAGTGTTATTGGAAATGAGTGTAATTTCTCGCTAGAGTAAATAGAGGTCGGGTTTAAAAAGTTCTTTTTCTATCCCTTACATTCAATATATTACCCCTGTATGGCGTGTTTAATTATTCGAGTTATTTTGCCTAAATCAAAACTAATTTTGCTGTCTAATTTTTGTGAAACTCACAAACTTTGCTTAACAGTGTATAAAATCTTATTTTTTTTTACTTTCTTTATGTTATATTCCGAAAAAGGGTGCTGCGAGTCAATACTTGGTTTGATAACAGCACTGAATGAGGCACTTTGTCAATCTTTGGGCTAAAAATAGACGCTTGGGAAACCTCTGTTACAAAATTACCGATTTAAATCGATATTGAGGCATAATTATATTCACAGTATTTTTTATGTTAATGTATAATACACGGGACCCAGGGACCCGATTTATCATATGTCCATATATGCGTTAATAGGATAAAATTGTATATAAATATACCGAAAGCTATTACAAGAATAATATGAGTTATTACACTATTCTGCCTTTACTTTGAGAAAAAAAATATGTGATAAATATTTGAATGATATACTGATGATTTCTGGCTATAATTGGCGGTAAAATTGTATCATTTTAGTGAATTATTATGATATTATTATTATATTATTATAAATTTGCGTGTTCCATTTATAAATTATCGCGTCGGACCACCCAATTCGTTAAATTTGCATGCGGCTAAAACGCATTGAAGTGGAAGGTAAATTGATAGATGGATTCTGCAATTTTTCATAAATTATTTCTCTGATTTCTATTCACGTACGCGATACTAGTTATGTATATTAGAAATAATTCAAAAAATTCTCGTTTAGCTCAGTACGTTGGCGCAAATGCTACACTACATTTTTGCGATAAACTCGGACAATTTACATACCCATGGGTAGCTTTTGCGACAAAGAGTGGCAAAAATCGAATATATTTTGATTTAAGACTCGAATCGAATATTCAAGCCTTGCAATAATTGATCAAACAAACATACATATCTTTTTAACGGTTGTTGTTGGAGTCTGCTGATTTCGAATCACAGTGGAAATTGAATCGAATAATTTGGATTTTTTTATTGAAATTTACGTACGGTGTCAAGAAAAGTGCTCACTGCCCATGCGTAACGAAATCAAATTGCTGATTTGGATGGGTATCTACAGACTAGTAAAATTTTGACTGCATTAGTATCATTGAATAAACCAACGGCAACTCTTCGCGTACTTAAATAGGCGTATAGGTTAATGGGCGTAAATTCATATTACACATGAGTGCCCTTGAAATAAATAAATATTCCAAATTTATATCTGGATAATGGCCATGTTTTCAAAAATGCGCTGCATTCCAACAATGATCCATCCATACGTGACAATTTTTGTAAAATATAAAAATTAGTTATAACTATATAAATAGAATTCGACTGCTCATCGACTGACAAAACTATTTTAAGTGTTTGTATTGTTTTCATACATACCGGAAATAAAGATTAAAGCAATTGTTCTTATTGTTTTGGTTACGTCAAAACTGCGTCACTCAACGTCAAAATTGTTTACGTATTAGCGTGAACTCAAAACGTCATGTTAAGGAGTTTACAAACAAAAGGCCATTTTTTCCACTCAAAACAGAATTTTTTTTATCTATCGACCTGTTTTCCTCGTTTCCTGTCATTGTTTCGATTTGTTTCTTTTTCAATTTTAAGACGTCAAAATTGATTTTTTTTGTCCAACATAACAATGCCCTGTGACAATTCAGATTAGAATAAAAGCATTTCTATCGATCAATTGAAGCCAACGTCAAAAAATGCCAACGATTTGATTGAAAATAAGGCAGAATTTTTATCTAAAATTTATTTCGGTTAAGTATGAGTCACAGATGTACTGTGCCTCATCGGCGCGATCCGTCAGTGACCCATACCTAACAAAACATATTCGGACATAATCGCTCTAATCTATCTGCTATATCACGTTACGTATACGTTTGGATGGCAGTTTCCCTTACTAACCCATTAAAAATAAATAAAATTATATGCTTTATAGAAAACTATAAACAGTACTGGAAATTGAACTGTTTTTTACAATAAGTTTGAATCTTTTTCATTTGAATTTTGTGCTTCCAATATGCATGGATTGTGACGATGTCTATAAGTTTTCAGATATGACGTCAAACCATTTCAGATAATGATTTAATATACAATAATAACCAAACACCGTCTTCAACACAGTATAAGCCTTATCATTAGCCAGATGTTAGTCAAAATTTTACATAAATGAAACTCCCGAAATATTTCAGTTTTGGCATCAGTGGTTGATATATGGATAAAGCAGAAAGTTTATAAAAATTATAGCATAATTTTTTACGATCAAAAATTTTTCAACGCAATTTTTATTTATCTTTCTAATGCATGTCAGAAGTACATGCACGATACATTTGTTGAAAAATAAAATTATCATCGAACGTTTGATTAATTATTGGCATTAAAATTATTGAACCGTTTTACCATTAGTTTGACTAAGTTTCTTCGGATGAAACAAGTCGGGTATATTGAACATATGAACGGCGAAATATGGTTTTTTAACACACGTCACAGATAGACCGCATCTTATATTATTTTTGCTTTTGATCAGTGTCCCGTGCAGAGTAAATATCCTTCACCATTCGTTCGGCCAGAAAATTGTAATTCATGTTGTAAATTGTTGTTCAATTGTAAAAATTCATGCCATATCTTTGTGTGATAGCGAGAATTGCTATAGTGTCACACGAGAAATATTTAAGAGAACATTCTCATGGATCATGCTTGATAATGATATATGATGTCGCGACCATCATTAATGACTCATTCTTGATTCTCTACACTGGAATGTTGTCCACTTAGGGTGCAGTTGATTTTGGCTACACATTGATCACTGATTCTTATCTGATTCAAAAATGCAATATTAAAAACACAAGAAAAAAATTTCGTTCTAATTTCTTTTGTTAAGTATGAGTCACTGCTTGATCGCGCCGCTAAGGCGCGCTCTATCTGTGGCTCATGCTCGACAAAATACAACTTTTTATTGCGTTATTCTTCTTATTGCATGCTATGATTAATATTTAAGGTTTATTTTTTACCAAATTCACTCTTCTCTAGTTACCGAATCATGCCGATTGATAAAACATGCATGTATTAATGTCACAAAACCGTCAGGGGATCATAAAACTGATGCTTCGTAATAACAGGGTCGAAATACATAAACTGGGTGTAAATGATGTGTAAACATAAATGTGTTGATATTTTTAAACTTCGTACAAAACATCACTTCGTCGAATATATGAGTCACGACCACCGCGATCAATTCCCAGAAAAGCACAAATTGAACAAGAATGACGCAACGAAGACTTGATCGTTATAGAGACACAAAATCAACTACTTAGCGAGAACATATCGAGAGTGTCCGAAAAATACTACTTTTCAATACCATTCATATAGGTCCATATATTCACTTCGAGAGTGTCCCAAAATTACTACTTTTCAATACCATTTATATAGGTCCATATATTCATGCCGAGAGTGTCTGAAAATTACTACTTTTCAATACCATTCATATGGGTCCATATATTCATGTCCATTCTCTATCTGCAGTTTTGGATATTCCACATTATATTTATTTATTTTTTATCTATAGCCACTTAGAGTGGATCACCCTGTCCATATATATAAACTATCTCTGAGCCACTAATGAACATAAAAATCTTCCTTTTCAGATGGCAGTCAACGTTACGAACGAGTTCTACGATCAAGGAGATCAGGAAAGACTGTTGTTTGGAACAGAACCGATTGCTATGATGGACAGAAAGAAACAAAAAGATCTTCCAAAAATGCAAATCGGTTTTATCGATGGTGTGTGCTCAATGGTGTATGAGGTATGGTTTTTCGTTTGATATTTGAATTATCTTAGATTGTGTAGCTTCTTTCATCAAACATGAACCACAGATGGACCGCGCCTCAGCGGCACGATCCATCAGTGACTCATATTTGATAAAGTTTTACTGGGTGGGTTGACAATAGTTACTTTGTCTATACGATCCTAAAACGTGTAATTGTCTAAGAGCAATAATTTTAACGGCAAAATACAATCGATTTTGGTCAAATTTGACCAAAATCGATTGCATTTTGTCGTTAAAAATGAAAATTCTAGTTTATTTTAGTTTATTTACCAAGTTTTGTTCCATTGAGCAATTCATGAGTGATTCGAATAAATTATGCTTCGAATCACCGAATCGAATTGCCCAGCCCTAGCTGTATGTATAGGTCTTGTTGGAATATGAAATTGATGGCTCTCAACAACGTCGGTGATCATCATAGATAGCATGAGGCTGGGTCACGGTGATAATATTAGAATATTGAGCAATGAACTCAAAATTAATGAACTTTTAGAGAAAGAGAGAGTATACTGTTTTGGGTGTGAGCATTCGAAGGCATAATAGATGGACTGCAGATTTTTCTTCATTTAAGTTCACTCTTTGCATGAGCACCTATATACCAGTTATGTTGCAAAAATATTTGAATTTATTCAAATGAGAAGTTTTTTAACTGGGCAAAACTTCCAGCAATTACTCATGTATTCGCTGCACGACAATATAAACGAAGATTAAAAGGGGGTTGGATATTTTTCACCAAATGTTTTTACATGTATTTGTATATATATATATATATATATAAAGATATTAGTATAGCATTCATCGCATCAGATTGCAAAAAGAGCAAAAGGCAATTTTTTTGGGAATTTTCTTAGTAAATACGATACTTATCAAATACGTATTATTGTCTTTCGAAAAAGGCTTTGTTAAGCAAATTTGCGATTTTTGTTTTTGCTTTTTAACACCTTGTGACGTCAATACTTTGCATTATCGTAAAAATTTTCAGTTTCGTGACGTCATTATCGATAGAATTTTATTGTTTGTCAAGATAATTGCCCGTATTTTGGCTTTTAAGGTACCGCATAGCGCAGACTTGTCGTGCGGTACCGCTTCAGCGATTCTTGCTGTTTTCACCGCACTCGACGAAAATTTTTGCGACTTGGTCATATGATGGATGTTTTTTGTAATTTGATATCACCTTTTTCGGTTTTTTATGATCAATCAGGCTTGGGTCGTGTATGAACCGCATCTAGAATGCGACTCATATACGACACAAGATTGATCGAATATAAAATGAATATTTACTTGCACGTAAACGAACTTTGAGATAATTTCCGACTTTTCCAACTTCGCAACTATTTCATTTATTTTTGTTTGAAAAACGAGTGATGACAAATTATCATCGAACCTTGCTTGGTAGTACGTAATACATGGATAAATTGCATAACATTCAACGCGGCAAGGTTCAAAGTCACAACACGAAAAGGAATCAAATTTCTAGTTATTTATGGTATATATATAGTTAGATGTAACAGATAGGTATGGAAATTACATAAACGTGTCACTTAAAAATTGCGTCAATTTTCAAAACAGGAATATTGTTTATAAAATTGTCTACTTTACGTTTTAACTATTTTGTAAAATAGGAGTTTATTCATATTTTACTGATGTAAAACACGGCGTTTAGTTTAGCGCATTAAGTTTTATCTTGTTAGTTTTTCACCATCGCTAGTTTAAGAAGAGATTATTGTAAGTTCTCTGTGCAATTTTCATGATTCCATGGAACTAAATGAAGTCCATCTTGAAATGTTCGCAAATTTTTTCTGCCCGTGACAGGTGCTGTACTGCACACAGGAATCCACTTGGTTGCCTTTAACAGATAAAAACAATTATCCATACAGTTATATCGACAACGCTTGACTTTCAATTTTTTCAATGATAAATATTATTTTGTCTAAAATTATATACAGATAGACCAAATTCTGTCGGCACGATTCAACGCGGTCTAAGCTCATGCAAAACGCATG
This sequence comes from Styela plicata, assembly GCA_963675895.2. Taxonomy (NCBI): domain Eukaryota; kingdom Metazoa; phylum Chordata; class Ascidiacea; order Stolidobranchia; family Styelidae; genus Styela; species Styela plicata. The sequence goes on from OZ023145.1 coordinate 17,632,154, forward strand.
ATAGCCGTTTTTGCGAGGGGGCTGCCAAATTAGAAACGTTTTGACATGTTTTTCCCACGGAACAGAGTAACACAGTGTGCTAAATTAATGCAAAAATCGTATTAAATCGACAGTTCGCCTTAAGAGGATATATTCCAGATATGTTGATTGGTAATTTCGTGGATCCCTTCAACAATCCCTACGAATTATCACGTTTCATGTATGCGTGAATTCTCTAATCCCTGAAGTATAAAACATTGCCTGACAAGAAAAATTATATCGAAGTATATCTCGCCAAGTGTGGGTCAGTTAGGGCCCATGAATGCCTATCTTTGACCTATACTTGATATTAAAAAAATAGTTTGCACTTGTTCAACGTGCATGCAGCATAGTGAATCTAATTGCTCAACCGGTGATGTGCAAACGATATTTCATGTTTTGCCAACGTTTCGACGTTATGTTTCGTCTATACAGACGTTCTTCATCAGGGCGATGGAATGGTCAAGTCATCGACAATACTATATACTGTAAAGGAGGACGTTCTAAAATAAGCTAGTAAATAAAAGATAAAATACTCTAAATTCTGAATAAAAAGAGACAAAAAGGCTAAAGATAAATGTCTAATCATCTGCGTTGAAAGATAGTCTGATAAGCTGCAGGAAACATGCAATCTTCTTATCATTCATTGTCTGTGATATGCTGTTGATGTGATATGATTCTAAAAATAGTCTTTTCTTGTAATGATTGTATTTACTAGCTTATTTTAGAACGTCCCCCTTTTCAGTATATAGTATTTTCGATGACTTAACCATTCCATTGCCCTGATGAAGAACGTCTGTATAGACATTCGAAATGTTGGCAAAATATAAAATATCGTTTGCACATCACCGGTTGAGAAATTAGATTCACTATGAATTTCCCTGGTGGCAATCACTCACTCTTTAGGTGCATGCAGCATATACCTTAATTTAATTCGCTGCAGTATTAAAACCAGGAACCAGCAAGGGCCAATAGTACCACTTGCTGGCTATACGTCTTGCTGCAACATGCGTATTCTATGAATATTTCCCTCTTGGGATATTGTAACTAGTCCTTCGTTCCATTTAGAATTTTCAAACTTTTTCTCTGGCATCCTTCTAGCTAGGAAAAGATTGTAATCCTACATTGAGCGTATTTTTGTAAAAAAAAATCGATCGAAGTATACCGTTACTGTTTCGTAACGTTTGACTTTATTTTAATAAACGCCCAGCACTAATTTTCAGCTAACAGCTGGATCAAAAATCCACTGTTTACTCATTTGCAAAAACAAAGCAACGGTGTTTTCCGAACAGGCGGACTATGTTGTCGACTTATGGACGACGCCATTAGGTTGCGATCGATAGATAATTCTGAACATTAAATATATGGGTTTTTGGAAAGATTTTCATATGGGCAAGCATGGACCATTGATAGATCGCGACGCGCAGTCGCGATCTATCAATGGTCCATGCTTGAACGTACGTTCAAGCTTTCTAACATATGTTTTTAAAGTGGAATTTTATATTGCTAACGATTGAACTATAGCGAAATATTTTCAATCCATTCAATTAGCAAACTGGTGGTGATGACTAATGCTATTGCTAACCCGATCAGATAGATTTCGTTGAAAGATCGTTTGTCAGCTCTTGAATTGAGACGTTATAGTGTGGCCCATGGATATGGCTATCTACGGTTTGATACAAAAAATATCATTATTGGGGGCGCTTTTGTGATGGCTAATTAGGTTCCAACATGCGCTTAAAATGGATGATTCTACTACGGTGTGCGCTCCAGTGTTCAAATTTGAGAAGAAATAAGTTTTCGGATGGAGTATTTCGCTTATTCGCTGGAATGCAATAATATTATGGAAATATTTTCACCTAAGTTTCTCCACACGAGTCCAAACAATCGCAAGAATTAGCGACGCCCTCGAAGTGTTTTGTTTACATATAAACTCATACGTAATGACTTTTTAACGCATCTTACAGCACTTTCGATTCGTTAAAACATTTCGGACCTTTTCTCCCAGTTTTCATATATTTTGACACTACATTAGCTAAATATCCACAAGTTGTTATTTTGTTGCATATGAGTGAAGGTGTGATAGAGGTTTTCTTTTTACTAGGTATTCAAACGGTATTTGAAAGTGACTTTATGAATAAGGAATAATTTTTCAATATTTCAGACTAACGAAATTGCTGGATTTTGACGATATTTTGCAACAAATCCATGATTTATTTCAATTTTTTATTAAAAATTAAATAAAATGAAATCGAAGCGGGAATTTTGTCAATAGGTTGCTTTTCAATTTACATTTTTACGTTTTACTGTATAAGTCGAAAAAGTAATCATTTTATTTTAATATCTTTCAAATCCTAATTACTAATTATCTAAGTCAATTCGTCCCTGAAGTCTCGAAAAATAACAAAAAGTATATTTTTTTGTCAAATATTTGAAATGTTGTTTGCGACTTTGAATTGAAAACAGTTGAAATTGAACAGATAAAAACGATCGTTGGAATAAAGAACTTTTTGTGTATATTAATTTGATTAAGTACATTTGGTGATTCATTAAAATACTCCGGGGAATTAATATACATCGATTGGAGGAATTTGAATTCTAGAAATATAATAATAGGAAGACATATATATATAAGACGCGTATAATCAAACATGGATCATAGATAAATTGCGCTGTGAATCATAATTGATACATGGGTCATGTTTGATTATATATGCTGTTTTTACATACTCTGAGATTCCATTCATTCCTATTAAGTAAAGCACTCTTGAAATTAGGATCGAAAACATGTCCAAAATTGAAATTAAGTCATGATTATAGGCGAATCCTGACTGCATCACATGATGTGGGGGTAAGTGATGCCACCTCTCAAACGCTAACTCCAACAAAAGAATTTGTGTATACTAAAACAGAATATACAAAAATATCTGAATTTCGGTTTTCCTTTTGAGGGGGTAGGGGAATTATCCGGCATTTAAAATAAATTGCTTTGCGAATAAACTAAACTCTTAAAGAACTAATTTAATATATTACCTTGCGACTTGCAAAAAGTATTTTTCCTTTTTCTTTTTTTCCCATTTTCATTTATTCTACATAAAAGCACATATAACAAAAATGCCAAATTTTAAGTTTACTGGAATAAGGAATTTATTCACCCCGAAAATAGGGTGGGGGTGTCCGCTGACAAAAAAAGTAAATTGGTAGTTTTATATTACGAAAAATTCGCGCCAGAAGCGTGCAAGAAGATTTAGAGTGATTGTGTAAAAACGGCAAAATTTTCTCTGGGGAACATAACCTAATGATATTATTTTGTCATAAAACGCAGGAAAAAAAGTTTCATGCCGAAGGCGCGCGAACAATTATAAGAAATTAAAAATATTTGATGCTGAAGTCGTCCGAACCTCCGCTTCCGAGACTAGTGGGCTTTCCAAAAACTTGAACTGGATGCTTATCCGCTGCTGGTATAGGACCTCAGAGTGACACATCTGAGTGATTGACTTTAAAAAATATGTTTTCGCCTCATTTCCTTCAATCTCCTTGATATAAATCCAATCCGATAGCGTTGAAATGTTTTTTCTTAAATTCATTTTTGTGATTAGATTGCGATGCCCACAGTGTTTAGATTTTTTTCTTCAACTTGATGACGAATTTTGTACAATATGTAGGAGAAATAAAAACAAAAACAAAACGATTAGTTTAATGAGTATACTTTTCAACACCGTTCAACACTATTCTCTGTTTCGTCAAGCGATACATCACTGACCCATACTTGAAAAATTAATTATATTTCGCCTATAGATGCAACATTTAGATTCGGATTGATTCAGATACATGTTCAATCCGGATAAGTCGAATAATCATTTCTTTAATTCGATATGAATCGAAAATTGAGCAAAGATATTCATATCTTCGAGTCACATTGTGTTCAATTAAGCCCAACCTATTGCCTGTCGTTGAAAGAGCCCAAGCTGAATCAAATTAACAGACCTATTCATAATTTAATTTTCATATATTTTTTGCAAATAAACACAGAAAATAGAAACGGAAAAACTGGTGAAAACAGATAAAATTTGAAATATGCTGAAATTACAAACGAACTAACTCACACACAATTGTGCATATCTTCACAATTTAGCATCTGGGATTTCGCCCCAAACATTTATTTTCAGTAAACGTATTCAACTAATATACTGCATAATACAGAATGTGAACAAAACAATTGTTAAAGCGAAAATAAGATGAAGATAACAGAAGCAGTATGTATGCAATTTTATATATCTCACTTTAGGATATATTATGTTATACAATATTATCTGAAACAGAAACATGATAGCTGTTGATTTGCGTCGTGAACAAATATTATATTTGTAGTCAGAATCTAGCAAGCATATCAAACTTGACATTTCCGCTTTTAAAAACAAGAAAATTTCATTCCAATAAATCGTAAAATCATTCCAGTCAATGGCGTACAATCAAAACCAGTTTGAGTCAAAAATGTTGGCATCTGTCAGCCTGAAGTTGTGGCTTTTTTGGACACGGTGGCCACATTTGTATTGTGCCTTGATGACACGAACCGTTTGTGGCTCATGCTTCATCTAATATATTGTAGAATTTAATGTCAGATATCAGTTATTGCTGGAACCTAATTGTTCAATATCAAATGCACCGAGCGGTCCAAGGTTTTGATGGAAAAACTTCCGTTTCCAAGTCTTAAATAGAAATTGTCAGTTACTGCAGTTCCTGATTTTAGCTCCACACAAGTAGGAATAGGAATAAGAAGGCAGTTTTGAACATTTTTGCCAGCAAAAATTATATTTCGTGAAGTATGTGACACAAATGAACCATGATTAGACGAGGCGGGCCTCCAGTGATCTATGTTAATCTTAAGTTTTCGTATTTTACTTAACTATTTCATACATTTTGGTATAGTACGAGGATATAGTTAATATACAATACACTTTTGCATTGATTGGGTGTTTTCCCAGAGTAGCCCTCTAAAATAATTGAATGGATATCGAAGACGTTCGACGTTGATTGGGACATTGTCTTACAATCTAAAAAGACGTAACACGTTTTTTGAAATACAGATTTCTTTTTGCACCGACGGTGCGCGGTCGAATGTTGCTCACTTTCCACAAAATAAAATTTCCACTTGGATGCGCAGGACAAGCACGCAAAAATTACACATTCCTAGTATTTGATCTTTTGCACTTCATTTTCATTTAAGGACAGTTTCTATTTGTAGCCTTTGTTCTCAAGTTACGTCAGCCTACATTTTGAATCTTACTATTTTTATTATTTTTTTATAAATATTTTCTTAGTAATAATAAATCATACTTAATGTGGATAAGAAAACGCGAAAACACCATCGATTCTTGCGTGGACCATCGTTGATCGAAAGTAGGCTGTTTTCAGTTTGTAAAATCCTTGGCTGAATCAAGCGGTCTTAAAATTTCGCATCGATCAAACGAATAGGAGTAGGAGAATTTGCTTTTCTACACAAAAATGACTTCCGTGGTATAAAATAAAAGCCCTTCAACCGTTTTTGCTTCAATTCTGGGAATTTTCCACTGAAAGAATGCCAGCCTTTTACGGTCAGAATAAAATAATATAAATCGGCCTACAAATCGGAAAAATAATATTTTTTAAGAAAGAATAGAATCCTTGTTTTGTCTACAGGGGAAAATAAATTAAATGCGCCTTGTGGACGAGAGTTGGCTTTGACGAAAAATTGAAATAAAATGAAATAAGGAGAAAGAAAAGATTAAAATTAATATAAAAGTGTTTTCGGGAATAGCTTTAACGCAATTACTAATTCAATTAGGTTGAGGAAAAATTTTTGTGTACTATTTTGCACTAAAATTTTGCATGAGAAAGGAATATTGCATTCAAATTTGGATTTATGTTAATAAATACGATGTCATTGCCAATTCTAAATTATTCAGCTATCCCATAACTACAACAGATATAAAACTTTATAAAAATACTATTTCTGTTCAAAAAGAAGACTTGTTGTACATCCGTGCAAAAACAAAAAAACAAATTGACATTCTTTGATAAGAATAGGCAAGCAATATTTCACTGCAAGGGCATTGTTAAGATTATTGTTTTATCCAATTGCTTTTGTATGTCATGGAATACTGTTTACGGTTATTCATTCTAGCGAATTACCAGGAACATGACCCTACACTCGAAACCACCTATAAAAATAATATTACTAATAAATATTTTCAAAGTACTGTACATCTTTCTATAAGAAATAACCTAAGCGAATCGCTCTGAGTGAGGTTTTATATACCAGCGGTCACCTGGAAACTAACAGAGTTAGGGCGTTTGGAAAACATCTTTCGGACTCGGCTGAATTATATATTGTCCGCGGGTCTTAGGGTTGAACATGGATTCTGGAGCAGACTCACGAGGATTAGAATCCGGTATCTTCAATCTGTGATTACGAAGTGATGCTCCTACTATGACGTTACGTCGAACATCTAGGATTTCTGCTAAACAAGGCGAAATTTCCGGTTGAATTTCACAAAATTTATTTATTATAACGCGTAATATTTATTATTCAAAAGCCTGGATAGTTTAAATCTCAAAAATTAATTTTTTGGGGAACTAATATATATTTTCTCGTAATAAGAATCTAATATGTATCCTGGAAAATCTTCTGTTAACCCTTAACGACATTGTAGGCTATCACCCACCATTTAATGCTGCGGTCATTTACTGGTCACTCGTACGTTGGGGGTTAACGTTACCACCAATCAAAGCAAATATAAGATAGGAGAGAGTCAAGGACTGAGAGAAAAAATTACGAAAACGAGAGTAGTTCGAATCGCTATTCCTAAACCGCGAGATGACATTTTTACTGTTTCGGTATTTATATAGCCGAGGCTAATCGTCAATATCGCTAGGTGAATTATAGCCTTCCTCGACAGCTATTCTGTGTTATGTTGATGTATTTTTGGGATACCTATTCCAAGCATAGATCGATGATAAATATCACTTTAAACTGAGATTTATCTTTGTTCCATGCTCGGTAGAGCGCGACAGAAATTTAGAATTCTGAACGTTCATTCTAAGACAGTGCCGTCAAATTTAGACATCCGTCGATGGCAGTAAAATTTTATTTATTCAATGAAAATAAAACGACTTACAGGAATTGATATGACGATGGCAGGATGGGCTTTGCGGTGAAAATAACAGTTGTGTCTCATAATACAAAAGGACAGGCTTGTGTGAGGTTTAATATAGCAGCTGTTTGGCTGTTAACTTGGTTTTGGAATGCTTTCAATATAAGTTGAGTGTTAGTAATATCAAGTTGAGGAATGAGTTTGGTTAAGACAAAATGATTGGAAATGTTTTTTTGTTTTGTTTTTGTTTTTCAAATTTGTACAATCATTGACCAGTTTTTCAATGCGTTATGCATTAAAAATTTAGATAAATTTGGAATACATCTTCAAATTTGATTTTCCGTATCTATTTTGTAGAACAATTGAAAGGGCGATTATCGACTTGATTACGTATCTTTTCTAAAAATTAAACTAGATTTTGAAAGAACAGTTTGCTTTAATTATTTTTATGTTCTTAAAAGTTTGAGTTGGTAAATTATGACTTTGCTGCAATGAGCAAAGTATGGTTCAATATCAGCTATTTCGGTTATCTGAAATGCTGAAACGTTATTCTTTTTATATAGTGAATTGCAAATGCCGTTTAAACTGAACTACAAGGACAACAACACTGAGCATATGCATTTGCCTCTCAAAATATTGAAGACTTGAATAACGCCATGAAACGCTATTGTCGAAATGTCGATACAAAAATTGATATGTGAAAATCTTCAGATTCAATTACGTTTTTCTCGCTTAAATCCTTCTTCATTAATAATGTATTTTAACTATTGCTTTCGAAAATACATTACGTATTGTATCGCAAATAATACACAATAATATGAACATAATCCGGGTAAAAAAGTGCTCGTCAAAAGGCATGCCCGTGTTAACACCATATTATTGGAAGAGGAAAAAACTAAGATTTTATGCAAACGCAATACAAGATTAGTGCTCTATCGAAACTTTTTATTATGGACCACATAGGGGCCCACCCTCGGCAATCTAATTCATCACCGATACATACTTGATACGACATTAATGGTGTGTATAGTTAGAAATCCCTATTATATAAATAGTATCGGAATATCTCCCGTCTTGTATGGCGGCGCAATCCATCAGTGACCCATGTTTGACAAAATGAAGCTATTGATTCGCAATCTTTGTTTTATTCCGGACCATCTACGAACCATAGATAAATCGTTCCTAGTTTCACATATTATCATTTGCCCGTGTATAGTTGGACATGTTCTGTCTTTATCTACATGGTGATTATCCATGCAAAAATGTAATGAGATCGCCGTTTAGTCGCTTTAAATAAATCATTCACTGTTTAAAATGACTGTTTTACATGCATATTTTATGAGGAATGTCTAACGATGATGACTAAAAATGCATAATAAGTTCATCCACGCTAAGTAAAAACGGCGTATAGGTAACGCATGCCATTTTGAATTACCTTTTTCGGATGTTAATATTCCCTAATGTGATTTTTTGACTCATCTCGGCCCATTATGAAAATGCCAACATGCGTGAGTATTAGGTATATGAAATTTATTGCCATTTTAAAATATAAAAAACGGTCCGCTCCGAAGTGCTGTTTTTTATACAGGGCTGATCCACTGGAGTATCCAGAAACACAAAAAGTGCAAATTTAGATAACAATAGGCAATACAGATGCAAAAAGTAAAAAAAAGAATACATTGGTTAAAAACGAAATGTTCGGAAATCGCATTTATAAACAGGATTGTTTATGGAAATAGTTTTTTCGTTGTTACGTATTGAAAACACTTTGTTATTATTGCATTCAGATATTTGAGTGATGAACTTGCTCATATTAGCTTGCGTTTTCGGAGCAGTATTTAAATTTGAATCGATTCTTTCTCTATTTCCAAAACGGTTAAGGTAACGATATTCACCTTAAAAAATCCAATTTTGCCAAGTATGTGACAAGATCGGTGGCGTTCAACCTTGCGATTCCTCTGTGACCCGTTTTTGATGAAGCACACTTTTACAGAATTATATTTTGTGTGTGATCATAGGTCAGTGAATAGCCCCCACGCAGTTGTGAATGACCTATAAGTACTTTCGAAAAATTATTCGCGCCGTCCGTACAAAGAGTGTTTATTTACATAAGCACGGATTTGGATTTAGATAGTTTTTCGAATTCCGAGTTCATATTTTATCTGTACAGGAAAAAATATGCCCTGGTCTTACGGCTTGAACTATTTTGATTTTAATCCGAATAAGACTTACTTGATTCCGGCAGTTCGAGATGGAGGTTTAATTTTAGTCGAATACTGAATAATTGAGCTTGGCTCAGCGTGCTTATTAAATTGTTGTCATGATGTTGAAACTGATGCAAACTTTTAAGTAAACGATAGAATATGTATTTTTTGAGTATGGGTGGGTCACTGACGGAGAGCGCTGTCAAGGGTAAATATTAAATTGCATTCGCATTGGTGCTTTGGTGCTCGCTTTGCAAAACATCTCGCCTTTTCCTCATAAATATAAACGGTCATTAGTGCTTTATTGTGTTTAAAGATATTTATTGCGTTCAATTTGATCGTGAAATCAATTAGTATGTTTGCTTTTTGTACTTATACTTCTCATGTATTATTATTTTCATCGGAATATAGTTATGGGTACATAATTTTTTTTCTTCCCAGTTCTGAATATTTTCTAGTTAAAATTATATTCCAAAAAATTTGATTCGAATACAGTTCGGTGAAACAGTTTTGCATCACAATATGGAAACCCTAACTGCAGCCTGAACTACCCAGTCGGAAATTTTGTTTTGTTAAGGGTGAGTCACAAACGGACCACGCCTCGGCGGCGCGATCCTCACACTTAGCAAAGAGATACCTTTTGACGAATTTTTTCCGACTGGGATGCCAACGATTTCTTGTAGACGAAAAGGATTAGTGTGTATACCCGCTTTACAGAATTAAAAAAAGTTTTGCAGCACATAAGTTATTTGAACTGATTCAGTTCAGGCGACCTTTGCTTTGAATCCATTTTACAGTTCATTGGTATTTAATTTCATATCCCATCGATCTAATATAATATTTCCAACCCAAATGTTTCTTTATAGCGTCGTCAAATATGCAAGCGTATAGGCTATAAAAAGTTATTTTTAACGGTAATACCGTAAGCTCTTATTATACTTGTAAATTTATTGTAGGCAATTATATAGCGTGAATGTGTTTGACGTACGAACGTACAAATAAATAGGTAGGTAGTCTAATCCATTCAACATACAATAAAACGTGGGGGAAGGCTAACGTTATGTTTGGCCTGTGACATCACTACTCTGAGTATTTTAAAATCCTACTCGCACATTGGCATTTTAACACAAAAATCAACGAATTGAATTTTTAAACGCGAAGCATAACGATAAGAACCAACATTTTTACGTCATTTTATTGCCATGTGGCACGCAGTATTCCAACATCGGTCTGTCACTATAGGTGTTATACCAATCAACAAGTCGATCTATGTCAAGTTTTATTGTCTATGCCAAATCTGAAATTTTATTTTCTCAAGGATGAGCCACAGATTGCCCATGCTTGACAAAAGTTGTTTAACACAAGATCGCAGCGGAATGTCCCAGTGACTTGATGAAGATGCCCACCTTTCTTTCCGTTGTTCCGTTGCTTTGTTCAATTATATATTCACCAATGTCTTAAACTCGATCGATTGGAAATGTTGTTTTCTTCCAGTTTCCACATATTTGTGGAGGATTTCAGGTTAGGCGTCTGGATTTGAAGCTGAAAGCAAATACGTGTCGTTATACTTGGGATATCGATTTCAAACGCAAATATCAGGAAAGGTCATATAACCGCAGATTTCAAATATTGCTTTAAAAATATATAACAATGGAATTGTGTGTTGCATAAGTGCGGTAAGACAAGGACGTAATGTATTATCAAAATAGTTTGGTGTCCAAAAATTGCGAAATTGCGTTTTTACAATAAATTTTCAAATTTAAATGCGCATTGCATAAGATCTAAAAGGTAGGAATTTGTTGTTTATCTAAATAGTCGAATATTTTATAATTGCGTTTTTAAATCAAGTTTTTTTATTTTTGTAATCAAATCATGGTATGTGTCAAACTTTGCAGTGCAACATTTTTGCGCCTGTGGATATTTGGACACTTTTCGAACCAATGATAATTTGTACCCACGTACTTTTGCTCCCGGCTTGTTTACGCTCATTTGCGTTTGCACCCTTTGGCATTTGCCTTTGTTAATGGTTGAAATATTTTTTTGACCGAAACAGTTGTCAACCGCTTTCGCAGTACGGTTATATTTGTAATGCCTGTCAATATAACCTAATCAAGTTTCTAAATATTTGCTCGCCATACTTTTGTTGCGTCAATCTAGGCTTTAACTGACGACCCATACCACACCCCTCAACGTATGGTCATGACAACTCTTCTTCAATTGAATCCTGGTTCAGCGACCCAAGTATGCTAAATTATAGATGTAGGGTCACCTAAGTTCCCGCCCAGGATATGTATAACAGATAACAGAGTCAAATTGCATATTACACCAACGCTTGCTGAATAACAAGTTCATGGCGGTTTTATAATACTGCAATAAGCATAGGTTATTTTGCTAAAGTTTTGCTGTTATCAGACGGATTTGAAATGTGTTTTGTAAAGCTTGAGACACCAATGGCTTGGCTCGACAAAAATGATAAGTATATTCTCATCCAAACTCAATTCTTACGCATTTCAACAGTATTATGATTTTGCATTGGGATGTGATTTATTTCATTACTGATACCGATATCCTCGCTCCGTCTTTGATCAAGAGTCCCAGCTGTATGTCTCTTTTTTGGCTTACCAACTAACATATTCAACATGCGGACTTGCACACATAAACGCAGAAGGATAAAATTAGAACCACAGCTCCGGGCGCTGAGACTACCACAGGAATCCAGGATTACGACTAGTTTGCAACTTGTTGCAAATTGCGACTTGTTTGACGAATGCGTTTTTAGTATAATCAAGCATGGTCGGTTATTTTGACTAGATTCTTAAGTTATGGTCGCGCGTGGGCAAAATAATACCAATTTTGAGTGACATATTATGGAGAAATTTTCAAATTATTAAATATCACCGCATTTTTTTTTCGCAATTTTTTATTACAAAAGTGTTCTATCGATTAAAAGGATTTCCTTTTGAGCAGAATTTTTTAACAAAAGCAGAAAGACGTATCCGTCAAATCGGATTTGGAACAAGAGATAATTAGTCATCTTAAAAATAATCATGGTCTGAGTAGAGCTAGCTATTCCGTCAATCAATTCGATGTTATATCCCAATGGATGAAAAGGTAAACGATTTTTTGGCAGAATTGCGATATTTTATAGATTTTTACTGAAAATCTTTCATGTACACTTTTGGTCGTAGACGTAAAATCGTTTTTCTTCACTGTACTATACATTTCTTCTCAGAAAGTCATTATGGATATGGAATATAATTTAAAAATTATCGTGGTTTCTATAGTCATATATTTTTATTCGAAAAGAGTCAAGAGATTGATAATTTAATAAATTGTAACTTAGTCATTTTGAATATTTATTATTATAAAAACGATTCGATGATTTTAGTGAACTTCACCACAGAAGCAATACAATTGGTGTACGATAAAAATCTTTACATTTCGTTCAGAATAAATTGAAAAACTCGACATTTTGAGTATTTTTCTGCTCATGGGTCGGACTGCCTGGGAGCAGTTTTCCTTTGGTCATTGCTTGAAAGAACAGCATTTCTCACAGAGTGTAGCGGGGGGTTTATTGTCTTGCTGAACTTTACATATACTGGCATAATTCTACAATTTTGCGTTACGTAAATTCTAGTTCTTAGTAACGACCCGAATTTTGAGCGTAATTGCCAGTTTTGGTAATCAGTAATATAGGGAAATGACGTTCATTAATCATTAACGCAAAATTATTAGGTTTAAAAAATTCAAAAAGTTGCGTAAAACAGTGGATTTTCGGCTTACTTATAAATGGGTCAAATTTCGCTTTACAATTCAGGAACTGGTTGTACAGAGTCAGAAAACGTATGTTCTAGAATGTTTTGTTAAGCACAAGTCACTAATGCATCGCGCCGTTGCGGTGCAGTTTATCTGTGGCTCGTGCTTAACAAAATAAATTTTCTGATATGGAGCAAGCTCGGTCGTGTGTGCGTGGTTGTGCTACATTCGTCGTTCTTGCACAAGGCAGACTTGATCGCAGCTATTCATGGTCGATTTTAGACTTTCATTTTGGCTTCCTTGTTTACTTCCGGGTTGTTGTCCGACAAAAATCAGATATGAGAGAATTTTGCAAAGCGAGAAAAGTGAGATCGTGGAACTTGGAACCGAGAGTCGAGTGAAAAAATAATAAACGGAACATAAAATGAACTTTCACAAGAAATAGTTGATTATACAACAGTGTACTTTCTTCAACTTTGCAAGGCGATTTAGAATTGCATCGCAGTTGTATATACGGAGCTAGGTTGTCAAATTTATTATATTCTTGTATGGAACTGGATCTCGAATCAGTGCGAAAGAACTCTCCTAGGTAGTTGAGAGAATTGGAATATTATCAAGAAAGTATACTGCATTTAGTTGACTCGTTGATTTGCCTTAATATCCATGGATACTTCATTGATTTATAGAAAAACTTACGCGAACGCAAAATCTAAAGTACGGAAAATTATATTCATTAAATGGTTTGTGCAAAGTGGCTCATATGGGATATTGAGGAGGTTCAAGTTGAAAATTTAAAATGCATTCAGTCTGATTTACCTTATTGTTAATGTATTATCTATAAAATTACAGTGATTTAAAATAGTTTTTTACATAAGTGTTTTTATTATATTATGCGAAAACAAGCCCAAGTGTCACCACTAGACATGGTCCAAGCTGATAACCCACAAGTAAGTCTGAATTGTATTTATACGTAATCGATTTTTCATTTTGAAAAAAATTAGAATTTTTCACATTTTAATGGATTTCTATTGATCAATTCTAATGATATACATTAGTACGAAATCTTTTTGGTGAAATACAGTCACTACAATTTAGACTTAAGTTGCAATTTGAATGTAATGTTTTCTATTTTGCGTATTGATAAATTTCATGATTATATTTGATTGCAAAAGATTCCACCTTACACATGATTAGAAGAAGCACCAAAAATATTCTAAATAGCCAACATTAGTATTGTAAAGATGAACATGTATTGAAACTACCAACTGCACCCTAAGTGGAAAACATTCCATATAGTACTGACCTGGTATAGTAGAGTGGAGTCACTTGTTGAAAATTTACCCTCCCGGCATTTGGGTATTTAATGTCATCATGGCGTTATTTTAGTAGTGGAGGGATTTCTGATGAAGATATTTCGATCTTGCCCTTGAAAACATACAAGCGTCCGACTTCTTCAGTCGGTTTCTCAATAATATGCAATTCCATCATGGCATTAATATGCCGTAAAATACCCGAATTCTATTATTTAATTTAATATTAGGTCCGGTTTTACCATAAAATGTACGCATTGGGTGAACGTTGGACCTTTGACGAACACACCACACGCGCTAGACGAGGGGTTATTCGGTTATGCAAACATAGATGGTTATATTCGGCTTAGGCAAATAAAGTTATATTCTAACAAGGTAGTAGGAATTTGTCAAGGGCTGTTAAAAAGGAGAAAAAAATCACTGTATTTTTGTGATGAATTTGTAGGTTTAGGTTGATATGTATATATATATGTATATTTTGCTTATTCTATAATCAAAATAAAATTCATTTCCCTTGACTTTTAAGCGTAAATCAGACCGCTGACGTCCGACAGCAGTCTGCTTTACGTATAAAAGTCCAGTGGTATCAACAATTTTTTTAACAGTGCACGATACGCGTGTTATGTAGTTTAAACCTTCGATCATTTTGCGAACGACCAAACAAACACTTATATGTACTTAAGACCGGAGACTTTGTACATCGTTTGACGTCATCACTGACGTCACTTAATCGGAAGTTGGAATGTTTTTGTTTACTTTAGATCCTGTATGTGTGGTTTTTTCCATGTGCCGTAGTTGACCAAGCTTGGTTTTTCGAAATTAGTTCAAAACATAATATTCGTGTTGGCCTTTCGTACGGTTAAAACAATGACATATTCCCGCTATGTGTCAAAGTACATACACGAGCGGATTTTGGGGAAACACTTTATAGGCCTTACAATTTACCGAATCGTTCGGGAATATTAGAAATTCCGGGCAAAGCTAAAAATTATATTTGCTTAACCTTAACAGATAGGACAAAGTAATATTGATCAACTGCTTAAAATATGAATAGAGGCAGTCAATTGTAAATCCTAGGCAAAGTCGCAAGCAGCGTCTTAAAGAAATGTACCAACGGCAAAGACTGCTTCAGAATTTGGCAATGGCCTGGTAGTTAAACGTGTTGGCATCACAAGCTGAATGTCCCGAGTTCGAGTCCAGGCGAGTCCTGCCCGTTAATCCGTGCCCAAAACTCAACCCGGTGTCTGATAACTCGGGTAGGCTAATTCTTATTTTTTCAGCAATATTACCTCGGTTTATAGTGGCCGCTTGTACAGGACCTTGGGCAGGCTGATGTATTCCTAAAGATGGCTATAAAAAGATATCACCTGCCGTCTAAGTGAAAAACACCCAAAACAGAACCGAACCACTGTACGATAAACTTAATGCAGTGTATTTCAACAAGATTATTTTTCGTTGGCGATTCAAATTTTTACATATAAAATGAATATATATAAATATCTCCGGAATGCAAATGAAAGTTATTATTTGAATGTAAGTTGAAATTGATTTTTTTTACTGGTTATTACTCAAAGGCATCGTCAATATACTCCTTGAATTCCGATAAATTGTTTTGTTTTGATTTTTTTTTCAATTGAAAATCGGAAATCAGATTTTGCATGCAAATTCCTCGCACCAATGCGAAGCAATCAACGAATCGTCCAAACTTGATAAGACATGTTCGATTAAGAGAAATTGTTCTATTTCCACGATTCCAAATAGGCAGTTTTATTTTTGTCAAGCATGAGTCACAGATGACTCGCTCCTCGATGACGAAATCCATAAGTAACTCATACTTGACCGAACATATTTTGCCCAAACTCCGATTGTAGATGTCTGATAGTCCGCATCGGTGTGGGTTGGTCACTGCGTGGCACGAAGCCGATAAAACACAATTTTGAATAGGAAGGTGACGGAATAATTTGCTTATTTATTATAAGCAAATGATTCATATTCTTGGCTCCAATAGGGATTTTCTCATATTTTCATTCTACGCTATTATAATTTCTTCCTCCTTCTCGTCTTAAATATTAACAACCAAAAGAATTGCGTTAAATAGATATATAAACAATATTAAAATTTAATGATATGGAAATGGGCAATATAACACAAATACCAATAATTGGTATTGTATTTCCATTCAAACACATTTAGCCAAATATATATTTCATTATATGAACCACAGATGGATCGTGCCGTCCAAGCACGGACATTTACAAAATCATATATGATAACCCTTGAGAAAAAACCGGTACCAGTACTAGGTGATACCGTCGGGTTTTTGTATAATCAATATTGTGAAATTTCATTCCCAGGCTAAACTCTGAAATAACTATACTATATAACCAAGTTATACAGCTTTAAAATCATGCAAACTTTCCATATCGGTTCAAGACAGTGCCGAGGGCGTTAGGGTGGGAGAGTATATCGTGGCGCGTCCGAGTTCTAAGAGTTACCGTCTTGAAATAAATATTACTATTTCGGTAACGGTAGCTCTAAGCTATACTGGAGACCACTCACTGACAATGGAGTAGAATTGATGCGCTTCAAAAGCATATAGTTGGATCCAATCTACCCACGTTGTTACACCGTACTCTGAGTATTTCATATAGGTTTAATGGAGGTATTTTCTGGGACTCTGGATGATAAGAAGGCTAATACTCCGCCTTTCAGTGCAGTATTACTCGATAATTTTTCAATATTGTCCCCCAAAACATTACAAGTCGTTCAAATAACTTCACACTTGTGAATAAATCAGTCATTCACACGGTTAATGTTATTATCAAAATATAGTCAAGAGCGTCGATGATAACAAGTTTATTTACTCAAAGCGTTTTTACCGATGAAAACACAAAACAACATATTATGAATAATGACTTTTGACCAATTTGATGCAAGCGAGTCACATGAAAAACAAGTTGACAATTGATTACTTTGATGTGTAAGGAAAATTTTGTCAAAGCAACTTTTGTTGAGTATGAATCACTGATGGATCGCGCCGCAGAGACGCGGTCCATCTGTGGCTCATTCTCAACAAAAGTAAAATGTTCAACTTGGATCTGTTTTGCAATGATATTTCGCGATCCATCGATGATCCTTGGTTAACAAAAGTCGCTTTGATGAAATATTTTTCTTACTCGGATCAGATTTCCACAATTTTCAGTTTATGTTTTGTTTTTTAAATTGTCGGGGCAACAAAACAACGTCTTTACCGCTTATTTGCGCTTGTCCAGATAACGAAAATTGATATCACAATTAATCGATTGTAAATATAATACTCGATTATGACAGTACATTTGATTAAAATAAAAAAAATGCTCAGAAAATTCAACTTTCGTAGGTTGAAATTTTTTAAATTTATTTTATCGTTCACAAGGTTGTTGAAATAGACATTGGGTCTTTGGAACCTTGACGCTCGACGTCATCTAGGTTGTGAACCATCTTGCTTGGAGGTTAATTTTGATGTTATATTTTAATATAATACTTCCTGTTCGAATATAGAATTAGATTATAAACTGAGTACTTCTGTCGACTCTGTGCGTCTTAGTGGGTGTTCCCAGTCAGAAAGTGCGGCCTACCTGTGAATCAAGCTGACAAAATAAAATTTCCGATTAACTTGGTCTTACTCAAAGATACTCACTCACTTAAACTACCAGCCAGAAAGTTCGGTTCACATGTGAATCAAGCTTGACAAAATGAATTTTGTTATAGGGATGGTCTTGCTC
Organism: Styela plicata; assembly: GCA_963675895.2. NCBI lineage: Eukaryota > Metazoa > Chordata > Ascidiacea > Stolidobranchia > Styelidae > Styela > Styela plicata. Next base: position 17,650,339 of record OZ023145.1, read on the forward strand.
AAAGTTACTCACTCAAACAAGAGATTATAAATATCTCACGCATTCGTTCATTCAGTGAGATCGATTTATAAATGTGTTTTGTGTGTACACAGTTGGCTAGTTTGATTTTAATGTGTTTGCAATTTACAAATAAAGTGAAATTTTATATTTAGTTTGTGAATATTTACTTAGAGGGTTTGCACGCTATCTATTCCGCCCAAAATCCCTAATTGAATATGGAATATGCGAATGCTAAATAAAAAACCACTAAAATAAAAAGTAGTTGTCGTTTGGAGTGCTGTGGGAGAGAAAAGCCGAAGACGGCTTAATCATATGGCAAGCCACGACTTCTCGTGTAGATACCAGTTCCAAGTAGAGAATGGTGTTTTTGCCGAAACCGGCGATGTGGTTCAGCAGCCTTTTCGCATATAACCATCCCGCACGGAATTCGAACACTGAACGTAAGAGCTGCGTAGCTCGAAGCGTATTCCTAACGATTATAGCGACTGATCTAACCGGGCACACAAAGCCCAGATGTTAAAAGACGGAATATTTCAAATTTCAATCTACATCCCAACAGAACTGTTGATGCCGTCTTTTTTATTTTCTTTTTTTTATATCGGAATTTGCTCTCCCAGTCGGAAAACGTTAGCCAAACATCTTTTGTTAAGTCAAGCCGTTGGTGGTGTGATCCATCGGTGGCTTATGTTTGACAAACTAAAATTCTAATTGGGATGCAAGACTGAAAGAAATGCCAAAAAGAGACAACAATAACCACCCATCACATTGCGAAAATTTACTACAATATGTATTTCCAGCAATTGCACTCAACAGCTCTAAGAAGACTGAATCAATATAATGATGTGCAGTGTGAGTGGTATATGTGCTGGGCAATCGCAAAATCATCTTTCACTGTTTTTTAATCTTATTTCAGTCGCATATTACGACGCGCAGGTAATATGCTAGAGCACTATATAGGAAAATCCGTAAGCGATTGAGCAACTCTTCCACTCTACTACTTAAAACTGGCATCTGCACGAGAGATTGGGGTTCTCTATATTCCTCTCCCGCAGGATATAAATGAAATCCTATTCTATTTTGAAGGCCGCGCTCAAACTCAACGTTAATTCAGAACTTAACAATTTTGATGGGGCGAGAGTCGCGGAACTTTGGCGCAGTCCATTTTTCGGACGTCTATCCGTCTACCGGGTGTCTATCATGTTTGGAGCCCTATTTTTCACTCCGTTCGCGCAGTTTTAACAATCACTGTCAAATAAGACACAACATAGCTTTTCCCAGTTGAAGGTTATATAAATGTATGCAATATGTAAATATTGAATGGGAAGTATTTATTATTTTGTAACTCAATATCATGCGTAGTTACCCCCATTATAGGATTGACCTTTATATTTATCCGATTTAATCAACAACATCACAAACTCACTAAAATCTTTTTATCAAGCATGTGTAACTGATGGATCGCGCTGCCAAGGCGCGGTCCATCTGTGATCCTTGTTTAGCAAAAAATATTCACGATTGAATATATTCCAGTATGTAGTTGGTCTTTGATAAATGCGACATATTACACCAGGTTGTGAATCTTCTTGTAAAATTTATTCTTATAATGAGTTTTCCCCCATGGTTGCAATATTGTTTTTGCGTCTATTTTCGTTGGGTAAATTTATAGTAATCGTTTACAATTCGTTCCTTAGGAGTAAACGTGCAATTTCTCTTCTTTTGACACATTTTCATGTCCGTTAGCAAATTAATTTTCGATCCTAGCGACCGTTTTATCATTAAATATAGGTAGCTGGTAATACAATCATGCATGGAACATATTTAAATTTTGTCTTCTGCGGAAATCGATTTATGGCCATGCTGTCAACTGCAATGTCAGCACACTACGCAATATACCTTTTGTTGACACACGTTCTACGTTTAATAATGCGTCAGCGCACGGTCCCAAGCGACGTGAATGACGTCATACGTCAAAAACATATTCAATTAGACGCATATCCAATAAAATGTACTTGAATGACTTTCCCTAAGCCAATTTTGGACTGCCAATAACAATGTTGTGGGTTGTAACGGGTCGCAGAAGACCGACCACGCTAATAATGACTTCGGGGTCAAAGTTGACCAACATAGCAGCTGCAGTTTGCCTTTTCTAAATGAGCCGGCAAAGTTTGTAGAGTTGGATTTCAAGTTACACTCAATCAGAAATTTTATTTTGCTAAGCATGTGCCCCAAATGGACCGCATCTCATCGACGCGATCCATCAGTGGCACATATTTACCAAACGATATTGCTCTGACAAATTGTTTGGATTAGGCCGACTTTTGTTAATAATGTTTTGTAAATGCAGTAAGGGTAGTTCTTGTTGAAATGGGCTTGCACTTGCCACTTACAATTACATCTCGAATCTTTTGCATTTGCTTTTGGGAAATTGATTGAAAAATTTAACTAAATGTCCACTTTTCAATAAATTAGCGCAATTTTTTGTATTCTATTTAAAATCTCAAAACATTTAATGACGTAAATCGGCATTTCTGCACGAAACACAATTTGGAATATCGTTTTGTCAAGCATAAGTCACAGATGGACCGCACCTGGGTACCAAAAATTTTCTGACGTTATGTGCCTGTTATATTTGCCTTCAAAGACAGGAAGCAAATATAGAATTTTGTGTTTTACAAATATAGCTGTCAAATGAAAATACGAAACTGTCACATTTGCTTTATTTTGAGTAGCTAATGGAACCACGCACCAGCAATTTGCCTACCTGACTGTGATTCAAAACGTAGGGGCGGCCGAAATCTAATATCTTCAAGTACAGGATCGAACTAAAAAAAATTTACGAATCGAATCGAATATTCGAATAGTCAATTTTTATATAATAACGAGCAAACAAGGACAACTCTCGGGAAAATTATTAAACACACCAAAACTTAGATTTAGTAATTGAATATACATTCTTTGCGTTTGGGTTTTGCTGATTTAGAATCACGAGAAAAATCAAATCTAATAATTTATGAACTCACTAATTACGAATCGACTCGAATATTTTTAGACAGTCCTATCACAAGCAGGACATTTTTGAACGATGAACAGCAAAAACCCTTCTGTAAAACTGTCCACCACTTCTGGAATAGGTTCATCATCATATTTCAAATTCGCGCTACGTTACAAGTCATTAAAATTGGATTGTTTTGATCAACCCACGCTGCTCACGGGCACATGGTGGAGTACACTTCAATGCCTACTTTAATTTTAGTCCCAACGACCTCATTTGAACCTCAAAGACACCCGCCTTCCACACGCTGTTTACAATGTTAACGCGTAACTTGCGTTGGGTACAAAATATGCAGTAAAATTGTGACATTGGATGTTGTGTAATAAATTATTTTCGCCTAGAACTGTGGAAAATAATTGATTCGATTCGCGAATTCATGCATTATTCGATTTGATTTTTTCCAGCGATTCAAGATCTGCGGAATCAAAAATGTATGAATTTTCAGAAAATATAGGAAACTTTTGATACCTCAAATGATTTTCTGAAAAGATATCTTTATTTGTTTATTATATGACTTCGATTTTATACTCGGGTTGATTTGTAACGATTATCTGAGTCGAATATTCCCAAAATCAAAACCTCTTCTCTCCTATTGATAAGTTGGTGTATAAAGAAATTGCGCTACAGGGACGTTTGCAAGAATCGAAGATACCTGTGCTTATCGAACTTGGTTAACTTGTATTGATGTTGTGAACTTAATGACTTGTTTTTTCTATTATGTAAGTTCCATCTAATCTAACGGGCGTAATAACTTTTCAAGAGAGATTTTAAGAGCTATATCAGGTTCAAACCAGTTTCAACTGATATTAACATTGGTTTTGTATCCCCGTCAGATTTTTTTTGCATGAGCCACTGATGGACCACAGCTAAACTGCGCGATCCAACAGTGACTCAAGCTTGACAAATTATATCCAACTTGTTTAACAGGAATAATATTTAGAACTGTATCCTATAAAATAGTATTAATCATATTGTTTTTCTTTCCATTCCAGATGATGGCTGATTTCTGCAATGGTTATGCTCCACTTCGAGATGGAATGAGAGCAAACAGACAACATTGGACGGAAAGAGCAAGTATGTATACTTCGATGTTTAATAAAGTCGCTTTCGGGCGGAAGGCACAGCTTTGATAGGGACATTTGCCACTGAGAGAGAGTGCCACAAGCTGATAAAGAATTAGGTTTTCCCAGTTCGGTGAATCGTTCGATTAGGTGCGATCGATCGTACTGTCAAGAAGACTAATAATTCAATTCTGTGCCTTTTCATCCCCAGAACATGCCCCAGAGAAACGAACTTTTTGGGTAAGTGAAACAAACAACGGATACACGCTGTGCAACGTGGCTCTTAGCGGATGCTAAGTGGAACCTCCTGTCTCCATCGACAGGTTCACTTCATTAACAATATATTTGCATACGGAATTTCTAATCATACGGATTTAAAATCTGAACACCTAGGCTTTCTTCTCCCCCTACTTAACAAGGCGCCTGTGTACGCCCTTCATCATGTCACTTCTACAATAGCTGAAACACCACAACGCAAATGACAACATATAAAAGACAATTTTTGTTTGAAATGTTTAAACACAAAAAAATCCCTTCATGGTGCAATCCATCTAACTAGACTTTGCAAAACATATGTTTTCAAACTTTTATGACTGAGCAGCATGTGCCAGATTGTAGTGAATATTTATGGACTTTATTCTTTTATAAGTCAGAGGCATTGCCTGCTCGCAGGTAGGCGTGGTCCACTATCACTAACAACATCATCATCATTATTGCCATTGGTCCAAACGATTACTACAGCCTTAAATTTTAATGTACAATCTTAACGACTTGACCAAACAAACAGATAGACACTTCAACAACTATCTCCATAAAAACTTATGACAATTCATTATCCACGAGCGATACCGGTCAACGAACTTTCAAGAAAAACAAACAAAATTCACAATTAGTCAATCAAGCATGAGACTAGGATAAATCCAGCCTGGGAGGCTCGGTTCATCCTCAGCTCATTCTTGATTGGATTTTTTAATAAATTCAACTCGAAAAAAGAGTATGGGCGAAGGTATTGTGATGATGGGTGAGGCTATATAAAGATTCGGTTTTATTTTGTTAAGTGTTGTCGTGAATTTTGAACAATGACTGTTTTTCGGTTCAGAGCCATTGCGGAATCCATAGATTTCCTATGTAGCTTTATTTAGCATTACATTGAAGACCTCATATACCGATTCTTTTTTCGCTACTGTCATTTCCGATTTTGTTTAATAAAAAATAAATATTTTGTCACCAAGCGCTGCAGTGTCCAATGCCCACTACATTGTAAACTCGTCAACTAGTTGAATGTTTGTTCCAATTACTGATTTTTCCATGATTATAATATAGTTGTTGCTATTGTTTTTCTTAAAATATTCATCGACCTCATATGACTGTTCTGGTCATCAAGCCACATCATCGATGTCTCGAAATAAAACAAAAAAGTCAATATGTATTCGTTATAATGTAAACGTTGACCACTGGTCAATGATTTATCCATAACTGTAATCGTATCACGTTGTCCAAAAATATCACTATGATGAAGCATCTTTGTAAAAAATTCTTTGTCATTTTGTTTATCTCCAAATTATTATGCCGCTAAGAAGCTTTTATGTTTAACAATGATATTTATTTGCAATAGAAGCGTATGTGCGAAACGCCAATATCTGGATCTGACTGTCAAAAAAATTGACGTGCAATATAAAACCACAGAATTGAAGCTTCAATGTGAAATTCCGTGTTTACATATGTTTTCCACCTTCCTTTTTACTTTTTTATTTAAACTCACTCGCAGCAAGGTTGACAACTGCAATAAAATGCAAATAAAAATTCCATACGAACTCAACAGATATGGGGTGTATTGTTTAAACCACAAGAAGTACATTTTCAATTTATGCATACTTGATATTTTACTTTGTCAGAGGCCGAAGGATTGGAAGTGGACACTGGTCCGAAAAAAGCAGAAGCAGACAAAGACGATGGTTATGCAAACATGTGGGAAAAATACTGGAACATGGACCCAGAGAATTTTATTTGGGGTATCGACCCAAACGAGGCCCCACCTGAGGTATTTGGATAGTAGTGTATTTAAGTAGCGTATTTTTTGAAACTCAGGTTGAATTTTCTTTTTGGTAAAGAACAGTGGTGGACCGCGCCTCAACGACGCGATCCACCAGTGCTCCTTATCAAACAGAATGTGAAAATTCGTGAGTGAACACTGACGATATCTATGTTTTATACTACTTGCAGTAATTGATTTAAGTGTACTACCGAGTATGAGTGAGCATTTTTCACTACTCACTAGTCCCTCATCCTGAGCAATTCTTTCTAACATCCCAGCCATTTATTATTATCGAACAGGTCTTCAAGGATCTGGTTAGCTACCCCATCAGTTATTACCCCGTATGTCTGTTTTTGGAAACATATCAATAAACCGGGTTTCTCGAACATTTGTGTATGATGATAAGTAGACGATAAATAAGGCAATGTACGAACCCCAGAGTATCAGGACTGGTAAAATGGTCAAATCGAATATATATATATATATATTTGCGCCCAAAATTTTAGGTGATATTAATCAAGCTTTATGAAATTCCATTTTTTTTTATAAATATCCACTCGGAGCAAGGTTACAAGAGACATATTTCGAAAATCTTCCGAAACCACTAGAGCACTATATGGTTAAACTGTAATACTGGTCATTTACAGTAATTGAACAAATTGCGTTGTTGCCAAGTATGGACTGATTGATGGACCGCACCTCGGCGGCGCGCTCCATCAACGGCTCATATTCAGCAAAAGTGTAGATTCAACGGTTTTGTTTCCTTACTGAATTTTCTGTCAAAAAGCGGTGATTTTACTGAATTTTTGTAAAGCAAGTGAATCTAGGAATGATAAATAAGGAATCTTCATTCTTAAAAACGTCAGGATGTAATAGTGCGGGCGTACTGTTTTCAATGAAACTGGTCTTTCAACAGCTGGGTATTTACAAATAGTTTTCAAATTGATTTGAATTCTCTCACTGATACCATTTGTCTTCACTTTCAATACAAGTGATATTTCGCAATGTTGTCTCGGCCTATTGTTAGTCTAACCACATATTCTAAACAATTTGGAACGGTTATTCAATAGATTGTTCTCTCCCGCGGACTCGGATTGTTTTTTCTACGACACAAATAACCTTGGATTGTACCAACTTGACCTAGATATACATACATTTGTCTCAATACAAGAAGAAATTCAATTTTATCAGCATTCAACAGGCTACATTTCATATCTCTGATTTGCTCCAAAATGAATCGATTTAGGAATAATTGAAAAACGAAATTATTTTTAATCAGAATTCTAAAATACCTGACTATTCGACTACGGGTTTTCCGAATGTACAGTATGGTATTTTAATATATGCATGACCACATTTCACACATCAAAGTTTTACTGCAAAATGAATCAATTTAATGATAATTGATAAAAAAAACGTTTTATAAATAAAATTATGTTAGTTGATACCATGTCCTGGCTAAAATGAGTATGTACTTCAGATAGGCATACGTTCATTCTAGACGCTACCCGTGACGGACACAGCCAGTCAGATTTGGACAGCGTTTCAACTTTGTCTATTTCCCAACCAAAGCCCTAATTTAAACACCAAACACAGTCATAAAGCCTTTTTAAGCAGGGACATGGGTCTTAAACAGCCAATAATCATCACCCATCAAACCAATTATCCGAATAATATTCCTATATATTAGTGAATCTTAATAACTCTTTTTCAGGTCGTAATCGAACGAGTTGTGTTTTCACCAAAAAAGAAGATGCCCAAAGCCCTGACTTCAGAAATTTCAAACGGCGAAAAGACGCCTGCAAAAGGCAAAAGGAACAAAAAGAAATTGGCCGCACAATTTGAAAAAGACTCCGGTATTTCACGGAAATCACCCGTCCCAAGTGCAGGGTCAGACTCAGGTTCTTCTTCTAAAAACAGTAAAATGTGTCGAGTCATGTGACTAGGCTGCCTCCCGAAGTGTCGCTCCGGACGGTGACGGTCGCGGGATTATGTGTGTGCGTGTGCGAAATTTGCATTTTTCACATCTATTAACACACGGATTGTGTATCCCGACACGAAACGTTGACTCTGTGAGGTTAGGTAACAACAAGGTATCGATGAACAATCAAAATATATCAAAATTGTATTTGTGTGAAATTGGTCAAATACACGAGGTGCAAGGTAACAAAAAATGAAAGTGTTTACAATTTTTCTCTTTTCCGATAGAATGACTGATTGTTCGTTCCTTCGCTTTTGTTAGATAATGGGTCAGTGATAGAGATTCCCCTCCAGACGCAAGCCATCTGAAGATTATACTGAAAAAAATGATTTTTTTTCAGAAAATAGATCAAAAAAGTCCATTTTTGTATTTCGCCTTTTTATGGTCAAAAATGTCCCAAAAATGCAAATTTTCACAAACGTGACACACCCGCGTGTACGAACAACTGTACCGTCTTATCAATGCGCCTGCAACTATTTTGCGCAAAACGCGACACTGAGGGAGACTCCAGTCATGTATGGACACTTGAATATAAAGTATACGTCGATATACTGTAAAAGATTTTCAGTAAAATGAACTGAATATCAATACAGCGTGGAGTGCAAGAAAAGACATTCATTGAAAACGAGAGTTGGAGGAGAGTGTTAGGGAGGAAGAAAGAGAGATTCTTACTACTTTTTCCAATTGAAGAGAGATAAATTCTCTTATAATCGAGAGTGGCAATTCTCTCCCACCTCAGTTAAATGAACCAATCAGAAAAGTCTATTTGTAAAACTAAGTGAACAATCGAAAACATATTTATTCCATTTGGAATACAATGTTGGGAACTTGTGGCAAGTTCATTCGACCACACTGTCATTGTAATTCAAATTTGGAAATGCAGTCCAAAAAAAAACGAAAATTTTCTGTTTTTTTTTGACAGTATTCTCGAAAAATGTTATTTGATCTTTTACTAAAAATATACGTATTATCATTACTTTACCTTTTTTTCATTCAAATTTGTTCTGTATTGAAATTTTCGGTAATTTATTTTGTCTTGTGTTTTATTCTGTATATCTCAAAAAAATTTATCCAAACATCTATTGTTGAGTATGAGTCACCGATGGATCACGCCGCCAAGGTGTGGTCCATCTGTGACTCACCCCTCGACAAAATGAAATTTCTGATCGAGGTTAACAATTTTTCAGATCTTTTAATTGTGCTTCATTTTTCTAATTAAACTGAACTTCAACTCGGAAATAACTTCAGCAATTTCAAATATTTCGTATAATAAAATATGATACTACATCAAGAAAACGTAATAGCCTTTTGTTAGGCACAGGGCTTGTGCCCTAGCCTGTTTTGTTAAGTATGTGTTACTGATGGATCGCGTTGACTCATGCTTGACAAAAAAATTCGGATTGCATTACAAATAATTGTTTTAGGCGATTTTGCGATTTTTTGGTTCTCCCATAAAGGTCGAAGGTAAGAACTATATTTTTCGTTTTTGACCGATCCCGTTGAATAAAATTTATGCTAAAATTTCTTCAAATTTCCCACTGTGATAGATTGAAAATTCAAATAAAAGAAAGTCATTTTTCAACAAATTATGTTAAATTTATTCCCGTTAAAAATCGCTTTTCAAAAATCTTTGTAATTTTTCGATGCCCCAGACTAATTTTTTGTCGACACTTTTTCGATCGATTTGAAAATCGAAATTGTCGGTATTTATTCGGGACAAAAAATAAAGAGAAAGGAAAAATCAGAAAATTTTATTTTATTTTTGTTACCACTGTAAATTATGTTTCCTTTTTGTGAATAACGTTCAGATTGCTGACGAACGTTGCTAATTTTTCGTAAGTCAATTCATGCTTGAGCCATTCATGGTTATTGATAAATCGATGATTGTAATGCTCGATTTATCATTGGCGCTACTCGGTCAAGCATGAATAATCGAATTTAGAATTTACAGCCCAAATTCTTCAATAATCCCGTTTTATATTTCGGGTATGATTAATGGTATTGTTATCTTTATAATTATGATTATTATTATTACTATTATTGCTATTATATAGTTTTGGGTTTTCTCTTAATTGTTCTAAATTTGATCTTTTCCGAACTATTGATGTTTTGGATTTGATTCAAATACGAAAAGAGTACACGTTTCTATTCTTAGATTTTAAGGAATACCTATACACACAAACACGAAGTTATAAACATCAAATGCATTTTGTTACACAGTAATTAAATCATTTCAGTAGGCAGATGCGAGATTTTTTTGTCAAGCATGAGTCACTGATGGATCGCACCACGGTGGCACGTCCATCGATGCTAGACTAAATACGTTTTGAGGAATTTTTCTAATGACTTCTAAGATTTATTTTTATTTTTCAATATTGAACCGACTAACTCTCTTACATGGCAAGGAGCTGCGTAAAATATGGCATCAAATACAGCACTCCCGGGCGGGAAAGTTGTCAAAGCTTCTTTTACTAAGTATGTGTTAATGATGGATTGCATCGAGAAAACTCGGTCCACTCGCTTAGCAAAATAACATTTCTAACATTATCTTGGTAGAAAACATATCAAACTTCACTTAAGCGGTATAATTGAGTGCATTGAGGTGTATCTGACCCGAGTGATGCTAGAATGCGAGTCATCCGTAAATTAGTATTGAAATATCGTTTTGAAGTTCCTTAATGACATTCGATTCAAGTTCATTAGCCATCAAATTCTAAATTCGATATGAGGAATTCGGTAGGAAACAAGATTCGTTTGAAAAAATGTGTCGTGAAATTGATGATTATTTCTTGTATAACATTGCACTTCGTTATATTCGTATAGAGCACAAAAATAATAAACACCATTATAAAATGATAAGCAGCAAATTTTTTTTTTTTTCGCTTTATTTTTTTAAATCTTTCTCGTATTTTAGTACCCATTAAGAATTGCTAAAATAAGTTAATATGATGATCATGAAAATATCGTTTTAACGTTGTTCGATTCGAAAATAGATGTATCTGAACCCAGGCATGTCACACTTGGCGTTGTTTCACTTCTAACTATACCGTCCATCAACATCTTTACCTAAATAGATCATTTTTGCACCCAGAAACAAAACAATTCAAAAACATGTCTTGTTATGTGAGGATCACTGATAAATCGTATTTTATAACTCATATTTTATAAATTGAAGTAATTTCTGGAATAGAGGCACTTCGAACTAGAATTTTGGAGCGAAGAGTAAATACTGCAAATCGATTATGGGTTGGTTTCTTATTATTTTTCCTCTTATCGTTATTGTTATTATTACTATTATATTATTATTTACGTTGCAATAAAATAAAAGTTCTAATAGCACCACGAGATTTGCAGTATTTTGGGTTTTCACTGTGAATGTAATGTTCAGGAGCCTCTCAGCCAACATACGGAAATTTATTTCTGTAGCGTTTTTTTAAAATGTACTGATATCGATACCAACGATACTCGAAATTACCGATACCGGCAGATACTGATACTCATTCAAATGCTTTCAAATATGCTCAAACTACATTCTTGTCTGACAGGAATAAAAAATGTGAACTTATCCCAAAATATCGACGCTAGCTTATCTAGCCAGTGTTAGGTGTACCTATGTGCAAAGAACGAGTGGTGGAATCTAGCTGCGGTGACTCGTTTTTGTGTGTACCACTTGTACCTGCACATTTTAGAGTCACCTCTTTTTTAACATCAAAACCCGAATGACAATCCTGATTGCGCCACCGACTCAAGCGTTAGTATTTATGCGCACCGCAACCGATCGTAACGACGAAAGTTCTAATCTCGTGATATACATGGGATTTGGTAGCATGGGTAGTTCTCATAGTTGCTGCGTACGGCGTTAAATATGTGTAAAAGATTTGATTAAAACCTTCATCCCTATTTCGGAACTTGTGAAGTAGCAACAAATTGCTTGCATATTCTTTGGAAGTTAAATATTTTTGGGGTTTAACAGATCAGAATGCTTCTTTTAACATAGACCATTAAAATATCTGTAGAATAATCAAAGCTATAAATTATTTTGACTTTCATACAATAATTTAGCAAATTTTCAATATTTTTCTCGCATACGCTCACTTTGTTTTACTATAAACTTTGCACCAAATAGGCTATGCCATAAATGCTTTTACATCAGAAATCGAAACTTCACTGCGAACGTCCTTCGATTCAAAAAAGGATAAGAAGTTTGTTTTTATCAAGAGAGATGAACCCACCACGCTTGAATGTGAATGCTGTAGTTCTAGAATAATTTCGGTTATATGTAAAAAATGAAAACAAGGAAAATTTAACCTTGTATTTAATTGTCTAACGCTTGCGAGCAAAAATACAAATAAAAATCCTATTATTTTGTTTTAAACTTTTAATTTAAAAATATCGTGACAGCGGTTCAGAATATTAAAACGGTGATTCTTACTCACTGCACTCAACTTTAACAGTTTAGTTCTGTTTTGAATGTTTTCCTCCCAGAGTGCAGTTGCTGGAACTACATTTTGTATTAGCCCTCTGTCACTCAAGTGGCTTCATTAAAACGGATTTCAAAAAAAACTTTAAAAATTATCGGCGGTATCGGTCATTTTGCGGCCGATAGCTATACTCCCCAAAATACCCGATACCGATACATCGGTACATCGCTAGTTTTTTTCAGATATCAGGCAAAAATAACACATTCAAATTCATGTGAAGTAGCTGTTTTTATTTAAATTCACTCTGAGTAAGTACGGAAGCAGTGACTAAAAGAAATCAACTGACCTCCACTTAATAGCAAAGAGTTACAACAACACGAAGCGGCAGGAATTGCACATTAAGCGGAAAACATTCCAAACGACTTGAACTGCCATGACAAAGCGCAGGGGTATCTGCCCTGGAAGATAGTAAAACTACCTACTTTTTTCAGCAGAATCGCTCACACTGAGATATAGCAATAGGAAGAGTCTTTTTTATTTAGGTTCAAGTGTTTGTTTTGCGCCATCTTTTATCAACGTTTGCTCAATTTTAAGTTTTGAAGATATTTAATTAGCCTCATCGAACAACAGAAAAAATTTATGTTACTAAAATCGACTCCGTATGCCAAAATTTCGGGAAGATATCCTTAATTAAGCACAGAATTGGAAAACTAGCTTCTGATTTTTTTTACAAGCAGAACGCATTTCCCAGGTATGAAAGAATACGGTGAGTGACATACATATATATGCCTATTCCCACTGTCATTTAATCGGTTGGTTATAATATTTGCTACCTCCGAGATGCCTTACGGAAGGACGCGTTTATATAGGAGACGCCCCACGACACCAGTCTGATCCGTAATTTGCCCTACGCCAGACCTTTGATTTTTGATGTTTGAAAAAAATATTTCCGGACAAAAATTCTGTTATGCTGCTGTGTTCCTAGGTTGCCACGTCGTGGAAGGAAATAAAATACGCAAATTATGCAACTGAAATTGACCATAATAACATTTTCATTCAGAATCATTTCATAATATTCAATAAAAGAGTTGGAAATTGATGCTGAAAAGTATCAGAAACTCTATTCCACGTTTATACTTTTTATGCTGAGCACCCGCCCACGCGGTTCAAGGGAAGGACGCAGTCGTTTTGTGGTTTCATCGCTCTTGACTTCAATTACACACCATTGAAATACTTGGAATTGCTTTTTGACCACTGAATATCATATAATAAACGTTCTACGTAAACGTATTTAAAATAGCCATCTGTGCATACTTTTTCGTCTTGCGAGTGCTTTATCCGCAAAAGAGTTTACGCCAGGGAAATCGCTATACACGCGATTTTGCCTAGGTGTTTTTATTGAGTCGCTATAACGTATTAAATGAAGCTGGTGGTGCCATGACCCCACTTACTTACCAATAGAATTATGAAAAGGTCTTTCAAATAGTTCAAAACGTAGAAAATTATTATACTCATTTAGGCCAATTTAGGCCCTGAAATTTACTTTTTCGAAGTTTTGGAGTCTTCGGCATGTTTTTATATTTTATTTTTATCGCGATATGCATTATAAATGCTATTTGCCAAATTTTTTCGCCTGTGGTGCCTATTATAACGTCATTATTTGACCACATGTTTTTTAAAATTTTGGCTAAGATATAGGTTATGAAATTAGGTATAAGATAAAGCCTCCTATCGCCCTCAATATCAGATTTATGATTAATTTGAATGTACATACACTTGTTATACATCTATGATTATTTCTTAATTCTTCCAATATTTTTGTAGAATCCAATCCGAAAATGCCGCAAAATTTGTATGTTGTCAAAGACCCGGAGGATATTATTTATTAGCAATTATGTGACAAAGTTTTTTGTGAAAGATTTCAAATCTATCCTTTAACCGGATGATTTGATGATGATACACTTATCGCTAAAAAAATTATCCTTCCCACAAAGCGTAGGTTATACGATATACTGCTGGCAATAGATTTTTAGAAAAATAATTTGTTGATTTTGATAAAAGATAGTATAGTCAACAACAAATTTCGTGCTTTGACTGTTTTTGAGTTATTCACTGTGGTCTGTCTGTCTGTGAAGCTAGGCACGATCTTTTGTATTGACTGTGCAGTTATCGCGCGTTTCAGCTATAGCTTCGAAATGAGTTTCTCAACTACAAACCATCTCAGTCGGAAATATTTCGTGTAACAAGCTTTTGTTAAGCTTGAGTTACTGATGGATCGCGCCGTCATGGTGCGGTCCGTCTGTGGCTCATGGTCGACAAAATAAAATTACTGTTTTTTTCGGCCTGTCGGATAAAACGATCGCGGATTCGTGAATGATTCCAAATTACTAAAAGTGTAAAAATCGAATGAAATTTTCTCAATTCAACAGCTATTACGCATGGACATTATGCATTACACTAACAACAACAACCAACAATAAAAATTTATGAGAAAAAGCTACCAGATTGATAAAACTCCAAATAAATGTTTGACTATAAGAAAAACATGCAATTATGATCAGCATGTATTATAACGAACGCGCTTTGTGTGAACGACCTTGAGTCAAATTTAAGTGGATATTATTTTTAATTTCAATGAATTTTCTCTCTGCAAATCATTTTCATGGAAATGAAAAGTATTCTACATCGAAATAATAATCGCCGAGGTGCCGAAGCCACCCTTAATATATGGTATAAAACGCATATTTTTGATCATCATGACAATTTGCTGCCGTAATACATTTATTCGTCATTAATTCAAATAGTTACACCATCTAAAGGTTTGAAATCATAAAGTAGCACATTCACTAGCACATTTATGGGAAGGGGCATAATGCCATGCATCTCATCGACCACGAATAATTGCAGAAGAGTTTTGAGATACTTTAAAGTGCATAAAATTCAATTTCCCGCGCGATTTCTTACCCGTTTTATCGTTCAATACACCGAAAATGCTACTTTATGAGTTTGCCCTTCTACGTAAGGTATTGTTTGGGAACTTATCTCTTTTTTCTGAGAAAATAAAGCGTCAGTGTTACATTTGCGTCGTCGCTATTATCTTTCAATGCCAATATATCACCGTAATGATTTTAAAAATTTAAGTCGTTTTCAACAGTTTGGCATTCAATGAATTGCGTCTGTTTTGGTAATGTTAGGATAATTTTGGGATAATAACTTCAATAAAACGTAAGTATTAAATGACGTCATAACGAATTTTGCAAACTTTTGAAAAATTTACCAATTTTGTTGATCACGAGGTCACTGAAACGTCGACCACCGTTTCAGTGTAGTACGTCTCTTCACGCCTCACCAATAATTTCCCAAATTGGTTACTTTGTAATATAAAGGGCGATCGAAATATTATAAGATTGTATTGTGAAAAGGCGTAAAATACAAAAATAAACTTTTGATATCGGAAACAAGTTGAATTGCAGGAAATTATTGAAAGTTGCGAGCACTTGGTACCGCACAACGTAAGATTTGGTTCGCATTTGCGACGAACAGGCGAGAGCGGTAAACACATTTGGTAGAAAATATCTCAGTTGGTGCGATGGTCTGACATTTGGAGCACGAATAATAACCCAGTCAGAAATCGTTCGCGCAAACAAGTTTTATCAAGTATGAGTCACTGATGGATCGCGCTGCCAGAGCGCGTTCCATCAAAGGCCCACGCTTGTCGAAATAAAATTTTTGATGGAGTATACCTGGACATTTGGACAAGATATTATTATCGTGATAGGTAGCCTATATGTGAGGTTAGTTGAACAGCTCGTACTGAAGAAGTGCTACTTCGATTTAAAAGCATAAATGATCCGTAATAAGTACGATAAACATACAAAGTAATATAAATTTGGAATTTTTCACCAATTAACCACAAAATAGAATCCGAATCAATTAAATTTCAGTGTTAGATTAGATCAGGTCAATATAATATACTCACCGAATAATATTGTAACTTGTAATAGCATGTTTTGTTAATTTAAGTTTATCTCTGGTCATCTCTTCAGTTTATCCATAGTTTCCTCTTCTGAAATGTGGCTAAGCATGTGCTACAGTGACAGATATACTGTCAGTGTGAAAGTGCCCACAAAAACGGTTTTGAGCAACCTAATTTGCATTTTACGCATACACAATAGTTTAAATTTAACAATAGTGAAGTTTAAATTTTGGATAGGTTTCCTTTGCATCATGGGGTTGTGTTTGATAGACACTGGATGATACTAAAACATCTCAACTTTATGGACATGGATTTTTGTTACATCCCAACTCTAACCTTTGTAGCGTTTGGTTCCCTTTGACTTCTATTCATTCTTCATTTAACTCTTTCAGTCCACGAGTTTGCACCACGGTAGAAATTTGCCTGATGAAAACGATATATCTGTTGTTTAATCAATATGAGGTCAGCGTGAATGGTTTGAAAAAATCGTGGGTTTTCGTATTAAATAGCCGTGTAAATGTTAACTACGCTTTAAAAACGGTTGTACAATAACTGATATCATATTTTCGGCAATTGAAGACTAAAAAAATAGTCAGCTTTTTACGAATTTCGACAACGTAGATTTTCAACAAAAACTTCAAATCTTATGCCAAAGGGCAAGGATATGCAGTACGAATTGAACATTGGGTCAATCCAATCGGCTTGATACGGTGTCAAATTGAGTCATATGGCATTTTTTTTTTATCAAACTCGAAAATGCGTATAGGCTAATATTTCAATAGCGCTTTCCAATTTTTGAAGGAATTGCGAAATATCACAAAAATTGCGCGGAACACGCAACACAAAGATTTTTGAAGTTTGGAAACCGCTTTTCCAGATATTAATGATTAAGCATAAAATATGTTTTACCAAGTATGGGTCACCAATTTACAGAGCCATCAAAAGGCGGTTTATCTGTGGCAGATGTTTGACGAAACAACGTTTATAAATAGGTATTCTCATCGCATGAATATTCCTGTAAACTCACTCATAAAAGATGTTGGTTTCGCTTAGTATGGTTTTGCCATTTATAACATTTCACAGTAAGAAAACATCTTTTGATGCATGTTTTGTGAGGTACAAGTCCCTGATGGATCGCGTTGCCGAGGCGCGCATCTGTGACTTATGTATTTTACGAAATAAACTTTCTAACAAGATTTGACTCCGACTTTTTGTGTTTCGTCAAGCGAATAAAACCGATTTTTCAACATCGTGCGTAAAAGGAAATTTGTGGTTGCTTGTGGAAAGTCAACTGCTCTTTATCAGCCAAACGATGAATAATATTTACAAAAGCAGGAAAATAAAAACTATTAATATGCATCCAATTACCAGCAGTTGACTTCGAGGTCTTTTCTGTGAATGAATTAGAAAATGCTGATCTGCACAAGTACCCAAGTTGTGAATCAAATAAATACCATCAGCCAGTTCATTCATTGCATCAGTTGTCAAATTGCCATAATGACTAATCTTGAAAATTGTTAATATGCGAAGATTGTTATATTGGGAGTGAAATACATTTTCTCACAACATCACAAGTCCGGTTTACTAAATTTCGACAATATTGTAGCATGGTCCATTTTAACTTTTCGCTTAGTTTTAAGTATGTTTTTACTCCTCCCCAAAACAGCCCAGGCTAATCACAAAAAATTCGGTAGCCCTACCTGAGTCAAATTTTTTTGTCAGTTTCATTTTGAGCCACAAAAATATATGGAGCATTTACAAAGCTGCAAACCGTACTATCGTATATTTGTAGCTTTTCATCTTCAAAAATGGTTGCACTATTGGTATCGTACACAGCACAATTGAACCCGTGCAAAATTGTCTTCGAATATTTGACGCATAATGGATGGTGATTACAATGGGGACGAACCTCTGTATATGCAATTCCGTATGTGTTTGTGTGCAATTGTACTGAGAATAATTTAGCGTGTGTGTACTTCTATCGTCACCTTCAGAAATACACCCGGATCAAGTATTTTTTTGCACATTATCAAATTCGACTAAAGGATGTACATCTGTTCCAGCTTACCTTGGCGTATTTACAGCCACCCAATGACAATGACACTAATACAGGCATTTCTGGCGATAATAACGGTAAAATTCATTACAACAGGATTTATATTTTAATATATCGTAATTCAAATTTGTTTACAATGAATGAAATCTACCTGCATCCTGTTAATCTCAGTATTTACTCATGTTGTTCTTGAAGTAAGCTCAATAAGATTGGCCTTTTTTAACGAGACGGATTTGGGCAGTACTACTCCAACAACAGGTAATGAATGCATTGTACTTTAACTTCACCACGGTACTTTAAATTTTTTTTTGGTTACATCTATCAACTGTTATAGTTGTGTAATTTAATTTAATGCTGTCATCACAGGTATGCTATTTCGGGCTAGAGTGGATAGGTCCTGGTTGAGACCAGTAGGTAAAAACTTAAGCAGTTCCTATCAGAATTTCTCTTTTGTCGAGTGTGTTTCACAGAAGGACCGCGTTTAGGTGGTGCAGTCCATCTGTGCCCCATACAAAACTTTTTAATGTAATTTTCCCGACTTGACAGGTTGCTTAGCTCACATGAGTGCATGAGTACGAAAATCCTGGTTGCTCGGTTCACCTAAATGAATGATTGGATTTTAAAATCTTTCTCTTATAGGTTACACTCTGACTGTATGACACGTGATTATGACTGTACTGCGAACATAATGAAAATATCTGATGGGATGAAAGCTACACATAAAATACTCCAATTCGAGAATCAATATGTTTTATATATAAAAAAAAACAGTCGTACAACAAAATTGCGTTTACCAAATTTCGGGCAATATTCAACATAACCGTACTTGGAAAGCGTCATTATTATTCGGACGGATCATAAAGTTTTATTATTATAAATATTTTTCCTATTCATATTATCTTCGATATAAAATGTTTTTGCAGTACCGTGGCCAGACAATGTTTCATGCGACTTCGACGAATACTCCATGTGTGGATGGAAACAAGTACCTTGGGGTGATAGTTTTGATTGGAGATTAGGAGACGGAAAGGATTCTCATAGGAAAAGAAAACGCGGAAAGGGCACAACGGGAACCAAGAATGACCATGGTGGAGGTATTCTTGTGTGACGCAAATACCCTAATCATGCCTTGTTAAATATAGGCAATAATGTTTTTTTGTGTGTTTATATTGCAATGTTTAGACTTTTGTTTGAAGGTCGTTATAACTTTCTCTATAGTTGTGTAAGCAGGTTATCGCTGGTGGTTGCGTTGGCAAGAATTTGCAACAAAAAGTGGTGAACAAAGGTCATCATTTTGAATAACGAATTTTTGTAATATTAAATACTCATCGACTATCAACTTTTTAGTGGGCCAGCATGACATGTTTTTATTGTTGAATTTAATTACTGAAGGTTTGGTGGTTTGTATTTTCATCCAGGAGCCGCTTTTCTTTTTTCAGCCAGTTTACTCTTCCTACGTATCTAGGCCGCAGGGTGGCAGGTACTGATTGCTAAAGACTATACCTAATATAGCAAAATACAAAAGTTGAATGACAGACTTATACTACCATTGCAATAAAAAAGTTTCCTCAAACTCAAAATATATTCTCTTTTTTCAACGTATTTTTTAAACAGAGAACTATAATCTCATTCCACATTTTCAAATAGGTTTATTACACAAGCTAAAGCTTGTTCTCTGTTTTATCAAAGTTCTACTTCTTTCTTATTCAAGAATCCTTGGGACCATTAAGTCACATACGGATCCGTTTTCCACAAGGACAGTGGAACGATAGGCAGTTCGTCAAACGACCCCACGAAACCTATGTTGGATATTTTTTTTTTTTGGTTGAAGTGTTTCAACCTATTCTCATGCCGTAATTCATTGGATACTTATATTCTTCATTAGTATAAGATAAGATTTCCCTTTTAGCCTGCGTGAGAGGAAAGCCGGAGAATACGGCTTAACCATATTGAGAACCATGACCTCTCGTGCAGACACCAGTAATCGGGAGTGAAGGTTTTGGTCTAACTTAGCACTTATTTTACTAAGGCCTGGGCAATGTTGATGGTTTGTACTTGAATTAGTAGTCTGTTGAATATGGTGGGTTTATTTATTAGACGAGGATGAGTAGGTTCGTTTAAATAATGACTCATGATTGTCCTACAGGGGGTGGATATATGTACATCAAAGCCGGAAGATGGAGCAACCGAACTGCACTTCTTCGTACATCAGGACTTCATCTCGTTCAAGATGGTTGCTTGAAATTTTGGTATCACATGAGAGGTGAGATATCGGAATTTTATTTCGAAAAAGGAAGGCAGGGGTGATCGGTGAAACCGCAAAAAATATGTCAAAATTGTGTTACGACGAAATAAGACCTTTAAATAGGGTTCTGATTGGATTATTACACAATATGAGTTAAAGCTCCTCTTAGGGATCGATGAAAATTTTTTTTAACTAAATTTCATTTTGATTTTCTTCATTCAAATTATTCCCCAATCTATCAATCCCACAATCAGTTAATAGAAAAAAAAACTAATAGCACCTATATATCTCGAGAAAACTACACACGACTTTTTCAGCGGTAGTTATTTTTCTGTTGTAAATATGAGTGTAGCGATTTTCAGCTCTTTACAATTTGTGTATCTATATAGGTAGGCATATGGGACATTTAAAGCTTTACACCAAGGATGTTAAGCTGACAAAGTCGCCAATATTTTTTATTCCGCAAACAATCAAAAGTTTTCAGCCGAGATGGGGACTTTACGGATCACAGGGAGGAACTTGGAAACAAGGAGTGGTAATTATATTAAGGGGCAATTAATGTTCAATATAACATATTATGTTATATGAGTAGGTTATATTTGTTTATGTTTCTTCTGTAATATTTTTTGTTTGTTCTATTTATTTTAGCTTGCGTTTACGCTGGTGATATGTTTATCATATATTTTTTGCTTTGTAATCACGATTACCAAAGTTTTGACCGAGCAGGTTTAGCAATCGAGAAACTATTAGCGCCTAAAATGAAGTTTTCGTTTTTTTAGTAACGATATTACCTCGCAGCCAAAAGTGCAAATATTTTGTCAATTCGTTTAGAAGAGACTGTGAGTAAATTCCAACTTACGTACAGTAAATACGTACAGAAGCCTACATAACATGCAGGGATGAAACGGGCAGAAGATAAAATCAGTCCAGTTAGTGTTTCTGCAATATTTTATGGTATATTTTTTAATCAGAAAAAGAATTTTGCTTCACCTGTTGTCTTCCGCGGACGTGTCAACAGATGTCCCGCTAAATCGCGCGTCGGGCGCTCAAAAACACGCTTTCTGCTATCTTCCAGGTTCCTATTAAACATCCAAAGTATCCAAAAGAAGATGGCAAAGTATTAGTGTTCGAAGCTTTTGACTGGGATAAAGGAC
Organism: Styela plicata; assembly: GCA_963675895.2. Lineage (NCBI taxonomy): Eukaryota > Metazoa > Chordata > Ascidiacea > Stolidobranchia > Styelidae > Styela > Styela plicata. Next base: position 17,672,320 of record OZ023145.1, read on the forward strand.
CAAATGGGAACATAGTGTTGGACGATATTACGTTCGATCCTCTGACAAATCCAAACGATTGCATATGTAAGTATTCTGCACTCCGTACACAATAATAACGATTCAAATATCTGGTTTCATCAACTCCTGTATAAATCAACTTGTAATCATTCCGGAATCTATTCCCAGCTTGAATTTTGCAGTTTCTCTTTGGTAACACTCACCTAATCTCACGTACATAATGGCAAAAAGTGCTAGTCAACTAATGTCAATGTCTGATTATCTGTGGAAGCAGTAACCAGTTGATCTAAATCAGAATCAGGTCAAAATTGGTAATTTTGCTGTTTATAAATAGAAAATTTAATTTTAGTATGACCCTCACGTGGATACCAATTTTACAAATCAATTTTGCCCATTACCACATGATTTGACTTACAGGGCTCTTGGTCATTAACGCCTTGTTGTCGTTCACTGTCATACATACCTACACTCGGAAAATTTTGTTATAATTGACGAATATTTTCTAATTTTGTTTGCCACAATAATATACCGGACATTTTTGGTGTCCTAATCAGAAAAATCTTATTTAGCAACGCATGAGCCACAGGTGGCCAGTGACTACGCGGAAAGATCCATCAGTGACTCATACTTACCAAAACATGTTAGGTAGAAACATTTCCGGGTGTAGTGTAATGTATTTCCAGGGGTGTAGTTTTTCAAATACGATTCTAATATAAAAATCCCAACTCCTAGTATCTCCGCCTGAGGCATCTCCACCTGCTGGAGCAACCACAACGCGCACCATACCTGTCGTCACAAGCAAAACTACGAAGGTGCTAACATCAACGCGAAATATTGCGTATACAACAACGGCAACAACACAAACAACACCAATAACAACATCGAAAACCTTGAATGCTTCAATTAGCAGTACCTTAATAGGAACAACAGGAAAAGACAATTTATCAACAACCGTTGCAACATCCCCAATATTCGCAATATCCTCTTCTACGTCATTGATATCATCTTGGTCAACTGCTATTTTGTCCACATTGGTACCTTCAATGGTAAAGAACAATTCTACAGGAAATATATCTAATCAGTCAAAAACAAAAAGAACAACTATTCCTACCGCAACTATAAGAATAACGAGTAAAAATCAACGATTTATAAATTTTACAGAATTATTTTACATCAACTCTACAAAGCCAAGTCGAAAAAGAAATACAAACTCGACCGTATTCTTACCTGGTATATCGACAAAGCCTTCCACAAACGTTTCTGTGGCCGGTGCTGCCGTTGGAATAATTATTGCAGTTCTTCTCCTCGTGGTGGCGGCATTGTGGTTTTTGAGAAATAAAAAACGCAGAAGGTTTAGTTACTACGATAATAGTACTGTGCATATGACACGAATGTCACCTACAGCTGTTGATACTTTAGATACGTCTATGGTCTATCGAAAACTTTAGAAAAAATCAGTAAACCACTTCTCCGTCCAAACCGGGCGATACTTAAATCAATATTAATAATAATGATATGCTTTTCAACAACAAAACAATTTGCGCGGCTCTCGCTCTTGGGGATTCGGGGATTTCCGTCAGCACTGGCTTGGTCATTTTTTAAATTTTGAATATTGCCGTATACTCATACCAGCTGCGGAAATAGTATGGTGACCAAGCAGAGAGTACGGAATTATAATTATCTTCTTTCATCAAATTGTCCATTGCTGTTCAATGCAAAATAAGCAAAATCTCCATTTGAAACAACAGTGGAACAGTTTACGATCTATAACTCTTTATTATTCCCTATAATTAACTTGATTATTCTTGTTATTTTTTGCTTAAAACTGCATAATGAATATACCAAGCCATATTGGCTCACATAGAGGCTACGTTTTTCATTGTCTACACATCTGTAAAATTTTCTTGATTTTTGCTCCGCAGTGTGATGATAGAGAGATAAAACACGACTTTTCATAACAAAGAAAATTGTTTCCGTTTTCATTCCCGCGCGAAGATCTTTAGGCAACAAAAGTCCCATTCGTATATTAATGATATATTTGGAAAGCGTTAAATACATGTTTTTGCAAGTTGATCTTTTGTAAGATTGGTTACCAGCACAATCCTCCTACGTCATAATGCAAAAACAAAACATCGAAGTCCGAGAATCTGTGGCGTTGCCGTCCCCTACAGAAATATTTCACCAATAATGTTTTGTTAAGTATGAGCCACTGGTCGCGCCGTTTAGGCACGATCCAACTGTGCTTGATGCTTGGCCAAATATAATTTTTTATTAAGGTTGCGAAATATTATGTCGGTATGAGCTGGGTGCGCTCCATCACCACATGAAATTTGAAAGTTCAAAATCTCGTAACTGTTATGTACGAACTTTTGCGGTTCCGAGAATTTGTATATGTTAGGCTTAGCGGTGCTTATGTCCAATAATGTGTCTTAGCATCCGGAAAAAAGTACCAAACAAGTGACTAAAACGTCTATGGCCAAAACAAAGATCCTACGGCCCAAATATTCTAAATGTCTACTTTGGCACGGGGAGGATGATACAAAAATCCTTTAGCCTGTATTAAATTGCTTTTACTGGGCGTTTCTCTAGGTGATTTACTTGAATTAATGATGATGAAAAAATTTCAGGAAAAAATAGTTTGATATTGCTTTGGTATTAAATAACATTATTAAACGTATTTATAAGTTTGAAACGTAAAACCGAAAACAATTTACTCATGATTGCGATTGACTCGTGTAATTTCGTCCGTACTTTTACTGCCAAACCTGTTTACCAACTATAATATCGGTATGGGGAATTTTTGTTCAGTTAGATTTCATTTGATTAACTAAGGACGTTGGTGGTAGATGAAAACCAAATTTATCACATGCATCAGTCCAGCAATTGGACCTTCAACAAAAGAAACCATGACATTTGTCACTGGGTACCCATTGCCATCGACCTGACATGTACGACTGAAACCACATATTACAGAAAAATTAATAACGCCTACACCAAAAATAAGTATCGAGGAATATGTCAGTATATAGTCCATAATGATTAACTCATAAAATGTAGAAAGTAACACGAATAACATTGTAACTTTTTTATTTTATTTGTGATAGTGTCACAAAAATTTTCAAGTTATGATAACTATAACTTGAGTATTCATATCCATAATATTCACACACGAAAGTTGAGGCAAAAAAGAGGTAACCATAAAAGAATACAATATATTACCAAGGACTTACAAGAATTAGTTTCATCACATTGCGTAAATAAGATCTAAATTGTATGATCAAGGTAGTTCATACTATTGTAGGAGAATTTTCGCGGGGCTGAAAAATAAATTCAACTCGCAGTTATTTGTCAAAGATTACAAACCATTGCGAAATATATCCAAGTATTTCCTTTACAAATGTACGTTATCTCTGTATTTCACATGACACTATAGTAACGAGCCCCTCCCCCCATTTTGTCAAGTATGGGTCACCCATGGATCGTACCTCCAAGGCCTTCTGCTTAGATCATGCTACATGTCAGGGATTGGGACTTTTTGTAATTAAATCGGAACTTTCTCCCGTTTAATTGAGTACTTTTGAGAAATTACATTATTTTCACGTGATACGGTTAATTAGCAAAAGAGAAATATTTTTCACTTATTACTCAAATAATTGTATCATGTTCGGTACTTTGAGCTGACATTGTGTTTTTTTTTTTAAAAAAGTTGTGTTTCCTGTCTAATTTTTTGTTAGTCAATTAACTATGGCAAAAGAGGAATTACTTGTTCACTTATGGAATCTATTTCAAGTTCATTTAATAACCGATTTTTGGTGTTAATTCACAAACACTGAATATTTGAATATATCACTCAAAATTTTGTGAACCAATTGCCAACCACAGTAAAAGACCATGTTAAAAAATTATATTCATTCCAGGTTGAAATCGGTGAATTTTTTATTCAAGTTCAAGGCCTGATGTTGTTCTGTTGCATGCCTAAGTTAATGTGCTTATACTAATATAAGAAGGATACGATAACTAGGTTCAGGATCATCAATTAGAACCAAAATATGTTGTGTATTATTATGTATTAAACTTCGCCAATTAGAGACATACGCGTGACGTTGACATTTTGTTTTGTTGAGCGTGACCAACGAATACAACACACCGATGAGGCATGGTCCACCTATGTTTCGTACATTTCGTTCGTTCAGGTACCACGTTGTTATCGTTGTTACAATAAGTCATTGTTACTCTGTTCAGATTTACCGTTCAAAATTATACAAATCAAATTTGATGCATGAGCCACCGATAGACAGTGTTACCAAAGTATAATTTATCGCGATACATGCGTGACATGATGAGTTTGATGATGAAGAAAAAACTTTTTACGCAATAGTTCATGGTGTGGGTGGACGTGAAAACGTAAGAAGTAAAGTATTTTACGTTGGCAAAGTAAAAGTTATCATTCAGCATTCCAATAGAAAAATCATACATCGTGCGCAACGCACGGTTCTAATGAGTAGTTATGGCACCACTAAGTGCTTCCAAAAATAAATGACAAATGAGGGAAATTTTTTTATAATTTATTAATTTTGTGAAGATTCTAGAAGAAAGGTTTCATATTTTACAACCTCATCATTTTTAAATTGGACGCATCAGGTTTTAAATCTAAATTTAGGGATACAAATACGATAGCTCTCATATGAACGGGACGTCATATACGTGAAAGGAGTGGTACTATTAACTTGACAAATTAATTTGATTGATGACGTCATTTTGACGTCATAGAGTGTTTCGCCGATTCATTGCAATATCCGTATGTACCAAGTATCTCTTCTCCTTCACAATTGGGCAGTTTGATGTTACGCAGTTTCGCATCAATTTCATAAGCATTATAAGTAAAATTGGAAATAAATAAATATGAGAGTATTGATAAACTATAATAAGGGAACTGACAATAGAAAAATATTCCTAGAAAGAAAATTCGTAAATTATTTCATTAGCGAAAAATCGCAACTCTTTTTTCGAACAGTTGAACATGGGTTGCAAAAGAAACTCGGTGGATTTGCCTTAGTTTTATAGATTTTCCTTATTTTTACAAAAAAGGCGGATTATTCTCTTTGAAATATGTCTGTTTAGTACGACGGTTTCTTCTTTTTAAAGTCATCTCACTGAATAACCTTACTTTTTATAAAGCAAAATGTAAGCCCCCCAAAATATGATTAAGCTGTCTACTGATCTCAGATGAACCTATATTTTCGAATTGTGGCTTCAAGTTATTATTAATTAGAATTGCAAAAATATTTTTGATTTGAAATGTTAGCTTCGTATTAAATTTATAAAACTTTTTTATTTCATCGGAATTGTAACTTTTAATATTTTTGCGAGAACTTACACAATTTACGTAATATTCAATTCTAGCTGAGCAGCATATATCAGTACAATAGATTACGTCAAATGATAATAACTTGAAAGTTACAGTCACCTTTGGTAAAATATGTGATGGTTTTGATGATGATAACTGCCAAATTATTTTCGTATTTTCAAATCTATTGTTCGTGATTTCGTAATAGTTCCAATTATTCCCATACTGTAGTGAAATAATAAGCATATGATATCAAATCACCGAACCACCATCATCGAGTTATCGCTATACCATCTAGTGATCATCGAAAATCCCGTTTTCGGTGTAAGTCAATGTGGCATCTTACAGACGAACATCAATGACACAATATACTCTATTTTCGGTTTCTGCAAGGGCAAACGCTTATAAATAGCTTTTGATTGATAATACGTAATACACATTGTGCGGTGAATACATAATATATGTAAAATGGCTCGTTTTTTAGGCTTTCCCTCTCCGTGGCGCGATCTATCAGCAACCCACACAGAAAATATACGCTGTGTATTGCTGTATTTTGCTATGTTTACTTCATTTTGACAAACATTCCAAGAGACAGATCATATAGGACCGACAATTGAACAGCTATTTTTAACTACTGTTTGTCCCCGTATGGTACTATGGAATGGCGTGCCACTTAATATCCAAACAATAGTATAACCCCAAATTTGGTACACAAACTCGGACATGGGAGTTATCGATGCCTGCCTATTATCTGGTTAACAATAATCCGTTCACAGAATAGTCTGAACGAATACTGCGACCTTGTACGGAAAGAAATTTGCACGATTTACTATATATTTTCTGATTTCTCGGACGCGCTTCCATGTGGAAGTTATGCGCAATATTTTATTTTGTAAAAGATATATCGTGTCTGGCTTAAAGAGAACAAAAAAGAGAATTTTCCTAAAAACACCCGTTTTTATTACATACAGATTCATATACATTTTCTCCGTATATACTATGTAATTACTATTCGGAATTCCAAAGCACTGTCAATTGTATAACAGAGCGAGTTTACAATAGAATAAAGGAAACCGGAAAAACAAGCTAAAAATAGCTCGAAAACACATCTTAAAATATATATTAAAGAATAGATACTAAAATCACACCATATGTTGTTCGTGAAAGGTCAGATGAACTAGCTATTTGTATCCAATTAGTAATCGGGGTCAGAGGTCATTACAGGTTATCATACGAGCCACATATCTGAACTAGAATTTGATTTGGCGTGATTTGTATTTTAGAATTGCATTGAATCGAAATATATCTGAACAATTGTGATAATATGTATAGTACAGTGAGATGGCGCGAGAACACAGTTGTATAAAATTCTCCCAGAAACACTATAAAAAATAAAATGCTAATTTAATGCGAATTTTCCTCCTACTGTGCCATGCTACCATACTCAACTAAGAAATATACTAAGTAGATTATATCTTAAGTATAAATACGTATAATAAATGGTATAAGAATTAAATTACGGCCAAAATTCAATATCATATTTTTCAAAAAACCGATCACTTCAGAATCTCACTTATTTTTAAGTATGACCAAAATCGATTATATTTTGTCGTTAAAATATAAAAAGCGTTGCTTTTAGATGGGAGTGTGAATTGAAAATACAGTATAAATTATAAATTTATTTCTTCATTTTCAAAATGGAGACAAGTTGTAAAGGTAAAAATGGTATATTTGTTAGTTACATGGAATTTATGATTCGATCCGATTCGAAAAAATTACTTGCATCAGATTAGAATTCCAAATATCTCGGTTTTGCCTAGCCTTAGCTATACGCTCAAATTTGAGTATTGAATGGACATCGCGATGCAATGTTGCGATACGTTATATATGATATTGCGCATGCGCATGGCACCTTGACGGCGGGATACTTGAGTTGAAATATTTTCAGATGGAGAATCTCGACCTCAAATGATCCCCATGATGATAATAGAAGAAAATAGGGTTTGCAAAGAAACAAATCTTGAACTACTTATCAACCACTGGGTGTCGCTATCCATTCAAGATGTTAGCTCTTGATAAATCAGAAAAAACAAGACATAAAAAATATCAGTAATAATGGGTTACAAGATATATCATGCCACAGAACTTCATTATATTTTCTTGTGTCCTAAATTTCGAAATCAGGTTAAGCATGTTAGTTACGCATACCATGTCATTTTCCATTCTGTTTAAAAATTACTTAGTATGACATCAGAAATATTGCGACATTGATATCAGATGAATTACTGAAAAAATCAATTTTTATTTCGGTTCGAAGTCGAAAAAAGCGATCAGAAATTTGCAATACAGTGGAGCTCCACCAAAGAGCATTTTTTTGGATGTTTTTATATTAATTGTTTGAGACCTGTCCCAAAAACGCATAACGTTAAGTCCCAGTTTTTATATTTTTTTCAGCAGTGTATACATCCAATGTTAAATGTCGAAACACAGTGGTTACTTGAGATAACATCTTATTTGCGTCAATAGCGGTAATGTAAGAACGAAAAATTATTTTTGTCTTTAAAAAAATCTCCAATAAAACAAAGAAAACGAAATTGAGATCGCTTTAAACAATTGCATCGTTATTTACTAAAGGGCAAATAATAATAAAGAATAATAAAATTTTATATTAGCATTCCCATAGAAGCGATTGTAAATTTATGAATGGATCTTGTAATAACTAATACGGGTCAAGTTTTTTACTTATAGCTATAAACCTAGAAACGAGATGTTTGACGTCATGCTTTGAATTGACGCCCTTAAATAACTGAATATTATTGATAGTATTCTGCTGTACAACATATGTTTTATTAAAAATATTATAGGTATTACGATGCAATTTCCATTAATAAAATCCGCTATTAACTTTTTATTCATTGTGATGGGGGGTTGAATTTGGCCGCGTCAATTTTTATTAATTTGTGTTTTTTTTGCTGATTCACGCTATATTTTGATTTGGGCACTAGATATTAAAACATACAGTGGCTTTACATCTTTTAGTAGCTTTCTGCTATTAAGTGGCTTTTAGGCATTGTCACTGTCGACGGCCTTGCTCAGAGTGAGTTTTAATGAAGAAAATTAAGGAATATTTCCAGTATGGTGAATGAATAATTTCAAAGTACATTCTATTTCGTCAGGCCAATTGCCGTGTCAAATTCTCGAATTCATATCCCGTCGTACTTGAGTATGAGGTAAAGTTGCATTTATGCAAATAATAGAATATAAATCTTAAATTGACGAAGCTTTCCTCTCATGACTTCCAACAAATAGAGTACAATAATCCAAAGTCGCAAGATATTGAAGTATAAACATTGAATAAACTGATACGCGGTAACGGATAAATTCCCAAATTCGAACCGCGGAAAACCGTTTATGACGTAAAAGTTGAAAGTTAGAGCATAATTGAAGTAACACTATCCAAGGAATTTGACCAAAATCGATAGTATTTTGCCGTTAAAATATGAAAATTTCGTTTTTGGATATGCAATGGAAATATAAAGAAACATTGCCGTTAAGACTGTTCGTCTGACTAAAATCTTGATTTTCGCATTGCAGACAAGTTGTAATATTAAAATTGGGATATTTGTTATTTATAAGAGATTAGTTATTCAATCCGATTCGAAAAACTTTTCTGAATCGAATTAGAATTCTAAAGGTTTCAGTTTTGCCAAGCCCTATCTGGTACGTCATGCTTTGTGGATCTATTTCAATCACAACAAAATGTTTTCATACACGCAGTTTCAGGAAATATTTTAATAATATGTTTTTGTAAGACTAAAGAAAACACGGATACTAAAATGCCATGCTAGAGAGTCATACAGAAACACAAAAGATTGGTCTGGTCAATAATAGATCTTAACCTTTCAAATTTCTAATTTCGGTTCCCATTCCGTCCGGATTAGCGGCGCACAACACAACACGCTCCCGGGTTGCCATTTTGTACAAGAATTCTAATTTAAGAAAAAAAAGAATCAAATGTAGACAACGCCAAACGTTGTTCAAAATATTGTGAAGAAAAATGGAATATGAACGTAAAAGATCTTCTTTCGTTAGTTTTTGAAAATGTTTCGTATGATCATCCAGGGATTGTTTTGTGCTACATTTCATCGACAGCAGTCAAAGATAGTATTTTCTTCAAGTAAGCGACACACCTTAAATTGGTTCGTTGCGTCACATTCGGCTATTTTATTTTGTCAAGCGTCAGTCAAAAATTTATTCTTAATTACCCCATGTCAAATATGGGCCACCTATGAATCGCACCAATGAGTTGCGGACCATCTGTGGCCTACAATGATATAACTATATTTCCGATTGGGAGAAGAGCCACAGATGGACCACACCTCGTCTGCGCAATCTTTCTAAGACACGTGTCCGGAACATTCTTGAATTATTATTCCAATAAAAAATATCAAAATATCGGATCAAATGGTGCTACCTTGTCAGTCCAATATTTGGTAAAATATGACGTGATAAAAAACGTATTTTTTATATAGATGTTCGCTCTCATCAAAGCCGAAAAGAGTGCTGTTGAGGAATTTATCGTAGGTCATCCATGACTATAGTTTTTTTGATTGAACTTTATTTCACAGTATGCAATTAACAATGTGTAGAATTATATCTGGCAACGAGATTTATCTTGCGTCATTCCATGTAGAGTGGAATCGTCGGCGGCGGAATACCGTACCTTGTCCGTGTTACAGTGCTTTGGACCCTGCATGTTTTGCATTTGGAGTATTTTTTTTATCGATCTTATCCATACTTTGCCGAGATCCGAACCCGTGTTAATCGTTAGGCGCTACATTCGGCAGCTATTGTCGCTTCCACCACGCCCCACATAAATATCATCAATGCTCTGTCACTGCCGAAAATCCAAAAATATCATTTTGCTTTGCATGAATCACAGATGGAACGAGCACAGTCGGCGATTCATGGTTAAAACAAAACACGTTTGGAGGATTTCTTTTCTGCATGGCTACGGAAATATTGCAAAGGGAAATTTTCACGATTTCGTTTCGTGGCGTACAAAATTATCGTTATTGATCGATTTGTTTTGTACTTCATTCATCTTTATTAACTGTCGTACAGGATTCTTGAAATAGCTTCAGTGACGTGAACCCACTTGTCCCGTTGGATGGAAATTTCGAAAATATCTTTCATGTTCTATGATATTTGTGTTTGTAATAATTTCTATGCTTGGCTTTTCTATTTCGATCAAAAATACATTCGATGGTCAACAAATGCGTTTAAAAGAAATATTGATAAATAAATGTAGGTTTTGGCGATTAGGAAAACGATGTTTTTTTCCTATTTCTTCAGTTCTATTTCTGTATTAAGTTTAAACATTTTGGGGGTTTACTACCCCGAGTTTTGTATATATGCGTTATAATTACAACTAATCATTCATTGCCCGTTCGTATTGTAAGTTAAAGATACTAAAAACTCGAAGCCTGAGTTATATCGAAGATCAAATTTATTTTTTGTCGCAATATAATTTAACTAGTTCACTCCAAGGCAAGGCGGTAATACACCGCCAAAAATATTTTCCTTTGATACAATAGCCCGGGCTTTAAAATTATACAAGGCGTGTTCTTCAAAATTTTGAAAAGTAAGCATTTTTGGCTACTGTTACTTAGCATAGTATCATACTCATTGTTTTATTTGAGAAATGGCAAATTTGAAAATTCCAAAATGAAATTTAGTTGAACAAAATGATTACACTTCGACAAAAGTACAGTAAATTTACTGGACCTTGCATATTAAAAAAACGACATGTTGATGAGATTTATGCCAATTATAGGCTGTTAGAGTTCCGTCAACACCCCATATTTGCCCCAAAAAATCAATTTTGAATTTGAAGTAAAATTATTGTCAAAGACCATAATTTTGTTGCATTTTTCGTTACAGGGTAGAAAACATACGCTCTGAGAGTACATTAAATTTTCTGGTCATTCGTAGTAAAATCATATTAACAAAATTTGAAACTACCTTGTTGATGAGGTCTATGTCAAGTATGGGCTGAATCGCATCTAAACATTGCGTTAATTAACGACCAATATTTAGTCAAAAACGTCGATTTTACTGTAATATTACATCATCAACAAGTAAAATTACTGTCAAAGAGCGGTGACTTTACTGCATTCTTGTTACAGTGAATCCTATCCACTGAGCCGTGTGGTACCAGTTAGGTAAGTTTTGCGAGGTAATAATTTTGATGTGTGTGTTTTGATAGATTTGTGGCATCCTAGCGGACTCTTGTTGAAGTCAAAAGACTTAACATGAAGTCGTTACATTTGGGAATATTCAGATCGAATGGATCGCGCGTCAACCGCCGGCTCACATCAATCAAAGCGAATTTTTATATGAATCTTAGGTTGACGTTTTACGGTTACGTATATCTGAAATAAATAACGGCTCTATGTCATCAAAGAAAGAAACATGCCATTCTGTCCTTTGGGATGATAAATCAGTTTATATACTTCCGAGCTATAAAAAGTTAGTATTCCCAAGTTGAATTATTTCACAATATAATTTTTCGATAGAAATTAAAGACGTCATTATTTATTTGAGAATTGATTCCTCGATATAGCTTCCCAAACGGTCGGAGTTGAACCAACTTGAGCTATAACATAATTCAGCCCCAACAACATCAAAATTCAGGGTTAAATATACCATTTGCTTTTTAGAAAATCAACCATTTTCCGTGATGACCAATGCGTTTAGTGATTCACGTCTACGATCCATGTTGCTGAATAATACACAGATTACCGGGGTGTGAATATTATTCCAGTATGTGAGGTAATGGACATATTATTGACCAATCACGTAATGAATTCTTGATCATCAGATTACAATCACAACATCGTAAACGCTATTCAAATTAGAAACTATGTTTTATTAGACATGAGTCACAGATATACCAAGCCTCGACGGCACGGTCTATTAGTGACTCAGGCTTACTAAAACATTTGTGTAAAAAAGTTCCCAATTGGCACGACTCGGTCAAGAAAAAAATACAATCTTATCGAGATTTTGATCTTTGGAGTAAAATTTTGGTGATGTTAAATTATTCGGGGAAATCAGTGAGAGAACTTTTTAATGGGTTTTTGAATAATAAACTCATATGTGTGAGTCAAGGATGACAGATTAAGAAATTGATACAATCAGTGATGTATCTAGTAACTTTGCATGCGTTTGAACTGAATGAAAATAAACAATACGAATTTATGACGTCACAATACGAGGTGTAGACACAAATAAATTGGTTTTCTCAATTTTTGCCTCAGTGTACTAAAACTCGATAAATCCACGTTAGAAAAAAATTCAAATAAAATGCACGGTGACCCAAATTACTAAACACACATAATAATAAAACAAATGGAGAAAAATTGGAATTGGCCGATTCAAGTAAAAATAATATATAGTATATATTTTTATCACTTCTGTCGGAAATGTTTGTTTCGTAAGAGATGATCAGAAGGAAGCAAGAAGTGGTAGCTAATTCTACCAACACCCAGGGCAGGTATCACTCACTTTATGCCAAGCATGTAGTATTCGTTTTTTATGTTTTCTTTTTGATCATTACCTTGCTTAGTGTAAATTTCATCAAGAAAAAAATATTAATAAAACGACTGTATTTTTGTGCGCTTAACACGAAAGGTTGATAAAATTGTGAAAAAATGACATCGGTGTCACGGTTCATGAAATCATATTGAAAGTATAGTTTGGTTCAGATTTTACAGGCGATAAAATATACGGTTACTGAATAGTAGCGTTAACGAAGCATTATTTCCGTGTTTGAACATAAAACAAATAATCACGCGAAAATTCGAAGCTGATGTTTCTAAGAATGACTGAAAATGAGAAGAAACTTGAGAAGAAAAATATCGATTTTTTTAACGAAAACAAACCGCATTGATCAGTGTTTTGTCAAGCATGGGTCACTGATAGATAGCGCCAACGAGGCGCGATGTATCTGTGGCCCATGCTTCGCAAAACTAAATATCCAGTGTTACCAATTAGTCATAGAAAACATTAATTTTGTCGCTATGTAATAGTTTTGTGTTTATGAATGACATTATTGATGAAAATGAATGAAGTTGTTTTTGTCTTTGTCATGTTTGCACCTGATTCACTTTAAATTTAATAATTTCTATTTGAAGCCTTGACGGAAGATTCCGTGGAATGCTTCACGATCAAAAAGGCTTCAAGCCGACGTCAGGATCTAACGTCTACTGATAAATTTTGTGGCGTTGTATTTATATTTTTATTTTATTACATATCATATGACAAAGAGGGTTTTTATAGTATGCGTGTTTTTATAATCACCAATATGAGTTGATCTGTTGAGTTTAGTCTAGATAAAAGATTCGAAGCGACTCGGGTTCATGCACCTGTTTGGGTAATTTGAACTATGCCAACCATGAGTACCAGATCGAACACGCCTCGTTGGTACGATTCATCGCGCAATGAAAGTTTATAACTCGGGTTAAGATCCAAAAACATTGTATAGTATGTAAACCAAGTAATCGGTATCTAAGCAAGAATATTTGTTAAATAATTCGGTATTAAAGATTTCGAAAAAAATATATAGTTTTTTTCAAATTATAAACAACTCTTTCATACTAATTAATGTTATTAATGTTACATAATACATCTTTGTAAAACCAAAATTAACAATGACACCTTTGATTTAATCTTATCAGCAATCTCATAAATATATTATCTATTTTTCTTTATTTTGATCGTCCATGCATCATAAATAATATATACGTGTATATTCGTTTCGGCGACATTTCGTGCCTTATGCGCATTTTTTTGTACAATCCACCCTGGAAGTGAAAAAAAAACAATATTTCTTCACATAATATAAAACACCGCTTGTGAATGCAATGTTGCGTGTGGGTCGCCTTGCACGTAACTACACGAATTAATGTGTTTGCTGGAAATGACAAGAAGAACCATAATAGGCATTAATTGAAATTTCGGCTTTGATTATTACAGTTTATCAAAGTGTGTCATCATAATTGCATATTAGCGAAAATCGTGATTCCACAATTTCAAGCAACATGCATATTTTGTCAAATATTATGTAATTTATCATAATTTGTGTCAGAATATTTGTTTTATTTGTATAATTTGAGGAATTTGTTTGTGTTATTTCCATAATATACTTTTCTTTTGTAATAAACAAAAATAATTTTAAATTTATCGGTCAAATTTTAACACTACTCTCCAAAAGGCATAAACATATGAAATCACAAATTTTTAACCTTAATTTGACATTTTATTTTGATGTGAAATACAGTTACGTCATTAGTTTATTGGATTACACAAAAAGGATCTTTGTACAATATGTGGCTAGAACTATGTGGTCTCTCTCGTCTTGCTTATTGGTTTTGAACAGATTTTCGTGCAATACTACTTTTCAATATTTCCAAGACAAAATAAAATTTAGGAAAATTTGGATCGGATCGAAAATCATGTTCGAGAATTTCCTCTGAGTGATGGCAACTCAGGTATTTTTTAAACTATGTAAATTATTACTAGGCAACCTAGTTTCACTTTCCAAACTAAGTAGTACCTAGATGAAAAAAAAACAGGTAAACCGGGTGAATTTCTACTGCCTTCATTTAAGGCACTTTTAATAGATTTGAAGATTAAAATCTTCGAATAGTCTATTTTGTGAGATATGAAAATATGATTTACCTAGTATATTAGGTATACAGGTAAATTTACCTATTTTACCTAGTAAATTTACTAGCTAAAATATCAGAAACAGAAACAACAGAAAACTCGGTAAAAGTTAAACTAGGTAAGTCATATATTCTTGAAACTAGGTAAAAGTACTTTGAAAATAAACTCGGTAAACTTAGTAAACTTGGTACTTTTACCTGGAATTGCGAACACTAGTGTCGATCGAGAGATTTTTGTTAATTTTTTCTGATCTACGATTTCAAGGAGCATGTTTTCGGCATTTTTCTCTGAGCTGTGTGTTGATGGAAAATGTTTCGGGAAATTTCTCCAGATGTGTTTGTTCTCAAGTAAGAGAAATATTACAGACATACGTTTGTTTAGTATGGGTCATTGATGGAACGCGCCGTTAAGGCCTGGTCCATCTATGATTCATTCTTGACAAAGTAAAATTTCTGATTGGGTTGGTGTAGAGTGTTTTTTCTCCGATTCATACATACATCGATGCAGGATGTTTTGAGAATATTTCTCCTTTTTGTATGCTGACGGAAAATGTTTTATTTTTTATTTTTTGATTCGCGTAATTCTAATTTGATGTTCAGAAATGATAAACTCCCATTTCCCCGCCAGAAAATATGCACCACACATAATTAGATTTCTGATTGGACCATTGAAAACTGAATCACGATTACAGAGAATTACAGAGATTTGCTTAGAACATTAAATGATGGAATACCAACGATTTCGAGAATAAAATAGCTTTGTGAAAACTTCATATACCGTCCATTGTCAACAAGGTTACGTCATGTACACGCATCATTCCGTTTTATAACCTGACGTAAGGATCATCGGGATGAAGCAGATGCGCTCACATTCCGAACGAATTATATTCCTTAGTTAAGTCAACGATTCTCCTTTCCTAACGGTGGAGGACAACTGGTACGAAGGAGCCGATATATGGATTGGGAATGTGAACTATTCAGTAGATCTTCCACTAACTATATTTCACAATACTCAACTTCCTAAACTCGATGATGGGAATGTGTTGTCATATATGGATGACTAATCGCAATCAGAATTTTGTCGAGTATGAGCCACAGATGGACTACATCTCTACAGCGCAATCATCAGTGATTAATACCGGAAAAAGGGTGTTTGGGCGAAATATCTTTGATTAGGCGCGTTTCCGCGGCACGCACTTCACGACAAAAGGAACTATCTCATTGAGAATATTAGAAGAGAAACTACCATTTTTACCTTTATCATAAATTGAATAACGAGAGAATTATTATATATCAGCAGTCACGATCCGACGTAATAAAGAATTTTCTAACCTTAATTTTCCTGCCACGCCAGGAATAAAACGGGAAAATTGAATAACCGAAAGATAAGAGGTCAACCACAAGTATCTTTCTGATTTTTAATTAAACTTCCCTTTTCCATATTGTCACGATTGGGGTATTTGCCTGTTTTAAAACCCACCTGTACGTCAACGGAGACATTTTCAAGCAAATATGGTTTGGCACACCTTTGTAAGTAAGTTCACCACATTTGCATAAAAGCAATGGAGATGCCCTTGTCGAGTATCCATAACCTCCACCATCATGCATTTAAAATTAACATTTTTCAGTTATTTCTTCCCCTACGTTTTAGTAAAAAATACCTCATTTGGTTATTATACCACTCATTCATCCAGTTGACTTGACTCAAGAACATCCATATTGCTACATTAGAGAAGTTCTGGTTGTGGGCGGACTAAAAAATAGTTCAAACCACTGGATGGCGGTTTGGTGCCACATGTTTTAAAAACAATATCACTATTGCCTCCGCGTATATTGAAAAAAAGAGATCTTTCTCGGAAGAAAATTACTCGTGCAGATATTCTGAAAAATGGATCCGAAATAAAAGTTGGTATTTTGAATGTTGAGCTTCATGACATGTGACATTTTGGCACGGTGATAAATAGCATAACCCAATATTTATATATATCTATATTAAATATATATTTAAATAAATTATTTCATTATTTTGATGTGGATTCAGTTAGAGAAAAAAGATACAAGAAAAGCAAATATATACGTTTGGTTCAATCAATCAAGGTCGATTTATCTATGATCTATGAATGGCTGAACGGGAATTTTGTATCCCACGTGTCATGAGGGTCTCGTGCCTAATATCGTTCCCTAGATATTTACGGCATCTTATGATAATATTAGTAACATTGGTGACATCTTAATAGGTTCAAGATAAGATTTGATTGATGGTTAATAATAAGTGAAAATAGAATCATTCTTGTCACGCGACTGCAGGGATTTTTTCAGCATTTTTTCGTCATTTCGGGCGTATTTCGTTTCAAATGAATTACTTCGAGCATTCAATATTTCTTCGAATTTCTGACCTTTTTAATTGGCAGATGAGTTTAGTGTCACGTGTATTAATACAGATACATACTGTCGGGGTATCTTTCATCATTTACTTGTTAACAATAATAAATTCGAATATATAATATTTTGTGATAGTTTTCAGATCACGCCTTTACCCCGTTAAAGTTGTTTATTTCGCAAATGTACCATTGATACAATTAAAAGAATTGAAATACTGCAAAATTCACGAATCTGCAGAACGGTCACATTATACTTTTACTCTCACATAATAAATTTGGCAATAAATTTAACATTACTTTAATTAAATATCATTATTTGTAACATTACAAACGATATTGATGTCATAAAGATCTAATATCAAACATTCGTGGGTTCACAAACTCATAAAGTAGCTGGTTGACTCTGCCTTAAGTTAAATTCAAGAAGTTTTGATTTCAGCATTTTACAACAACTATCATATTCTTGACCTCCAAAATAACCCGTATCGCATAGGGACACATAACAATATTTTCAGGGCATATTTTATGGATATTAATATGTACTTCCAGTTAGAAGTTTTATTTTGTCAAGTTGGAATCAAAAATGGAGCGCGCCGACCGAATACTCAGCAAAACATACTCGGACAAAAATACTTGGTTGCTGGGAGAGTAGACTTGCTGATGAGACGCATCATTGATAGCAATCTACCTGTAGTTCTGATCTGATATACACAGCCGGTGAAAGCACCGACTATGAAACTACCTGGTGGCAACAATGCGCTAATCCACCTGTTGGTTGGGATTGGTTAAAATAATCTAGCAAACAACGAACTTATTCACTCGTTCCATCAATTATTTTAATGTCAAATTTATAATGTTCGCAATAGCAAATACCGCAAATAATGAATCGAATAAAAAATTTGCGTGACGCGTAAAGTTTTCAAGGTCAATCTCATTACCGAATTTGATACTGAAACACGAATTCTGCTACTTGAAAATTTGGAGTTCCCAATTGTTGCATTTAGTTTCAATGTCTTACAGATAAACGACATATCAAACTATATTTGACCTCGACATAATTTATGTTCCAAAATGAAATCGCGAAATCTTTTTATTGTATATTTTTATTTACAAGCCAATTGTCGCATACTTCAAAAGTTACACCGAGGGTCAATTGTGGTTGTCATACACGTGGCGATAAGGTATAACAAGTGCTAAATCGATTTGCGTGACTTCGAATTGACGCACAGAATTTACGTTGCGGTTACGTGCAATCACTTTTTTTATCTTCTTAATTGCAGGATTTGTATTTGATTTACGGTCGCCAAAGTCAACATAATTTCAAATTAAATTTTTGATGTCTAAATTCACCCACTTTTCTGAACGATTCCATAATTTTTATTAGGCTAGTTTCAAATCGCGGGGTAAGTGAAATGGCTATTTGATGATGATATAATTTACTAATCGAATGAACCTTTGTAATTGTACATTTCCCCACGCTCGGCTGATAGTTATTAACAACAAACAAATAGGTTAATAAACGCATGACTGCCAACGCCATTTATGACAGACGAATGAAAATTTTTAAGATGGCGCGCGATAAAACGGACAAAATTATAGTCTCCATTGTTACCGTGGTATGACAATTGTTCTTGCAAAATTCTGCATACATGGTCAGATGTTCGTGGGCAAATGCTAACTTCATCGCAATTTGATTTAATGTCCCACGCTTTTTGTTCGTTATGTATATAATAGTTTCGGCTGTAATTCCACACTCATTTACCAAGCATGTTTCATGGATAAATCGGGCAGGAATGCACGATATATCCGTAATACAAATCAGGCAAATGTGAAATTTCTAAATAATAGCGCAGGACGCCTCGCCCACAATGTAACGACCGTAATTTTCATTTGAAATGCACATATATATAATTATGCGGCCATATTTATTATCTTTTTGTCCATATTTTCACGAAAACGTGAAATTCTCTCAATCGATAATAATCATATGATTGAGATTGGGGTAAATTCTCATTGGACCACGGAATACCATATAAGGACATATAAAGACCACAAAAATTGATTATTACGTTATTGACTTGGTATAATATACATAAATACTATAAATTGAATGAGAAAGGTTTTCCACTTCTATAGCCGCATAGGGTAATTCTTCATTGTGAAATTTACATTTCTTACATACATAAATTTATTTATTTACCTGTGTAAGAACGTCATTTTTAGGGATTAGGTATCATCGATTTTGCACTGAAATTTTTTACTTTTTTGAATTTGCTGATTTTCTATTCCGTTCAAATTGCTTTGACGTAGTAGTATTTAAATGCAATAAAATCGGAGCAAACGAAAACAAGACAACGACACGAGTCATGTGGACCCACGCGTTGTGTATTGCGTTAAACCCATGTTATTTGAATTATTCAGCCTTGTGACTCATTTGATATTGTTTACGCGATCGAATTGTGACTTTTGTTTGTAAAGATGTGAAACAGCACGTTGTTGCTCAAGTAGAAATTTTATTTTGTGAAGCGCGTACTACAAAATGGTCCACATTTAATCGGCGCGTTTTCTCTTTAAGCTGCTCGATATAACCAGGGGTAGTCAAAACCGAATCATTTGGAATTCAAATTTTTCCAAATCAGATCGAATCACTAATTCTTGGTAAATAAAAAATATTCTTCCTTTTATAATATAACTTGTCCCCATTGTGAAAATAAAGAAATTTATAGTTTGTAGTGTATTTTCCATTCACACTAAGAGCAACAATTTTCATATTTTAACGACGAAATATAACCGACTTCGTTTAAACTTGACCAAAATCGATTGCATTTCGTTGCTAAAAATGAAAATCCTTGTTCACTCAACAAGTTTTTGTTCCTGTGAACGATTCACGATTGATTCGAATTAAACGTGCTTCGAATCGATTCGAATCACCGAATCGAATTGCCCGGCCCTAGATAAAAACCCACTCCATATCGTCTTTATTTTTTTTTTATCTCAATTTTGTTTTGTTTACATGTTTAATCAACGCTTGATTAGGTAGGTAAATCTATAACATACCGTACCAGAAAAAAGCAATTCCTTCTCGTTGATGGACAAATTGCATATTATTCTTAAATATGAAAACTATAGGTCATGCTTTAAACTGAATAGTGCATGATTTAAAATTATATTGACAAAAAACTAATATTTTTGATTTCAAATACAAAGTGGAACAAAAATAATTACGTACGTTAAAAACATTAGGTGAATTTCGAAATTTTCTACGAAAATCAAAATTGCATAAGAGAACATTGCATAATAGCAAAAAATGTTAATTTTTTCTACAATATATAAAAATGGTAAATGCTCCAATAAATTATCCACAATTCCAAAGATTAGAGGTACGGTTATCAGACCTTTAACCTTAAAATTTTCTGCATTAACGTCACAATTGAAATATCACCTTTTCGAGTTCGCAGTGATTTCCACCAACCCCTAAATTCCACCAATTTCACGGATGTTTAAAAATGCAAGGCGTAAAATTTCAATACTGTGTACAGAGATCGCTTAACTATGTAATTCAAACTTATAGAAGAATGTTTCTAGTTTGTTGGCCTCGGTTTGCAATATTATTGTTAAATTGAGCGGAATTAACACCGTCTAATAGCAACAGTGCTGCAATAATAACTCGACAGTAAGTTTAAAGAGAGTTTTGCAGTATTACACTGCGTATAATCAGAATGGGCTCTAGGTAAATCTGTAAATTTGAATCAAGTTGCAACATGCCGATGAGTTGCGCTCTGATACTGCATATGAAAACTTGGAAAGTTTGGTAGAGACCTGATTGTCACATGTTTTGAAAAAACACTAAAATTCCCTACATGTTCTGGTTATTGGGTTGAACTCATTCGTTATTTAAAATCACATTTGGAGTTCAAGGCTGCAATCTCAGTTTACTGAGCAAAAAAAAAACGAATCAAATAATCGTTCTTACGTTTTTAACGTTGCTAAGCATTGAAATAAAATAAACACAACCAGTAAAAGGAAGCGATGTATATTGCCAATAATTTATATACATCGCTTGAATTCACTGATTGTGCTAATTTTATTCTAATATGAATATATTTAGTGGCAAAAAGTCGCTGTTGCTAAGTATTTTCACCCAGTCTTCGTGACGTGAAAATGTATTGAAAATATTCATTCATTATAAATTAGGGAAGTCGATATTTGTCAAGCTGCTGACCGAGCACTCAAATGAGCCAAAGCTGGATGAAAAATATTCAGGTCCTTACAAATATCAGGAAATATCTCAAAAATCTATATTCTCTTCTGTATATAAGGCAACATAGAGACAAATAAGAAATTGCGAAGTAACATTGAAAGTATTGTGTAACATATCAAACTCCACTAATTTATAATCAAATATTACGTAACTGATAGAAAATATCACAAAATATTTTTAGTGGAAGATATCAATAAAAATATGCTCATGAATTATCATGCTTTGTCAGTAATCAAAATAAAATATGTAAAAACATTCGTAGGGCTTTTTGTGTGTGAAAGTGACCGTTAGTAGGTTACTTTTAGCTGGTAGTTTAGCTTTGAGTGAAATTAATGAAAAAAAATCATCTTATCTTTGTATCTTTGATATCAGAGTCAATAATGTCATGAAAAATTAAAATTTTGAAAGTGAAGCACTTTAGCCGTGAGTAGAGCAGTTGGAAACTTATGTATAAATATATAATTGTCAAACGTCATTTACAAATTTAAAATTATTTTCAATTCATGAGAGAAATTATCATAATGGTGTCAATTTGGAATGGAATTTTTTGCATAATCATTTTCCATATAAATACCTATTGCAAGCGATAAATTGAATAAATCCAGATGTATTTAAATATCTATCTACAGAAGTGATATTATCAGACTTATAACATAAGGATATCATCGCGATTCATTGTTTTTTTTGCAATATCAATGTTTATTTCAGATTGAAATTTTCTGCCTCAATAAGTTCTGTAGCACATTTCCATAAACAAGAAATACGTACGTCAATATATAATTTTAGGACAAATTATTACTATTTGCCGAAAATATCCGGTTTTTATTGACAGCGCCAAAAGATTAAAGTTTGAACTTGTGCGTAAGGTTAGCTGATTCCGTATTTGCCATTGAAATAATAACTATCAACAATCAGCATTTAGACTTATTGATGTGACAGGATGCTGTTTTTACTCACAACATGCTACCCTTACTAAACCCCGGCTTCCATTGTATCCAACGTGTTTTAAATCACCACAAGGGTCATCTATGACGTCAAAAAATGTTAGGGGGCACTTCGTCAGTCCGGCTGTTTTTCGGAAATAAAAAATTTATTATTGCAGTAAGGCGACCCCCGCGCTTTGAAAACAACTTCTTCAATTAAACTGAAACGTTGAAATATATTTAACAAAAAACTATGCCACAAAACTATCCACCGTTTTCAAAATCACAATGAAGGCTTTATTTTCATACAGCTAAAAAGCATTAAGCTAGGTCAACCAAAAACATTTTTGGTGTAATACAGTACGCTTCAACAGCACACTATTAAATATAGATGACGTAATTGCCAGGTAAAAATGTATATCGTCATGATCGTGGAAGGATTTTGCAATTACAGTTTGTTATGCGGAATACGTTATTCGATGATCTTGCACGCCTCAATTATCACAAATAAACTTTCATGATTAAAATGAAGAACCTTTTCCGTTCTCAGGCATGATCCATAAAAATCCCATGTGTGAAACGTGCGAATTATCTATAGCTCGTGCTTTTTTTCTATGGCAAAATCACAAAATTACCAGATAGTATCTTGGCATATTAAAATCGAACTCTAAATTATGGGTTATGCCAATTTAATTCAAAGAACTCCTTTACTTAAGCTGACTGATTTCATTAAAACTTGTTCATCATAATAAAGTCATTATTTAACTACCGGAATCATACATTGGGGTTATTTGTTGACATAGAGCTGAATAACGGAAGCCTTCACTCGATACCTCATCGATACCCTGTCTTTAATTGTATGAAATACTAACTTCATAATGAAAATAAAGCAGGAGCATGTTTTTGTAAAAAAATTTCTAAAAATAGTGTTTATGTCATCAAGAAAAACACTGCTGACTTTTCATAGATTTGTCTTCTAACAAATTTGGCCTATTATATATTAAGAAAATGGGCAAATCCTATCACAATTTGAATTATCAAGATTTTATTCCATTCAGCTGACGAGGTTCTTTAGGTACAATTCAGAGATAGGGATTCCTTTAGTACTCATTCCTGCATTTCATGTATCTCTTAGCACTTTGGTTGTTTCAGAATACTTTTGAATGTCTGTTGTAACCATGTTCTGACAATTTTGATAAAAAAATATGGATGCATCAGTGGTTTTTGAAAACCTCACAGAATATGCGTCATTAATTTGATCACACATTTAAGTGTGATCAAACTTCAAACAATTGGCATTATTTTTTTGATAAATTCCAGGTGCTGCAGCAAAATCATGATTTATGGAATTTTTTCCACATTTCATGATTTTCCTGCAAAACGATCAATATAGAATAATCGAATAACGAGATCCCCTAGTATAATTTTTGATTGCTAAAATGTTAAATAAATAAATCTCATTTTCATTGTCCAAATCACCTTTATTTCTAGCTTTTTATGAAGCGATAGCATTTTGTGTTTGGTTATATCGAGGCAATGAAAACGACAAAATAAATAAAATTATTAAATATGAATTTCATACGATAAATACGAAGTAAATCTTTATTTAATTGTCATAGTTTACCTCATATGCCACAACAAGCGCATACGATATATTTATAAAATTTTTGCTAATTACATTTCAAAACAGTTAAAAAATAGTATGGAAATAATACTATGTTCTACACTATTGCTTTTTTACTTTAATTCGTTACATCTCTGTAGAATTTAAATTTAGAATAAGTAAGTGACAATGAAGTTTCAAAGTTTTAATTTTCTCTCATAGGATTGTGTAAAAATGATGAGTACTATCTGTTTATTAGATCACGTTGCCAAAACTCCATGCGTCATGCTTCTTGACACGCGTGACCAAATAATATATCGCTAAAACAAGATTGCATCGCATAAATCCCTTCTTTTTATCAATTGTTTATGGCAGGTAATCAAGCTTTATGCAAAAAAAAAATTTTAAATTAACATTTATGTTGAATAATCAGGTTTGTTTGCTAAGCCCAAGTCGCACCAGTCGATGGATCGAAAATCCTAACAAAATATGTTGAGGTAAATTTTCTGACTGATTAATTTTACATTTGATTTAAAAATTTAGTTAAATATTTCGCGTCTTGCTAAATTTAATGTATATTCTCACAGGCTTTTTTACCTATTACACACCAACAGAAGTTCGAGAATTTATTTTATCATTGGACAGACAATTATAATATATTTGGTTTAATGTTCCAAATAAAAATCTCTCAATTTTGTTGAAGATGATATCGGGCTTGGGGTATCACGTTTTATAGCATTTACAAAAAATAATTGTTGAAAGCACTTCACGATATAGAACGCTGAAACAACTTAACACGTTCTTTCTTACACTTGTCCTTACTTCCACGTACAAGATATTTCCCCCAAACCTAGGGATTTCGGGTTGTTTTGTTATCTAATCGACGATATCTTTTCACGAACAGTGAAGAAATGATTCGCAGTAGTAAACTACGAATTCTAGAGATATCTAGCGTTGTCATTTTCGGTTACATTTATCTTGAATCATATATCGATTTAACTTATTTCGATCTGCAAATCTTACTCTATAATTCATATTCACAGAAGGTTTTATTGAATGACCTGCTATATAATAAACTAATTAAAAATGTCCACTGATAAGTCACATCGCAATAATAACCAGGAAAATTTTGGCTCAATACAGTCATAGAAATATATTTTGTGCACACAGGTATGGTGGCCGATACCCACAGAAAAGATTTTTAAAAGTTAAAACTAAAATTAAAAAAAAAAATCATTTTTTGTTTGTTTGATCCCAATATTTCATGAAAAATTCAAAAATGCAACAAGAAAACAAAAAAAATTAGAAAAAAAACTGAATAAAAACAGGATGTATTAAAAAGTGAAACTAAAATCTGAATAAACAAAAAAATAAAAAAAGCAAAAATAAAAATTGATCGAGCTAACCGGGTACCCCGAAGCAAAGCAAACTCGTCGCGGAAGCCTAACATAGGTTTGCAGGGTTGCTTGGCCGGAATCGGCCACCAGGATGTGCTTATTTGCTTTCAAAAACTTTTTCGTCCTATTTTTTTAATCATTTTTTAATTTGATTTTCATTTCATTTTTGAAATTTACTTTGGATATCGAAATGAAAAATTTAAATAAATTGTGTTCTTTTTTATTTGTATTTTCCATAATTTGTTGGCAGCTGTCGGCCACCGTACACATTTTTTCTTCACCTTGCGTCAGTTATGGATAATGCCGTCGAGGCGCGGTCTGTTCGTGCCTCATGCTTGATGACATAATTTCAGACCAAGAACCTTTGTCGAATTACAGTAATGCGTATTTATATCAACCGAACATTTATTTCGAATCTAAAAATTTCGGATCTAACAGCACTCCTTGTAGAACCTTCATGGAATGACCGTCTAAATGAAAACTAACTAGAATACATAACAACGGGGAGCATTCTAGTCATGGTGTAAAAAAAGGTAAATTCTTATCAGTACCAGTTAATCAGGTAATGATTTATAACTAACCTAAAAGGTCCATGCCTTTTCGGGCTTTAATTTTTTTTATCAAAATTCGCTAAAAGTAAGATTGCACGAGGCATATTATAATTGAAAGTTTTCTGAAGTCTCTACTAGTGTGAAGATAGCTACTTAAATGCAGGAATGGAGAAAACTTAAAGAATTTGCCGTTTCATTTCGTAACTCAATTTTGCTGTAGTACAATTTAATATACTTTGCATATTTCCAGGAAACACCCCTTACATATAATTTTGTTTTCAGACTACTTTGGTCGCTTGTCGGTTTCATAAGTTGCCTCTTCTATATTCCACAATTATATTCGAGTTGGATGTGGAATGTGTGTGGTGTTTTTACGCGCTATCCTCCTTAAACCTAGAATTCAAATTATATATACCTAGTTTATGAACCACATTGTATCTCAGGTATTTTACATTTTTCAGTCTCTGCAAATTTACCGATAATTGACGCCTGCTGCCGGCTGTCAATCTGGATGGTATTATACACCCCATAATTCATGGTTTCAGAGATAATCAGCCAAACGTTTGATTGCTAGGAGGGTAAAAATAGACCATTTGTTAAATGATGATATGGATTTTTCGGGTGTTTTTGAAGTTCTGTGAAGTAGCGGGGAATAATTGAAAATCCAAACAAAAACAACTCAAACGATGCTTGTTTTTGCAGTATATGCGGTTTTACCGACTTGGTGCCTCTATTGTGTTGCGTAGAGACCCAAACACTCTTATCAGTATTTGATTTTATAAACAGCATACGGAGTTGTATGAGATGAAATCGCGGCAAAACATATAGACGAGCAGGCGTCACAAATATTTCACATTTTGCCGAATGCGAAATTGAAAAAAAAAATCACAGCAATGTTATTATTATATTTTATGTATCAAAAAGGCCACTTTTATATTTATAGATCTATATTCTATTTCTGGAACAAGTTTGGCTTTGGGGGCCCTTGAGAAACACAGACACACGTCATAATATGCATACCTGTGTAACACGAATTAACAAAAATTTCACTTGAATTTGAGCAATTCTGGCGCAAACTTCAGGAAACCATATAGATACTTTAATATTAACAGGGTTTGTTGAGCCTGGCCAGAAATACCACCGAATCAGCGATGTGATCAACGTAACAAAAATACGTTTTGATGATTGTGGTTAAATTACTATCGATTAATATACAAGATCAGTATCAATTCAATCTATTGGTATCATTTGATTAAACATTTAGTCAATCATGAACACTGCAGTAGTAGATTTCTGGGTAATTATTAGAAATCTCATAGTACCTATTGAATAAAATTCTCATATGGATGATTTGAAACACGTTTCTGCCCCGCCCGTTGACGACTCGAAAACAATGTCTAATGTTGTCCTATGCGTGCCTACAGTATGCTAATACCTTGACGCAGAAAGCGTCAACACCTCAAGGCGAAATGCGTCAACTTGAGTGTAACGTCAACTGGTCTTGCGTGCAATGTGTTGTTGTGCCCAGTTGCAAGCCCAACACCGCAACGCTGCTTTCTGTGAGCTTTTCTGTGGTTTATTACAGGTACATGAAATGCAAGGGGTTACGTCAGGTTTTTGAACTCGTATTCATTTGTTTCTCCAGTGGTGAAAAAACATTATTTTGTTTTTAGGATATCTCATTTGCACTACATGAAAAATATACCTGCTACGATTGGTCCCTTTTCACTTCGACTTCTAACCTTGCTTAAAGGGAATTTCAGTAAATATAAAAGTTGCCGCGTGACGTCATATTTATAACAAAATATTGCCCCTAAACATGTATATCTAAATTAATAGAAACAAGCATAATTTGTGGTTGCTATTGGTAACGTCATGCCTATTGTCAGAAACAATTTCCACTTACCAGGGATTAAAACTGGAAGCGTGGTCAAGATTAATCATCAAAGGTGGAAAAGGGTGCGGCTTCACGCCTAATAAAAGCAATGATGATTTTCTTTAGTCATGATAGAGAGCATTAAGAAATATGAGGTAGCTGGTACCCACATAGACATAGCGGTTATTTTCATATATCGGTTCCCTATGGGGTTATTCGTATAGAGTGCAGTTTCTGGTATTACATTTTGTACCATCTCTTTTCCGATGATTGGCCGTTGGTTATATCCTTTGGGTGCTGTTTTCGCCCTGCTCAGAGCAAACTTAGAAAGAAAACTTCTAATTACAATCGATATCGCATAACTTCGTTCAAGCATGTTTATTTATAGGTCCTCAGTGGTATCCTGAATTTTCCGAAACTCCTTGAAGCTTAACTTTGAGAAAACTTTGCAAAAAACAGTGTTGTTGTAACAGTAGGTAAAATGCATGCTTAATTGAATTCGTTACATTCCATGTCAAAAACCATTCTGACATCAAATATTTTTAACCCCATAATTCGAATTACACTGGGGAAAATATTTCAAACTTGTGTTTTTGTAGTACTCGCACGTTTGAAATATAAAGTTACCGTATTAAGATATTTTTAGGATGAACAAGCTTCTAAATTGTAGGCATACACTTGAATACATGGTTGCATTGAGTGCACAATTGATATTATATTACCTCTTATCCTGTGCTGGCATCTCATCAAATCTGGTAAGAATCGCTTCATCTAGAAAGACGAGATGATCGAATAAATATATATCAAAAATATCACCCCCGTGACCCGCCGTACTTAGTGGCGCGATCTTAGAGTCCCACGCGTGAAAATGGTTGTTTGAACAACAATATGTCGACTGAAAATCACGCGGGAATACTTTAAGTGAATGTACAACTTTAGTTTAGACATTATTTGATTGTGTCATCCTTGCTTTAGAACGAAACTAAAACTGATAAAAAGAAACTAAGAAATTGAATTGGACAAAGGCCGAGGTAAATTCATTTTATGATCCCAGTTTCCCACTATCTACTTTGGCAGTATTGTATACGTAAAGAATAATATTATTGTTTCCTTTGAGTTTCCCTTTCATTGTTTATTTTGTACACACTATAAGAATGTATATTACGCAGAATCCTTTGAAATGTCTCATTAACAAAACCAGCATACACAAACTTCTGGAACACTTGGTGGTGCAGCATTTCCATGAGGGTACATATTTGAGGAGGCATTAAAACAAAAGATTCGTGTGTTTACCTGCATGATATTGTTTGTTTGGGGTATACCCACATTCCTCTTCAGTCACCCGTTCGCCGAGAAGGCGAATTTGTGGCTAGAAATTCCGCTTCTAAGTGTTTTTAACGGCAGACTAAATATCTATAAAGACGCTTTTGTCAGATTACGGGCTGTTTATAATGCGGGTCAATGACAGTCTCCCGATGTCAAACCAGTACGTTAGCTCTGAACTATGTAAGTTAAACCAGAAGACGGCAAAAATTCGAAAGGGGCATATCCATTCTAATTGATCATTTTTTTTTTTCAAAAAACAAAAAAGGGTAGTATTGGAAATCTTCTATGTATGATTAGACTGCGTGCCAATATTCATGTGCTCGACTTTAATTATTACACAACTTGGAACATTATTAAGTATTCCAACGACTTTGCGTTTGTTTTATATTATAATTTATAGAATCTATATTTTAATCCGCCGAATTTCAAATTTAAATGTGAGTGAGACCAACACCAAAGGATACAACTTCAAAGTTTAAAAAGCAACCAAATTACCCAATATACACGATTCTCAGAAATAGCAAATAATAAATCCTTGAAAAAACTATTTCGTGGGATATATTCTCGTTGAAAGTCACCTGTTTTGAACAAAGGTGGACACTTTTACATAAAAATGATAAAAATAACAGTCTACTTTTGGATTTCAGAAATAAAACGAGTGATTCAATTATGACCTCATTCTTCATCAATCAAACCCTTATTACTATATTACTTTGAGAAAGGTAATACAGTATACCATCTCAAAATATCAAATGTTAAGATAACATTACACAGACATGTTTAAACACACAAAGAACTCGATGAAAGAATTTTATTTTTCCTGTATGAAGGGAGAATTTTAAATAAAACATTGAGTAAGTATGCGTCAATGTTATATCGTGTTTTCATGGTTTAACCACACATATAGAGATCCGCATTACGTCACATTTTACGCAAGAAAATACTCTATGATAATACTTCAATCGAGCGCATAGTCGCCCGAAAATTGCTCAGCGACAATACATTATCTTAGTATGTCTTTAGTATTATTAAGATGGCCCACATTCAAGATAGCCATTTTTTATTTCATAAACGAACCATATCAAATTTCAAATTGATGATTTAAATCATATATATTAGCAATAAAACGCACAGCAAATTTTGCATAACACATCAATGCACTTTAAATCTCTGGAGATATTTACATCTCGGATAATGTTAATTTCAAACAGTACTAAAAACTGAAAAAATTGAGTCATCATATAACTAACTGTTGATTTGAAAGACTCTTACATCGACTTGAAATAACATTATAACTTATGCAATAACTTTAAACAAGTGTATTGTAAAATTTTTCAATATCATGAACATCCCCATGAAAAACTTAAGTAACCAAGTAAAATCAGCTATTTGTTCTGCCGTCGCTTTTCTTTTATTCATTAG
This sequence comes from Styela plicata, assembly GCA_963675895.2. Taxonomy (NCBI): domain Eukaryota; kingdom Metazoa; phylum Chordata; class Ascidiacea; order Stolidobranchia; family Styelidae; genus Styela; species Styela plicata. The sequence goes on from OZ023145.1 coordinate 17,703,138, forward strand.
CCTGTATTAAATTCCAATTAGATGGATACCACAGTGATTCTTCTTGGTTGAGGAATATCTAATTTATACTATAGCTTGTATTATTATTGAAAAATTTGCACGGCACAGAACAAAAATATTATACAGAATGTGTTTTTTAGTGCAACCGCCAAAACACTGCTCCTTCCTTCTTTTTCATTAAAATCTGAGATTAAAATCTTATCAGTTTAACTTAATCTGGGATCAAAATGCCACATGTGTTACTAAGACCCAATTTTTGGTTTATTTCGTTTGGAGATTAGTAGGAATGTATGAAGTCAACTTGTGTCTCTACGTCTGTCTTAATCAATTTGGTGCAAACCCACATTTAATTAGTATATTTCTATTTCGATGCGCTTCGATAAAAATTTGTAACCAAAACAAAAATATTTTGAACTTGAATGAAAAAGTAGTTTAGCTAACACACTGTCATGACATAAAATTTGTCAGGCTTAGAAGACACTTTGTAGAAATAACTAGACTACACTTAGTTTGTGCAATTTCGTCATACTATTATAATTGCTTTGACGTTGATATTAGATATATTAACTTATCAAAAATTACCTTTTTTTGGAAAAGTAACCACACATGTAAGCAAACCCTACGGCAAAGTGAAATGACTAAAGTGGGAAAGTTATGGGTCCTCAGCTCTAATATATCTTATCTATTATACCTAAATACGTATATCCTATTAAGCCAATTAATAACAATCTTGTAAATATTATTATTATTATTTATTATTATAAATATTGTATAAATATGAATTAGTCTATAAACTACTTTTACCCTATTATAATTAATGCGCCTCTATGTTATATTTAGTTCCCATTATAATGAGCACGGGATTTTGTTGTTGGAAATGCTTGCCTAATTTTTAACAATGTAAAAAAGTGCACAACTTCGTGGATTTAGTACAAATATTGTGTTTACGTGTACTTTTATAAACGCTCCGTAAAATAATGATAATAATTAACATGACATCATTAGAATAAATGGATTTTGCCTAACTTGCACACCAAAGTCCTGACGACTTAACCTATAAGCTCAAGGCCATGGAATTAGTACACGATGTGACGCGTGGTACAAGCGATTATCTCAACTTATCGAGTAGATTTGTCGGATTACACTGGGCAGGTTACACACGCTTTCGAGTGTCAAATAGAATATTATAGGAAATTTGATACACTAGATTTTCAAGATATATCACAACATATTAACATACCTACTGGTATCATTTACTAAACTAGAAAAATATGTGACAAGCCCTAAAAAATTTTCATATGTTTCAATGACAAATACCAGTGTCGTTTCCACGTAAAAGAATTCAAGTTCGCAACGATTAATTTAACACGTATATCTGAATAAAACGCTTTTGTTTGAGGCAAGTCATTCATCTGTGGCCGACGTGGAATTGTGTATGATATTCGAGGTTACATTCGCAAAAAATCAACAAAAACTTTAGCGAAATATTTTCGATCACACAACATCGGTCCTATTTCGACGTTGAAACTAGAAAAAATGTTAAATTTCCCAATCTTATTTTGTTGCTGCAAAACACAAATATACTACAAGATCTTGGGTGGTGGAATAGTGGTGTCATACATCATCGCATAAACACATTTATTGACGCATATATGGAGTAATGTGGTTGTTAAAATAAGTATATCTACATGACCTATCCTGTTTTGTAAATAAATTTCTGGGCAAAAGTTGCACTTCGACTCTACATGGGAGGTAATATTTTGAACTAAATTGAGTAAGCTAAGATGACAGTTCCAATCTTGGGATCACCAATATTTATGCAATATTCAAATTGAAATATCTGTAGGTTTAAAAATTATTATTACGCAAAAAACTCGTCAAGTCGTCAAGTAAGAAAGCGTATCCTTTTGTGACCTTAACATTCTAATGCAGAGATGTTGTATCGCAAGACACCTTGTCAAACAAACTTCATCGATATGACAGACTTGCACGCAACATGCTTCTAAAAACTTCGGTAAAGACGAACAAAGTTTTTCCCGTTAATAATGTTTGTTTCTCTTGACAAAACTCGGGGAGTTACGACAATGGTTTTTTTGAAGGCCCATACTTGACAAAATATAATTTATGATTTGGGAAAGCGTTTCGGATTAGAAACAACAATGAAATAATGTCGCCAGGACCCGTCATATTGGTGGGGTCTATGCTAAAAAAAATTAACTGAAAAAGTCTGAGAGAAGAGATTTTTTCAATTGTAATGAACATGACAATATCGCACACAGCTTTCGAATAATTACGTCAATGAGTTTGCGCTCCGATAACACTTTGGCACTGGCTATAAACAAAACACACTTAATCCTGTAAGTATCCTAAGTGAATAATTAAATTTATTACTGTTTCAATCTTAAACATTTCAACCACATTTTTCCAATCAGATAATGACGGAGATGCATCTATGAAATAAATGTAAAATCATCTCATTAAAAATGTCAACTACCTCAAAAAATTTTGATGAAAAAGATCCGACTAATCAAAGTGTATTGTTGTGGCTTACGGAAAAGTCAATCTTTTTTCCTGATAGATGAATCAAAATGTAATTTAACCTTTTCCAGGTAGCAAAAGCGTGTAACGTTTGATTATAATCAAACCAAATCAATAAACTTTTTATTGTGAGGGAGAAGTGATTGATTGCCATTGAACGAGAAGTTGGTTGGACATGATAAGGAAGCTAAATCGTGACCAGATAATCTTATCATATCTTTTGACTGCAATCTTAATTGAACAGAAACATTGTATCTTTTCTGTGGAAGTTTTTAACTGACGTCATGAAAACATGAAATACATACAATGATAGAGATCGTCAACGGAGAAATTGTATTTTTCATTATTGCGTCCATTTATCAAAATACAAAACCTAATATAACCTATTCGTCTACGACCGGACATAAATATTTCTGTGTATTCTTTCTCTCCATCTTTCAGATGAACGCAAAATGCTCCCCTACTTTGCGATGACGCTATAAAGCCGCCCAGCCGGTGTAAGTGCGCTTATCCGACCATGCAAACAATATCGCTTGTAATCAGTTTTACTCCTCTGTTCGAGACTCAATTTTGTGATAAATAAATACGTAACTCTGGTTTTTGGACTGGTTGAATTGACGGTATTAGGAGCAAATATAAGAATTTTATTCTTGTACGTAATATGTAATTTACGCCATATCACATCAAAACATTACACAAAACGATCCTGCAAAATCTACGAAGAAACTTTAAATAAATATTTACGTTTATTATGAAAAACTTGCTGACTGATTAAAGTGCACTGTTATGTAACTGAACAATTTTCATGATACCGCTGTCAAGTCACCTTTGTGTTTTGAAAATATTATATTTTCAGACAACAATACATGCGTCGATGGACGGGACATATTCCCGAAAACCAAGAAATGATCTCATACAACCTCAGGCTCCATCATTCCAGCACTTATTTAGAAATATTGGAATGCACATACCAAAATAATTAGATAATTTTTAAAGAACTTTAAGAAGGAATTTAAATGTTTATATTTTGCGACCTAGTGTCGTGCCGATGACAGCTTGTAATGGCGAATATTTTAGCAATTTATTTACAAATATGCCGAATGTTTTGGCCCAGTGGCGCCAGGCATGTCAATTGGGAAGAAAAACTCATTTGTCACTAATGAAGCATTTTTTAAAAGCAAGTAATTTCCATATACAGAAAATGGCTGCTGAATGTGATTTAAGAATGAAATTACCGATTCACGATACGAATCTTGGTTTTTTGATAGGACCAAAATTGTTTCATTTGTGCAGGAAAAGTCTCTGGGAAAACATCAAAACACCAAGCTCCTGACCCACCACACTTATTCTTCAGTGCTTCGTATTTTTTGAAATGTCACCACAACTACATAGATTTATTTATTCATCTATTTCATAACTTTTATTCAACTTATTTTTATGCATTTCAATTCAGATCGCGAACAACTTTTTTGTTGAACTCTCGTAAAAAATACCCATACAAATAAGTATCTTTTTCAGTGGGGCGTGGAAAAGACGGTGCCAATAGTCGCGAACTCATTGTAGGATTAGCGAATACCGATGTTTATCGAGCGTGCCGTCTTAACTTTTTTGCCCATTAAATGCCCATCAACGTCAAGATATGTCAATTTTTATTCTGAGAACTGCTACAAAATGCAAAGCGAAAGTGTGCCTTCATTGTATAGTTGCGATGACCCATTATCACAAAGGTGAACTGCTTGTCTCGACGACAGTCAATAAAACATGCGGATAACGAGCGAGCACGAGCGTGAAATTGAAGTTCATCGCTACGTATCGTTGCATGTTGGTTACTACTATATTCGGGATCGAAGTTACGTGTATATTATGTTTGAAATATAGGAAAAAGTGTTTTTTTATGCACTTGAAAGAATAGATAAATAAAATATATTTCACTTAATGAGGTATTATTGCTGCCAACTAGTCGAATTTTTCTTAACACAGTTTGCTGGATGGGAAAGAATGAAGAGTAACTAAACTCATTGTATTGTAATACAAAAGTAACTTGTTTACTTGTCTAGAAAAAAATAGTTGGACCTGTTTGATAGAACTTGGTTAAATAAAGGAAAATAAAGTTAGAAATTAAAAAAACAATCAAGGTTGATTGAACAAAAAAAAAAATTGATTTGGAAAATTTGAACATTTTAGACCAGCATCAGATATTGAAATAGGCGAATTTAAACTAAAATTAATAATACAGTTGAACTATTCTGTAGTACAATATATCACTCAAGCCATGACTGATTTTGCAAACCGCAACGATTTAACATATAAACTCAAAATTATCAAACATGTACTGGTTTGTTTACGCGCATATTTTGGGCAAAACTTTTTGTTATGTCATTGGTTGCGTAACGAGATAACTATCATTATTGTGTAATTCGAATCAAAATGTATGTTGGTGAACTCTGCTGATACGACACTATGTGTTTCAAATAGTTAAGATATATCTCAACTATTTCATTACAACACAGATAGTGCTATTGTGAATTTTTGTATTTAAAATATCTGCATCACTTCGATTTCCCGACCTTTATTCATGTATGGAACACAGGAGTTTTTCGAAGCAAAAAACAATACTAGTTTAAAATTCTGAAATGCAATGGGCAGAATATAAAAAATGCAAATTCTTCATTTGGGATTTCGACTCTCCTAAGATTTCCTGCCACATGCTGCAGTCATCGGTTTCCATAGGCTATTTATACAATAAAAAATAAAGGCAAATAAGCACGAATATTTTCTGTATCACACAAATTTTGTCGGGAGGTATTCCTACCCTTTTATCATACTACCGCCGAATCTCGTTTCATTTCAGGACCAAATATCAAGCTAGAAATAAGGTTGACCGACTTCACGTCTTGACAGGTATGTGTCATGCATATGTCGGCTACCGTCCGAGTTGAGAATGGCCTACCAAGGCATAACTGCATTGGTGATTGTAAAATTTGCTTGTCAAGTACCGGGGATATAATTTTATAAAAAACATATTTCGATTGTGTGATGGAACACAGTAGTTCGACCAATACTAAATATCGTTCTTTATTTCACAATGCCAATCCGTCCGCAGACAAGGTGTCTCGAAAACATTTTAAAGCTTTTGATAACATCAATCTGTCATAAACGCATTGTCATGCTTTATAAAAATATGCGATGTTTATTTTCATTTGGCTAATAACAATACCTTTTTCTTGAGCGCAAGATAAAATTCAGAGATCAAATAAAAGAGGTAAATATGTGAACAAGCAAGGAAGCGGTCTTACCGTTCTCAATCCCCAAAAAAATAGAAAGTGTACGTAAGCAGCATCCAACCCTTAGCATGAGAATATGTTCTAAGTGATCCCTGCACGATTTTTTTCCCGATGTTATGTAATACTAGGCATTCGCAGCGGATACTCGTGCCGTGAGCGTTTCTTGGTGAATAGTCTCATATCGACCCGTGAAGTTTTGAGTGTTATTCGAAAATCTCATCAGAATTCTCATCCTATCCTCAGAGGCAACGCAAAAAACAAGCAAATTTGCGCTCTGGTTAAGGACACCGCCACTATAGTTTGTCGATTGTCTACTGTTCAGAGTCCCCACGGTGCAATATTCTCAAGTATATCTTCAAACTTTAACAGGATACAAATTCACAAATAATTTTATTTTCTATGCTTATGCAAAATTAGGTATATTTAGTAAATCGCTATTCATGCTATTGATTCGTTCGATTGGAAATTATGGACATCAATCCACTCCACCCACGCTTTGATATTACCTTTTCTTGCAATAACATTTTTATGTCAGTAAAAAATAAATTGGAAAGACTCTTTGCTCGATTCAAATGATTTGATCGTGTTTCGGGAATTGTGTTTTTCCGTCAATTCAAAACAAAATTTACCCCCTATTTTATGGCGACATAAATACGCTATTTTTCAAGCGAATGTATATATTTTCTTATTTATTTATATGATTTAATTTTAGAGGTTTACAACATGGCGTAGACGGCCCTCCGAACATCGCGTAAAATAATTATGTTGCAATAAAATCGCGTGGATGGAGACTGGGATTTCGCAATTTTTTATGTGCAGTTTTGATGCGTGAGATGTAAAAATGAAAATAGCGTGGTTTTCATTATATAACTTGGCCAATGTCGAACTTGCATCAAAATCTATACGACAGATATTAAGTTCACCCAATCAGATATATTATTTCGTTAAGTATGTGCCACAGATGGACCGCGTCTCATCGACGCGATCCATCAGGGGCACATCTACTTAACAAAAGATGTTTTGACAAACATTTTCCGATTATCTGGGATGGGACTACGTTATATTTTTGCTAGGAGGCGAAAGAAAATAACATTCTATATTCAATACTTTTAAAATTTAGCACAATTTGAAAAGAAACACTACACTACTATAAAACAATTTGACATGGTGAAGAAGAATAATAGAATAGGTTAATTATCAATATTATAAATAATATTATCCTCCATTTTAATAATTGTACTATAAATTATACAGCTGCAGTTATTTCCTTTAGGACTAAAATCACATCAAAATCATACCAATTTGAATAATATCCATAACGAAATATTGACAACTTGCACGCGTTCGATCCATTTATGCAGTTCAAATTATCAATTTAACGATACGGTAAATTATTAAAATCGCAATTTACTTGTAAGTAAAAATGGGATAGGCCGATAGCCTTATCGGAGCTAGTTTTTCAGGATCATAATAATAAGTGCGTTGTAATTCCGAGTGAATCAGCGCCTGGAGAAACAAGTTTGTTTATTATCTTATTAATATTGCGTGCAGATACTGTCAGTTGATGACGATATGGTTTAAACTCACAAATATTCCACAATCTTTTCCCTCTGCCATGTAAGGCTGTTGAAAGAAAACTTGGTAAGCGAGACGTCTGAGAAAATTTTTAGACAGAGAGCAATAAGCGATTGAAATAGATTTTAAATTACGGTAAGTATTGCTAACTTCTCGGCACGAATTTCTCATGCAAATGTTAAGAAAACATGAAATCTGGGAAGAACAAGTGTCTACGCGACCACGATTCTTATATTGATGAATAGGAATGCGTTTATTTTAACGACATGGACGCGAGTGAAATGAAAGTAACGCAAGCATCAAACCGGAAAGATCAGTATGATTTTGAACCAAGAAACCTAGCAAGAAACAGAATTAAAGGTAAAACGACCTTTTTATTTCACTTGACCTCATTGAAAACACATAAAAAAGTACGTAAAGTGATATAATCATATTCTACGATAAAATGTTCCCTCAGTTTATGCTCGTTCCGCCCTTAGTACAAGGAAAACAGATAACCTGTCAACAATGAAATAGGCCTATCATTCAAATGGTGTCATATTTTTTATATAATGCCCTTGAACTGGTATAAACTACAAATACACATCTGCGTACTATAAAAAAAAAAAAAATTCTCAGTATACTAATTAATAATACGAGATGTTTGCGAAGATTCTGAACAACTGGTACACGGTTAGGTCAATATTTTGTCGAAAACGAAAGGAAATAGGTTCATTGTCACTAATGCATTATAATTTTACGATCAATAAGGGAGATGTTGACTATTTCTTTGATCGTTTCCAAACAATTACTATATAAACCAATATACTAAAATCTATAACAATGAAAAGGCAAATATCAGGTTGAATGACGGGTTGCTTTACAGTGCCAATTTTAGTTGATGGATAGTAGTAACTAATTCACCCGAAAAACCTCCTGCCAACTGCTGTGGAATAATACATCTGAATACCATATGCAAATGCAAACAATACTTCTTGTTCAGTCATAAAGAGGACTAAAAAAAAAAACACATACTGACATAGGCATAAAAACACATTACGATCTCTCAGAAATTTACAGCAGATTTGGAGGAGATTAAACTTAAACAAAAATGCAATAAAATCACTGCTTTTGGTGGTGTTGAAATACAACTATAAAGTCGATTTTTCCGACCTATTATGGGGTGTTAATGGAACGCATTATCGGTGTGTGGTCCATCAACAGCCTACACTTGGCATGAATCTCACCAACAAGGCATATGCATTAGGGTCAAGCGATCATAAATTTATTGCGCCTTCGTAACAATGCACATAAATCCCACAAATATACAATACCAAAAATTCTAGTTTGCAGGTTGGAATATCAATGACAAAACAAATACCCAATTTTATCTTCGATTCTTTTATTCACAAACGGTTTCATTCGTCACTCACAGAATGGAGCAATATCAAACGCTAAAGTTGTTGTCGCAATATTCAAGAAAAAATCTTGCTCTAACGTGGACAAGACGTTATATATTTTGATGTCTCTGATATAAACGAAGCAAAAACTCTTGTTTTACGGCAAGCTGCCCCATTACTCATCCATAAACAATTACCAATATTAGAAAAGGTTAGCAAAAGCAATTAGTAAAAGGTAATTTTGATAAACAGAATCATTTTGGTTTATCGTTGAACCCGTTGAGATATAATATCTATTTTTAGTTTTATGTTTTCACGACTATTGTGCGTTGAAGTAGGTGGTGTTACTTTACTAAACCCAACCCTATTCAAGTGTAATTCCAGAAAAAGTCAACAGCTGGGCAGGAAAAGGTCGGGATCAACGCCGTAGTAAATAACATTATTGACTTTAACAATCGGAAGTATTTGCATTGACTGAAGTTGCAGACTTCTAGTCTATGACAAACATTTCACCAAGGACATCTACTAGGGGAATATTATCCGCCGGACTGTTTCAGATAAGTGCGAGGGATTTCGAACACACATACTCGTGTTTATTAGCACGAAATACTTCAGTCGTTTTCAAAAAATGTTAGAGAAGTCCTTGTTATCTCACATTAACTCAACTTGAAAAACTTTAAACCGCAATCACGTTAAGGTTGCACAACCACAACTGCATTTACCGGCGCCGGCGGTGCAATTTATTTGAATTTCAAGGTGGATTAAATAACTGAAAAACTAAAACATGTAATACTCCAACTATGATATCACGAAAAAGGGAACGTTAAAGAAAAATGTAAGAAATAAATACTGTTACTTTTATGCTGTAAATGAAAATCCATCAATCAGCTTCAAATAATCAAATACTTTGACCCAAAGTTTTTAAACAATATGATTATCGATAACATGGCATCAACAACAATCTTTGTACATTGGTACTGACACAAACTTTTGTAAACATAACATCCACCTCATTCCCAATCCGAAGGGATCGTGTGTCACTAGCAATTAGCATTTCTTATTCCCACAAGATTTAGAGGTTCCTTTGTTTGGTCATCGATACTCAAAGACCCATTGAATGATAAACTTGGCACCAAAAATGGTGCAATATCAATGTCGGTAACACCATTCAAAGAAGTTTATTTTTGGCCTATGAGGTTAACTCGGAAGTGGTCGAAATCTCAAGTTGCAACAATTGAAAAATTCCAATTTGCACAATTACAATATTTGTGTTGCATTGGATTGCTTTACAGAAAAATGTTTTTGTCTCTCAAACCGTGAACAACTTTGGAGTGCTCAATGAAATAAAATGCGGAAGCAGCGTGATGATGGCAAAAACACTGCGTTGGAGGACGTACTTCTTTTCAAACTCGGGTAATGGATGGATCGCGGTATAGAAATGCGGTCTGTGTTCTAGCCATGGTTGACAAACAAATACATTTACTCGTGATGACAAAGAAAAATACAATCATTATGAGAAGATGACCAACAACTCAATGCCGGGCTAGTGAGGGATAAATTGATGATACAAATGAAAATCAGTATCACATCCAAGAAAAAATATATATCAGGGTGCTGTTATCCAATCCCATTTCATTTTCCTTCACGCCACTTCCCCTTCGTTGGCTAATGTTAGTCATCAGCAAAACCATCTAATAAATACAACTAATTAACTAACGTTGAGTAATAAACATAGACGGGCAGCAAAGACATATAATTATACAACGCCCTCAAAAGGAAATGGAGTATATTTCCATGATAACAAATTAAAAATATATTTGTTGATGATCCGACTGAAATTCGAAAATGAAGAGATTTCCTAGCTACGCCCCATGAGGGAGAAAATTGAACCACTCCCCTGAATGGGAAATGGAAACAACATCGTTGAAGAGGATGTGAAAACGTACTGTAAGCGGACCAAAGCATTGCTGTGATAGATCGGAGGAATAATATTTCAACAGATGATTAAAATTGATTAAATAGGTCACTGACACACAAAAACTAGCGAATATTTTACCATAAAGTCCAATATGCACTTCGTCTGCACGCGATACACTCAATAAACTCTGAACCGATGAATAAAAGGAATCTACCCCAAAATAGGCCGCTGTCTTGATGGATGGAAGAGATTTTGGCGTGCTAATTGGCATGGCGTGCTATTAAACGGTAGCAAATATGTTAAAAAATTTCAGAATAAGCCAAACTGTCAACAGACATAATCTAGTTGCATGGTTTATAGTCATATAACATGATATAATGGGTACTTGTGTTGACTGATGATACATATAAGTCATATGAGAAAATTTAATTGGGCATGAATATTTTAAAGCGCAAAACTATAAATGCATACAAAATTTGCTACGATAATTCATTTTTTCATCCATACCAATATAAAAATATAAGAATGATTTTTTCTAATTTTGTGTATGTTAATATATTATGCTTCATAACCAGAATATACTAGAACCATCTAGCATCAATTAAAATTTTAGGAAAATATTGACAAAATTAGTTTCAACGCGGCTTTTGCTTTTGTGCCGCGCAGGATGCCACAAAATAGTGATTTAACGTACGCTACGCCTCGACGTAAAATGACGCAAAAAGGAGAGAGGGAGAAAGTACCGAAAAAGAGCACGATGTTTCTCGACAATGACAATCGTATTTTGTTTTGATGGGTAGCGTTGAAAAGCGGGATTAGGAATAAAAAAATGTCCAGCATTGCTTCTGTGGCGATGAATGGGAAAAGACAAAAATACGAAGTCCCACACCCATTGGTTTCGATGACGCATCTTCATCTACTACTATTGATATTAAACTTTCATTCACAAGGAAAAAATTTTGTTCAAATATGTAATTCTTATTAGGTAATGAATTTCAGACAAATCATCATAAGCGAATGTCTGGGTTTTGTGTAATATACTACTCTACAAACATTTAAATATAAATAGAACGCAATGGAAAACTAATCGCTCGCTTTCAGCCAAGACCACGTAATTGAACAAAGAAAATATTACAATATTATGCTGCCAATATTTCTAGCTGCGTATCTCAAACTATATATTTGTTTTTACTATTTGGGGCATAATTACTATTTCTAGTGCCTCTCTATCGCGCATCACAATACACCCTTTTTAAAATGGGTCGGAAATTACCAATTGATGAATAAATTGTTTCACAAATCCCTCGTTATCATTTTATTTCTTCAATTTCGATACTTTCAAATTACTTTTTTTTATTGAAAGTTGTTCCAAGCAAGGCCAGGAGCAGCCCCCAAGAGGAACGAATTATCGGCTACTCAATTTGTAAAGAGCTAGTACAAAATGAGGTACCAGCAATTTTACTCTGAGTGAAAAATATCACCAATACGAGCCACTATAATACATTAAAGTTTATCATCAAGAAAGAACTGAGCGCAATGTCTATTCTCAGTTCTCTAAAAAGTGATCCTTTTTCAATTATTAATTTCCTGGTGCTGAAACACACCACAGAAGCTTTATACCCACGTACAATAACACATCCTTATTCAAAATATTTTTTAAAGTTGCCTTTTAACCTTTCTGGTCTACTAGTCTATTTAATGTATGGGCGATTTAGGTCTAAGAAGATTGGATGTAGATCACAAGAAGTTAAACTAAGCCAGAATATACATTCTGAGCACTCAACGCCGTAACAGGGAATTCCTTCAAACCATTCCAATATGTCTAAAACTTCACTTTGGCGTACTCATTTCAACTTAACTTAATTTGGTTGTGTAAACATTATTTCGGAAATGAAAACTAATTCGATGAAATGGCGAGGAGGCTAAATAGGGAAATGGCCACTTGGCAACGGTTATCAGTGAGTAAGATAATACATGGGATTATCCCCATTGAGAATGGCTGAATGAAAAGGCGCGGCAAGAACAGAAAATATAGAAATAACAAGCACGTTTTGGTTAGATACCCGAGCCCGAGGAATTTCTGTAAATTAACACTATGATTGTTAGGCAATCCCAGGGGTAGACTCATCCGGCCTACTCGGTGATATCAATAGATGTTAATAATACGATATTACACAATATTTGATGGAGTCATCATACACACGCGTACGACACATACTCAAGGAGCTTACTCAGATTCTTAAGAGCACCTCTTCTAACATTCCCGGCGTATTTGTGACGTCAATAACTTCAGATAGCTCTACCCTTTTCACAGATATACGAATAACTTATTTGTAATGATTGACTATAAAATGTAACATCTATAGGTAGTGTATACGTTTACTTCTCGTTTGTTTGAGATATTGAATACTCACTTGTCACATGTAGTGAAAAGCTGAATGCATATAAAAAACTAGGGTGATCCTACAAAAATGAATGAAATACTTCGTGCAATGCGCTACATTTATAAAATTGGACCATCACATAACTTGTAAAAACTCCCATATTGCCGTGTAGTTCCTTTTTGTTTACTGCAAATAGACACAAGTATTTTTTTCGTTTGAACAATTTTACTTACGATTAAAATTTACAATAAAACTTCTTCATTCATCGCACGGCGAGTAATAGATTTTAACTCAAATATCAAGAATGTGGTAATAAATTTTCACGAAGATAAAGATAATTTCTTTGTAATCATATACAACACAAATGCTAATAAATCACATCAAATATAGGTGGAAAATCCCCACCAATACGAGCGCTCAATCAGAAATCTAAAAGATACACCAAAATATTAAATTACGCAGGTAATGGTTTATATGACATATGTTCAAGGGGATGATTGGTTAATAAATAAATATGGTATTATTTGTTTATCATTTTGCGTTTGGAACTTGGGATACATCAACAGGTAGAAGAAAATAGATTTTGAACTCAATTAAAGGCATATTAAGTTTTTGTGAAAGCTTCTCATAATTATAAAAAAAATAATGATATTTGATTAAATGATGTCTATATCAATATTTTTTGTGTATTATTTGAATTTTCGAAATAAAATCGATTCAAGCGTTGACACGTAGTAGAACAAAATACTTGGACAATTTGTGATCAAATGAAGCTTGATGATGAGATGTTGGAAATCGACCAATCATATAGCTGTAAAATAAAAAATTTAAACACCCATCGATCGATGTAGCCAGTAAAATTGCTTTGCACGCAAAAAGCCTGGATATTCGAAGATCAGCAGGTGCTCTGGTAACAATGTAGGTGATGTGCTAGACCCCCACATTGTTTGACGTCGGCAAAATTGAAAGCCACTGAGATTTCAACAAATCTTACATTTGACTGATCAAATAGTAATAAGAGCAACAAAATATGTCACCAAATTGCGACAAATGGGATGAATATTACGACCCAACCGTGTAAACATTTACATAATTTTTATTATAAAAAATAATAATCGACCTGGCGGCGTTAGATTATGAATTCGCATAACTCCTTTCTTTCTCTCCCACGAAGAATCGTGTCTAGGGGTCAAATAAGGCGGACAAAAGACATTTAAAAACTTCCGACGTGTAAACTATAGCAGTGTCAATATTATTTCATCCAGTTCAACTTTGTAAACAGTCGCATAATGGATGTATATGTACATTGTGCGTTGGAGGATTTAATATTCAATACGATTAGGAGTATCTTTTGCCCAGGTTAGTTGGATAGTATCCTAAAACTTTGACACCAATTTCCATTTTCAAAAGCCTGGTCCACCTATGACGAATACCCGATAAAATCGTGGTTCTGAACTGAAGACGACAAACATTGCCAAAAGTATTTACGACGTACACCTGGGCAGCTCGTAAAAATTCACCTCGGTTTTGTTTTTGAGTTCATATAAGCGGACAGACACGCGCGCACCATTAGATTGGTGACACGCTCAATACACTATATACAAACCAGAATCCGGTTTGGTTTGCGGGCTGACTTTTCTTAAAAATCGCTTAATATTTACACTTTCTTAGTTCTCTCATAAGCTACGCTTATTTTAAGAGTTTAATGACCTTACACCCATGATTATGGTCAACTAAATACATCGTTTGCAAATTTGCTCAGCACACAATAGATTCAAAACTAAAAATTCTCCTTTTAAAAAGCAACTGATGAATGTGGTGAATATTTCTAAAAAGAGTGTGGGCATGATTACGCGAAAGCGTTAAAAATCATAAAAGCATTTCGATCATTCGCGATTTAAGTAATTCATTATAGATACAGATGAAACCGCTTAATATTAAATAGATATCAAACTAACTTAAAATACCAAAACTAACTATAATACCAAAACCAACTTTACTGTTTTAATGTGTTATCTGTTATAAATTCTTCGTTTTACAATAAACAAATTTACTAATAATTTTTATATGTTATAAATTATTTTGCGAGGGTATCAAAATATCACCTACGCAAGTTGTTTTATTAAACTCCAAGCCGGATATAAATAGCGACAAACGTAAACAAAAATAAAAATAGTGACGCAAAACTATTCGCTTGAATGAGGTTGTATACCTGAAAAAAAAATCACGATGAAGATATCTGGGATTTCGGTAGCCAGAACAAAATGTGATTATATATTTTTAATTTACCAGTACCAGTTTTTGTCACGTATGGGTCACTGGTGGATAATGCCGAAAAGGTGCCGCCCATCTGTAACATGCATGACGAAATAAAGTAACTAATCTCGTTTCTAAGATTCACGAAGCCATGTGAAAAGTCAATATTAATTTAAAAATGTGAGATACTAGTTAGAAAAAGTCTAATGTTGCTCGACGAAAACACCAATACAGGTCAACGCAACCAAATAATTAGCTTATCAGTAATATTGCCGTATTTCAAATTAGATTCAAAAACTCTAATTTTCTGAAGCATTCTCGCCGAAACATGTGAGTGTTTTCAATTCAAATTCCCAAAAGATCACAGTGTTTACGAGCGTCAAAATTTGGGAGTGGTTGAAAGCTTCTGCAATTTAGAATTTCAGATTTCGCTATTATGTCGGATTAAGACTTCTCTATTTAAATAGTTTGTACTAAAATGAATATAAAAAATAAGGTCGAACATGGATGGTATGTGCCAAAATTTAGGTCGCTTATATAGTATATTTTGTATTCAAAACATTCGTTCAGTTGTAACTAAAGCCTTCATATTCCCCTACTTGACGAATCAATTAGCAAATTGAATATGTCGAAATAGCATTTTGGCGAAAACAATATCCAACCACAAGCAATTTATTCATTGTCGAGCATGTGTCGAGCATTGTCGAGGATTGTTCGAACGCATGCCTTGAAAGGCTCAAGCTTGAAGGAAGACCAATTTTACTAAGGCTTGATACATTGGCAATATTGCATAAGTACGCAACTCAAAGTAATTGTTTACTTTTTACTTCAAGACAAAGGATTAGGTAAAAGACTCGACTTATGATACCATATTCTTTAATACTCGGAATAAGATTATTGGCTTATGTTTAATTATCCGCCGTTAATTCCCTAAGTAAAGGTTAGGAATGGATGCATAGATGATCCAAATCTTCTTTACAGACGTCAATTCAAAGACCCGTAACGATGAGTGTAACAAACCGACATAACAGTAATTGGGTGAAACCATAATATTCATTTCGTTGGCAAGTATTCAAATATGTGCCTATTTTATACGCAACTCACTGTTTTCTACTTTACCATGTTTGAAAAAGGTATGGTCAATTTGATCATTTGAAATTGACAAAACCCAGAAACAGAAAAGTGATGGACAGTATCTTAGAAAAAGTCTGTTTTATTCATTTCTCAGTTTTTTCTATCTGAGTTTAGCAACAAAACGTTCCAGGACAGCGGTTTCATATTGGGCCGACAACGCAGAAACAAAAACTGACAACCGGTAATTCCTAACGGAATTGAAAAGTACTGATACTCGTGCCTAGCTCAGAATATGTAGGATTTATGTCCACCAATGGTATGTTATGACGTCAACCGCAAAGCCGGATTTTCCTAATAAAATCGCGATATAATATTTAACCCCCAGTTTAGAATAAAAAGATTACCTAACCAAAGCAAGAGGCAATCGAGTCATCCACAAAAGATTTATATAATTGATTTCTATTATAGCACAAAATACATGTGCAAAATAAACTATCGCTGGTGTTTTCACAGGAAATCCATTCGCCAAAATAACTAAAGTTGCTTTCGTTGGCGGACAAACTACATAAGCAAACTGTGATCGAAGCACTTTGATATAGTTACACTTAAGATAACATTTCACATAATGAATGTGAAACTCTTGCTCTCGAAAAGCATGTTTTGGCATGTTTTTTTTCTTAACGCTGTTTGCAACAACCTCTCTAACACTTAAATTCCAATAGCATATCAAAACTAACTCCTCGTAAACAAGTATCGCTAGTTATGTAGAAGGGATGTATTAAAATTGAGCAAACTTCTCAGATTTTTGCAATATCATTATTTTGTTCATGCTAAAAATTACTTAACATATTACAACTCTCACTCAATTGAATTAATTGATTCTGTAGTGGCGTGTCCAAAAACTTGTAGAAACTATGACGTGAAATTGGCTACTAAAGACGTACATTGCCTGGTTAAAATTCGTATTATTATCGTAAATCATGAGGTTATTGTATTTTCTACGTTTTGGAGCACTTAAAAAAGTCATTGTGCCACTTTTTGGTTACTTTCATTTTTGACCCTGGCAACTTGTCTATAGGTTGAAACAAAAATTCTCTTAAGTGTTTGTCCAAAATATATTTTTGTGAAAATTCGGAATGACTAGCATTCATCAAATTGGGAAATCTTTAAATTACAGGATCTTGTTCGGAGATGAACATGCTATCATCGGTTTATAGGGGGCATCAGATTTTCACAACTAAAACTTCCGCTCTTATTTACCACTAATAATTCACAGACAGGCAATACAAACAACGAACAGCTTCTGAATGATAAATATTTTTGAGATAGGTAAAAGATGATAGGTTTTCTTCTGTGTTTGTATTAAAAGTTTTCTTAAACAAAAGCTCTTTTTGTACAGTAAGTTAAGGTGAATCACATACGACGATTTTTCCATTACGTCATATTCATGCCACGACTAAAGACAAGATGATTAAACCAGGTATTTCTCTGCTCTCACCAATCTTGTGTTCATATTTTTCGGTGTTTACATGACAACATGCAAGCGCCAAATTATGAAATTGTTTATTTGGTAAAACGTCATTGGAGTTATATCATCGTATTACATGGTTAAACATGTTGGCATCGCAGGTTGAAGACCTAGGGTTCGCGTCCCGGCGAGTCCAGCTCGCTTATCCACGCCCACCACTCAACCCAGGGTGTAATAACTTGGGTAGGCTAAGCCTAACAGGAAAAGATCATATCTTTCCGGTAAGTGTAACCCTGCCGTCTATAAGTGGCCGCTGTTACAGGGCCTTGGACAGGGTGATACACTCAAAGAAGTGGCTATAAAAAAAATTGTATTGGTTATACGCTGTCTCTGCTGTCTCTGTATTACGCATGTACATGATATCAATGCCTAACATTTTATGGCAATACCTAAATTTTCATATTTTGGTATCGCTATTTCATCCTAAACACTGCTTACTACATTGCTTGAGGTGAATGTTAATAAAAAAAATTGTTATGAACAATGGTGCTATGAAAATTTGTTTTCAGCAGCTCTTGAATTTGAGGAATTGTGTTTGAAATATATCTTAAGCTCAAGCTAACTTACAATATGCGAGCTTTTGAATTATTCAATATTTATTCATTCAATATACCTTAAATAAGTATATTTCAAATCAATATAATTCTTTGTGTTCTTTTTTCATCCGGAATGTTGTCGCACCATTAGCTTACATGGACCCCAACCGCAATTTCAAAACATATATACCCTTGCACTCCATAAATTGGTAAAGTTTGGCGTGGCCAAATTCAAATTTATTTTTGTTTATATCAAACTTTGCGTCAGTTAAGAACGAAGTAAGTATTCGAAGTGGAACATGGAGGTATTCTTTTAAATTTGCGAGTTTTCCTACAAAATGAACGCGCCGTGCTATGTATAATTTTGCAACTTGGGAGTGTATATTTGCACACCCCGTTTTCATCTCAATTATCTTGGCATATGATACCTCTAATATTTTGCTGGTCGCTCGGGTTGAACACGTGGGCTAGTTAAAATGAGGCACGTTTGTGGGTAAGTCGTTTATTTTTCGTCAATAAATAAATTTTACTTTTCCCCATATATTGTTCTTCAAACGCAAAATTACTTCCAGTTGAGTAACGATGTTGCACCAATTTTTGGCAAACATATAAAATAGTAAAATTAACTTTGCATCAATATGAGGGATCGTGTGAATTGTTTTAGAACGGATACTTTTTTTGAAATATGATAATAATGAAGGCAAAGTAAACAACCTTACATGCAACAATCGCAAATTATATAACAAATTACATCACGTGTAAAGTACTATATTATAAATCATGCGACAAACAAAAGAATTACAATACGTAATGCAACAGACCGTTTTCCCGTTTCAATTATTTTTTTACATTTATTTTATTGAAAGTTAGACAAAGCAAGACAGGAAGTGAAAGAGCTACTGCAAAACGAAGCATCAACAACTGCACTTTGACATTCTAACGCTTTAATAGAATGCATTTTAGGTTGCAGTGGTTGATTTTACATCATCTGTAGCTCTTGTGGTCTTTGTTGGCTCCTTTTGTGTGCTGACAAGTATTAATTGGTACCTACGTTGGCAGAGAGTTTCTCTCTCGCTATACGTAATAAAACTCCCCGTACAACATTTTTGCAGTCCGGTTATGCTGTGCTCATGAAGCATTTGTTCTTTTTTATTCCGGTATCAGCAACTAAGCGTGTTTCATTTGTTCTCGCATTTTCCTGGGAAGACCTTATAGTTAAAACTTTACTAAAGTTTATTTAGAAAAGAATAGTCTTTTGTGCAATGTAGTGTTTTTAAACAAAACGAGATTCATATCTTTTTTTGAGCTTATATAATTTACCACATTTGTGATTTCAATGTTGTTTCTAAGATTCGAAATAACATGTGATTTATATATGCTGGTCAAGTACAGCACATCTGCACAAGATGCGGTGTAGATTCATGTCTATCATTGTACACCTAGATCAATCATTAAATGCATTTACAAGATTGGATTTCAGCATTTTATCTGTCCTTCTGAAATCTAAACAGGATGAGAAAATTTACAAGTATTACCAATTACCGAGTATTACCTCAAAAGTATTACTACATTTTGTTATTATTTCTGTGCCAGAATACGATCTCACCTGAATCGTCCACAAAATCCAACAGATGTTAAGATATTGTATTGTTTATGGAAATAAGTTTAAACATCCAATGTTCTGAGAACATCATATCTAGAACTTAATATATTCCAGTTTCTACGATCTCTGCCGAAAATACCTACAATTTACACCCGTGCTGTTCTAAAGCAAGATCTCGCAGTAAGAATTATCAATTATGACCGAATATAAAGCTCTATCCAGTTATATGAATGAATGAATATTTTATTTGACATAAAGTCTATTGTTGTGAGCTGTCATACATTAAAAATAAAATATTAGAAAGTACAAGATGAACATTTTGCTTTTATGGTGCTATCGTGTTCGCCTCAAAATGAATGTTATGCAATTTACTACTAATTATAAGATAACGAAAAACTCGACTCAAAAATACTAAACGCTATTATTTTCATATTTATATCGATATACCGCAATCTAAAATAAGCAGAGTATGTCGTAACAAGATTACCTAACCATCAAGACGCATGTTCAGTGATAACGAGTTACAATTAATAAATTGACGTTTTAATGAAAAACTCTTACGCCTGAACGTCGTGATGTTTATCAAGTTATGTAAATTGAAACGTGTACAATTTAAAACTTTGTAACTGGAAACTGGGCATGTATATTTCCAGAACATCTGTCGTAAAGGCAGGTAAAATATAGTTTGTCGCGACAAAGTCGCCGTGAAGTCCCCAAATGTGTATAAAAATATAACATGCTACACTTTCAATATGAAACCGATTAAACGTCATCAGCGATCTTTTAGGTATATTTATTTAATATGCAATGCAAATAGATTTCTATAGAATGGAAAATGTATAAACACGTCACTGCGCCACATAAATGTACTTTGAACATGATTATACATCATTGCTGTCTTAAAATAGATGATTCTAAAAAACAATAAAATCAGTTGCGACTCTTAACACGTATCCATGTATGTACAATATTTTCTTGTGGTTCATTTTATCCCGTGCCCATTTGGCTGAATAGTTGGTATGGTCGCATATGGTACGCTTTATATTATCTCACACACAATATTTAATATCTTTTCGTTACATAGAAGTACTTCTCATGTCTTATATACTCCTACTAGTTGGAAAATGCAGTATGAAATAACAATCCAATCATTTATCGCGTTCTATCGCCAACTGTCAAAGCATTAACGTTACTCCTTCGAAGAAAAGTTACGACCCGTATGTAATGAACTTTTATATGTGAGGAAGATGTGTATGGATAGGCAGATACCGCTGTAAAATTGAACAAATGTGTCAAGGTGAACAAGTTGCTGCAGCATATCTCAATTATTTCCACATTTCGATTTTTCTCATATGAATTTCGGTGTATAGACGGCGTGTGACTCGAGAGTCGAGACCCAATTTTATAAGAAATGGTTTATTCCTCACCGAAAAGCAGTAACTTAACATAAATAAATTATACACACAATCATACATATGTATTTACTTCACAAAGATTTACTCGATGTCTTCAAGAACTACGCGATAGTAGAAACGGAATGAACAGCCATTAACTGCATCTGAAGTAGAGATGACGTAATATAAATTAATTGCCGATCTACGTAGCGCTTACCATTCATATCATATCAACATTCGTAATTATTTTTAAAGTAAATCCATACATATTGTATGATGTGCTCTTACTGCAATGTACTTCTTGCACACAGGAAATGCCAGTGTGGCGAAGTGTCAGAATCTTAATTTCTTTCAACAGGGCAAACTTGGAATATTAAACATAACATTGTGTCAGCAAGGCAACAGCCATCGTGTTTGTGTACGTTATTGCCAATGCTAAAAGTTAAAACGCTTCATAGAAGTGCAAGTCTCGACACTACAGACAACCAGGTAAAACCACACAAAAGATCTTGTCGCGACACAATCTCTTTAAAGTGTCCACAAAGTTGCCCATTTGTGAGCAGAAGCGAATCTGTTCAAATACAATAGACTTTAGGCCTTGCCTGTGTACACATAAATTTATTTATCGAGTAATAAATTTCTTATCAATTCTTCGTCTTACTCATATCAAAATAATGGTAGAATTACTAAAATTTTGCGGTAATGAAGACATTCAGATTGACCAATTTCCTCTTCACAACGCTCAATTCCCGAAAGCAAAATTTTTCGGAAATTATTTAAGACTTTATTCTGCTTAGGACCATTCATTAAATAATAGTGGCGAGCTATATTAAGATAAATTCTTATAGCAGCGAAACATACGTGAATCCTGCAGTTGTCTTCTATTTCCTTATCAACCAATTTCGGTTACAGATGCCGTGTGCCAAAATTCCTAGCAGACCAGCAATCGAGTGGTATTATTCCAAGGTCGATTTGACCTTGTTGCATTCACGGCATAAATGAACACAGCATTTCATTTCGCTAGTACAAGGCACGCTGCGTATCTATTATCAGAATACATTATGCACAACGTCCTTAAACCCACTTGGTGGTGGACTAGCGACTTGCATTCAGCGACATCAAAGTGATTTATGATTATTTAAGTATATTTGCATTCACGGAAGAGCTCAGTTAGTTATCTTGTTTTAGGCGATACCATCATTATGTGTTAAGGAGAGACGAATGGAATTTGAGCAAATATTTTTCTACTGTAGTTTAAATATAGATTTCAAGGTTTATCTGTCCTTTGAACTCTGCTAGAGGTACAATTATCTTATTTAGAGAGAGATACTTACTGCTATCCTAACAGGCTCTATTGTTCAGTCCACTAAATTGCAATGCAATACTTGTGTCAATGTAAACCCGTATTGAGAGTCAAATAAATTTAGGACCAACGCATTGATGATACATAGCTGAAATTTCTACGTGTGTACGATTAATATAATTCTTTAAGTGGGCCTATTTCCTTTCCATATCGCAGAAGGTCGCCACGTGCAGAATATTTTCCTAATACTTTCCATTGGGGGGGGTGATATTGTGACTTTGGTGGTTTTTGTTCATATAATTGATCAATTGGCGAACAAATTTATTTAGTTATCTATCTATATGAAAGTGGGTTTGTGTGGATTGAAAGATAATGATAGTATACCGAAACAGTATTACCAATACTGAGTAATATATCATTGCCGAATGCCGATTTATACATTAATATCTTGCATTATGAAAAGCAAGAGAATAGTACAATAAAATGGAATATTATAATTTTAAATACATAAACCCTTTCTGGTGTTTACGATATCTAGAGGCATATGATAACACAAATCCGAGATTTTTTAATATTCATCGTTATCGTTTTTACTTTGCCTCGTAATTTTTGCGTTGACTAGTGGAATTTGTCGGATGAACACACCTCAACAATGCAACAGAGTTACCCCATTTCCATTTCTTAAAAAATTTCTCTCAAATTAGACAATATAAAGCAAGAATCGAGATTGAAAATATTGTGACTCAGTAGAGTTGTTGAATCCGGATGCATGATACTTGGTAAATCAACAACAATGCTAACCCGGAACCAGCCACTTTGAAAATCCAATTACTCTTATTTGGATTATTTCGTCAACAAATTGAAAGCCTTGGGATCAGGAACGAACATGTACCCAATTACTGGGCAAAAATTTAGAGAATTTAATAAAAAAACAACCGCTACAAGTAGTACTCACTTCAACATTTATACTAAATACTTCTTCCCTTACCAAGGCACATCAACACACGGCTTTTTGACAAGCATGTCTATTTTAGCACCCAAGAGGGCTCTTCGATGAATGAAGTTATAGGAACACAATCGACCAATTATATCAAAAGTATAACATATTCTCTTTTTTGAGAATCACCATAAACAGTTAGGTTTATAGTTACTGATTGAATATTAAATTAATCACTTATGCACCATACTTGATCCTATTTTACGGACATAGTTCTAACTTAAAAAGTGTTTATTAATATTAAATAAAGCACAAAATGGTTTGGGGCAGATAAAGTCGATGAATTATTTTAATGCAATGAATTTGCCCAATTTAATATTTTTGTGATGTCTTTGCTACGTTGAGATATGTTGCAAGAGAATGTCATTAACTGACACGTGGATTTTGATCAAATTAGATATTTCAGACATCCAAACTACATTAATATTACCACACGCACGGGTTCCTTCAATGTTAATTCACTTTGTTCAGGTGTTTTACGACCTCATCTAAATGCTTATTGGAGTGTTCAACACTAACTATACGAATATAAAAATGCCATCCATTCATCTTCCATGAACTATAATTAGTCGACGTCATTAAATTGCGTCATTTGTATGTCATGAAAGGGAAACCCCATCTGCACTGATTGTACTATTTTGAGATTACGTTAGTACAAAATGTACGCAGTGATGCACTCGCTTTCAATGTTTAAACTTGGTTGGTTTTGATCAGAGAATGAGATAGTTCTATTATAATTTGTATAGATTATAGAATTAGACAGGCCTAAGGCGTGCTTTTAATGCTTGTTTGGGTAATATTCACAAAGATCCGATTGTTTTCAAAATGTTATGGCAATTTTTGCGACCGATGTGGTATTGGTATACTAACCCGCTACATCCGAGTACAATAGTTGTTAGGAAACGTTGGACCAAATATAGTAATGCTTTCTGTAGTTTTATTTGCCATGAATAAAATATTTTGGCCATTTAATGCATTGCCATGAATGTATGGAATGAGGAAAACTAACATTAACAAATGTTTTAGCTTTTTGTAAAAAATTACAAATCTGTGATATTGCAAAAACCTTTTCAATCTTGCGTAAAATAATATTTATCGTCAAAACGAAATAAACTGTAAGATACGGCAGGGATTATACGTGCAGTGATACCAGTGAATAATCCACAATAAACAGATAAACAAAACTAACCTAGACTATGATATCATCGCCATAATTGTTATTAACTTATTTTTCGGCAAAGACATCTTATCTCATCTAGCTTTACTCAGTTGAGGTACAACCAGTGACCAGGACTTGACCAGTTTTATACATGGCAAAGGCCTTGGTTTACTTCGCGACCAAATACATTTGTATCCAAGTTGAATATTTAAACAAGTTCAAAGACCATTTAGAAGGAAACAAAAGCTTCATGGAATACATGCGACATACGTAGGTCATTCCTATTTATCTGGACAAACGTATCAAAAATTGTAAATTATGGAATAAATTATAAAATAATCCAAGTATGTATGTAGGTAGTCAAGCGGTATGTAGGTAGTATAGATATTGTTAAAGTTAAGAAGAGTCGCAAGGTGGCGTGAACGATAAAGAAGTGCAAATAAACAATCAGGAATTTTTAATCCAAACGCAATCAGGGTAGACAGACATCAAAAGTCACAAGCGATTGTATATTAGAGTCTTCAAACATAGAAGTTTTTTGTACGATGTTTTTTATTTACTATATTAGCTATTTTTTGTTTTACAGTTAAATTGAATTCGACCTGTAATATAGCAAGAGACAGATTAAATATTATTAATGGAGCAAACGTGTTTTTTGTGTGACAGCCTGTGTTCTGGTTTAATAAAAAAGTACTATAAGAGGACACTTTAATTATACTCTTTTTATCATATAATTGGATATCCAATTGTTATGAATTGCGTAGTTTCATCAAATATTTGTGAAGGGAGGTAACTTTCATTATATTAACCTTGTGACTTTTTGTCGAAGTTGAACGTAAGTAACGAACTAAGATTTCAGTAATATTAGAAAATAAGAGCTCATATGATCGGGCAAGACTTCATGATGTTGCGGTATAGAGAAGCCTTCAAAAGCCGCACGTTTTGGCCGATCACCGATGATGATATTTATAACTTCATGCTTAGAATGATACAAGTTTATAATGATATAGCTATCTCTTTAGTATGGGAAAATCAGTCAATATTTAACAATATGCACAGTTAATAATATAACGGTTTAAAAACATGTCCAAGCTTTAGTATACTGTTCCTATTTCTAAATGCTTTTTTGATAAATTGTGAGTTTTTGTTATTTTATGATCACTTTGGAACGAGAACGGTTCAAATGAAGTCGGGACGGTTCTCTCTTGCTCCGTCGCCGATTTTGCCGTTACTTTTTTCTCAACGCTTTCACGTTCTCTAACGCTTTTTTGTTTCTATTTTTAAATATATATGTATTGTTAAATGGTGATAGAAAAAATACGCTCGACGTTCGTATCGCGGGCCTTATTCGTTGATGAGCGAGTGTATAAAAGAGACGCCCGTCTAGCAAGGTTAACATTCGAAGACCTTGTGACCAGTGTGACAACTGCTTTTACGAGTAACAAGGAGATACACGCAAATAATCGCTTTCAAGCTTTTAATTTTTCTGAGATCATCATTAAAGAAAATAAATAGCAATGGCTAAAATTCAAATTATTCTATTCGTCGTGATCTGTTGCGTTGCATATGGATCAGCTAGACCAGCCATAGAAGATGAAAGTCGAAGGCTATCCAAGCACGATAGGTAAGAAATGTTTCTTGTTTTTTTTTCAGAGCACTAAGCACTACTTCAATTTTTAAATTTTATTTTTCCTTTTTCGTCATAATATATCATTTTTTACTTTCGACAGATCTTCTGCAGCAAGACGACATGCCGATGTCAGCATTTCCAGTATTGTCGCCAGAAAAATGCACGAACGCAGAAGAATGAAAATGCTTGCGAGACTTATCGCAGCAGCTGAAGATGGAAAAAACATCAGTGTTGAGGTGAATATAAAATTTCCTATTTTAACATCGTGATGTTACGGAAATCGTTTTTTTCCTTCGTAGTTTTAAGTATTATGTGAACCGCTATAATCAACGCTGTGTAACTAAAAGATTTGGAAACTGACTGCGTATTATTTCAATGTAAGTAAATAGAAATCATTTTAAAAGTTTTTTATAGAATATAATATTTACCATTTTATATTGAATAGAAAATTTTAAATTTTGTGCTTCTTTGAATAATAGGAAAAACGAGCACTTCTATGGAGATTCATGTCAAGAAGAATGCGCCATCGAGGTTAAAAGTTTCTATCAAATCAATTTCCATGTGGATGTTTGATGTAATCTTATTGAAGAAACTTGTCCCAAGAGAGAAAGATCCTGAGAAACCCCGATCGCGAGAGGAGGGACAAATTCTGTTTGCCAACGAACGTTTATCATCGTAAGACAATCATTCGCCAAATGGGCTGTCGAAAGATGCTGCATTAGTAATGTTGATTTATTAGTTAATAGTCATATTTTGGAGTGTACCAACGTTTCATCTTGATACAAGGATTTTACAAAATACGTCTGCCGGATGTTAAAGATTACGGAGATGAAACCGACTTCGGAGCCTAACTTTCCATCCCGCCGCCAACTGATCGTCTATTGTTCGCGTGTCATATAGACGGCATCGAATTATCGAAAGGATCACTTACTTCATTATCAGAGTAAACCACTAACGGAGTATGCAGTGAATGATCGTCAGTATGATTGCGAAACAAAGTTCAACAAAACGTCGTGTCGAACGTTATACGAAGTGCAACACTGTGATAGGGCACGGTCGACTACATTGTCTGAATAGAGACAGAACACCTGTCTTACTGCATAGAACTTCAAAAATGTACTGTGTCAAAATGAGAATCTTGAAGCGTGCTTGTAACACTATTGTTAGAGCTTAAAAGTTCTATGCATGTATTAATTTAGCATAACCGTGTTTATATATTCAGTATTCAAAGTCTCTGCGCGCCTTTGCTAAATTTTGCGTGTTATCGTTTATTTCATTAACTTTCAACTTTTTTGTTTTTGTCGTCTACTGTGAGTTTCAACATTTTACATTCTGCACCTATCTTGTATTTATTTTATGCAATCGTGCCATTTGGCAAATTATTTATTTTGCTAAACTACCGTCTTTGTATTTATTTTTTATTGCTTTTTTATATTAAAAAAATTACTTATAAAAAAAAAATGTGTCACATTTCTATAATATATAGACTCTCTTATACTGAAAGTCGACGGGGCTGGGTTTGAAAAGTATATGTATGTGGGTATAATGAAATACTCATGGGCAAGAAGAAAAACATAAGTAGGATGGTCCGCATATTCCATGATTTGAAATCCCGTAATATTTCCATAGCCTCTTCACGTTGCATTAATATTCGCAAATCAGTGTCATATCACAAACAAACAATCCTATTGAAAAATATATGAAACGTTTTCAAGTTAGTGATGGTATTTTTAGGTCATTATGTCAAGAGTTGACAAAAATGAGAGAATTTGAAAAAATAGAATTGACCTGGCGTCGACGTGCGCCATGACTTGATCTCTATCTTGGTCATGTCCGAAATTGATTCACACCTATTGAACGTTATTGTTGAAGAAATCTGTTGATTACGCAAGTACTAAATATGGCCGTGAAACTAGGTGTCAAGAAATTTTGCAACGCTATTGGCATTTGTAGTTTGTAAAAGCCTTCTGCGCCGAGCACAAAGTTTACGTTTCCAAATTATTGTTTTGGCAGCGGGTGATGCAAACGGAACCGACCGACTCTAAATATGTCAAAAGAAAATTAGAGGCGAAAGGATTGCGAGGAATC
Organism: Styela plicata; assembly: GCA_963675895.2. Classification (NCBI taxonomy): domain Eukaryota; kingdom Metazoa; phylum Chordata; class Ascidiacea; order Stolidobranchia; family Styelidae; genus Styela; species Styela plicata. Next base: position 17,731,784 of record OZ023145.1, read on the forward strand.
ATAGGATATCAGGTTGCACAAATCTGTTCCAAAGCTAGTTCATGCTTTCATTGCCATTACTAATTAAAAGTAGCAATGCAGATTTTCGAACTTGACTCGAAATAATCAACAGTTGAATAGTAGATGTATCAGAATACTGGAACAACTAAATCGTATAGCCAATGATCCCATCTCTCTTTTGTGCTTTCCGCATGTTAAAAGGGAGGGCGATATAACACAATAATTCCAAAAAATTGCGAACTTGACTGATTTCAGATTCTGAAATATCGTTTTTTTTCATAAGGTATTTCCGTCTTCAGCTCTGATTATGGGGCCATGACGTGAAAACCAATTATAACAATTTTTAAGCGACGTTATAATTTGAGCCCCAAAATTTGATTTCAATTTTTTTATACACATAAAAAACCTGTTTAAATATATGTGCAGGCAATTGTTTTGCAATTGCAAGAAAAAGCGTCTATAACCTGTTAAATTCTGTTCTGGTGTATCCGCACAAATCACTCCATGAATCTTAATATTTTACTCAAATACAGTGTTGAGTCTAACAACATTTTAGGACACATTGTCATAAATTTCCTCATCACATTTTCACATCACTTTTTAGACTCTGTAGCGTGATGATAGCATTGAGCTAAGCTGCTGAATCATTTTCATCCGTCATATTTTCAAGAATTTTTATTAGATATGTCTGTTTACGTTTGATTGCTATTATGTCTCTTGTACCTCTTTAATTTGTAATCACGGCAAAGTAATAAATTCATTTAAATTCTGTATATTCAAATGTCGTAAACTACTGTGCGCCTGTTGTAATTAATACTTCAAATAAGTTTGCATAAATCAAATTGATTTAGTGAGACATTCAGTATACTTGGTGTTTTCCATATGAGGATGTGTTAGGCTAATATCCGATTTTTAACCTATCCGCTTGTTTCATAATTTCATAACTCAAACAGCGTGCAGTGCCGCGAATACCCTAAACGGGTACGGAAATTTTTAATTACGAAAATAAAACTTATTTTGACATTCCACAACTTTGAACATGCATAATGTGCTTGTACATGCGCATATGCACAAACTATCGGAGGTTTTTCTCTACAAACTTTAAAATCATGAAATGAAAATAGCTAAGTTAGTAAATATTGAAAAGTTCAAGGGATGAGTTAATGTACAATAGAATGCCTAAGGCAGATACATAAACTTCAATTGACATTTCACTTCCAATCGTTTCGAAGAGTGTGACTGTGTTGTAAGTTTCGAAATCAGAAGTGATTGCCTGCCTATAATGTTTTAGTGGGTTAATCACTTAGAATCACCAAAATATAGAGATTCATTATAGAGCATATTAACACTTCTTACTGTCTGCTCATTGTAGTGCATGATTAAAATAAGGCTTCTGTAAAATTTACTCTTTTTTGTATTTGAGACGTAGCCCACACAAACGAGTAACACATTGAGAATCGTGGCTGAGTAGATCTTAAGTAATGCAAAAACAATGGAAATCACAATATTACTTTGGTGATTAACTTGTTATTCGCATATTTTGCAGCTAAATTTGCTCCTTTTACAAAATAATGTATCTTGTACTCACTGACATCATCTGTAACAGTAAGGTATCGTAAAGCAAAGAACGCGCCGTCTATTTGTCAATTCATTCGCGAAATGTCATTGCTCATAACTTCAATGATAAACTATTTCAGAAATCGCATCAGCCGATTTACAGCACGTTAATACTGACCACCGGTAATTTATTTTGCAGGTATTTCCTGAAAAGTCATCCATCCCAAATCACAAGGAAACGTCGGTGAGACTTCTGTCCCATCTGAACGGCGAGAAAACAGATGACAACTTGCGCGTCAGGGTTGTTGATCAGCGACCCGTGACAGCGCCACATCGCATCAGGGAATTTATTCAGTGTGTATTTTTATATTTATTTTGTATTGAAAAATCATTTCGAATAACTTAGATTTTCTCAAAGTATTAATTATTTTTATTTTTCAAGGTTGGCAGACAACTTGAGACAACAAGCTGCAATGGCGAAGACCTGTCTGGATCTACAAAAAACTATCCTGAAGCTGCCAGCCACAAGAATAAGAGTTAAGTGCAAGACAACTGCTCCTACCAGGGGTCCACCAGTTGCAAAGTCTTTTCCTAAACCACAATCCCTTCTGTCTTATGGATACACTCCTTACAGATCTTCAAGAAGAATAAATCTTAGCGAAAGGCATCGGAAAACAGGACTAAACAGAAGGCACACTCGTTATAGGCGGTATTATAGGGGATAGTCATCTATCCATGTCCATTTCTGTTGAAAATCAACTGTTTCGTTGCAAACTATTATTAATAAAAAATTTATATTTTTCCATTGCATGGGTCACTGGTAGGGAGTTAGCACGAAAACTAATTGATATAAATATTATCACGAAACTGTAGTGTAACCCCCATTTTCTATAATACAAATAATATATATATATATATCAATGATTGTCATTTTGCAGAAAGACAGAAAATATAGCAAGATTATTTTATGGTACCTAGCCGTTTAAGTGTACTGCGCAGCAAACGTCATTTTTCAATAATATTTTGAAGCTACACTTACTTAGCGACCTCGTATAAATAAAAAAATTAAGATATTCCAGCGGTCGTTTTTCAAATGTTTTGGGCACTTGATAGGTTGCAGCATCGAACAGATTAAGTATTAAAAATTATTCTTTAATAAATGTAATATTTTTTGTTCCATTTTATATTTCATCTTTTTGTATAAAATGACTGGTTCTCAACTGTTCTCTTTTGGGCGCGTAAATGTGAGTTAACATTCCCTTTGAATTTCAATCAGCAGTTGTTTCACCTCTTGTATTTAAATAATTTTTTAGTAAGGAACCTGATATATAAATAAAAGTGGCAGTCGGGCATACATCATGGTATTATTATTATCCAATGCCCCTCTATTTAAGCCCTGAAACAACCTCTCATCTCATTAATATAAATATCGCTTTAAATATCGCTCTCACGCTTGATGGTTTCTCTACTTAAAACTACTTTTCTGCTATAAATTTGGTGCTTCTTATTTTCATTTTTTGACTAATATTGCTCCAAAGCGAATGAAAATTGTGACAGATGAGCAAAAGGTTTTCGAGTACACGAATTATACATAGATGTAAAATGGTTGGGAACCAGTTCTTCATTTATTCATCAGCATACTGTTTGTTCCATTTTTCAATTTTGCCTCGTGTACAAACTATGGCAATACATAATAATAGTTCCTTGTAACATTTAAGCAGAATTTCACGTTTCGTTCTAGAATTTCTAGAAAAGGGATTAGAATGAAATTCTCGTGTGTTCCTTACTTATACTATCACATATAAATAGAAACGACATTTAGAAACTGCGTCACACCCACACAGCACCATGTAAGATTGATATCAACGACAGAATCTTTACTAAACGTGATTATTCATTTTACGAAGAAAACCGATCCTAAACTTTTTGAATTTCTTTCGTCGATAATAAAAACCCTATTCAATTCATAAAAATGACCGCATATCGTATAAACTGCTTAATTGAAAACAATTGATGTCAATATAAAGATCATTCCAGTGGGTTTTCTTTCAAATATCGCATTTCTATTAGTGAGTTTCAGTAAAATATGACTATTCAGAGAAAATGTTTGAGAACATTTCTATTCGATGATCATCCTGATCACATCAGTAATTGACGTCAAGAACGGCAAAGTAAATATTGCACAGTGCTGCTATATCTTTTTTAAACTCTTAGTTACTTTGCCACGCGATGAAAATGTTGAGTAATAGAATAAAATCACGTTTTTGTTAGAAATTTTGATGATTTTTAAAATTTACATTGAAGGTATCTAAAATTTTGTCAACAGTTTTGTTATTAGGAAAATCACAAAAAAAAAATCATTTTTCGAAGAAAATTAGTTTTTGCTCCTTGAACACATCGGGAATTGACCCCAAATGGTTCCAAATGTTTAACTAGTTTTAAATATCTCATCTAAAATAAAAATATATTTATTATCTTAATCGTCTTAACCGTTTTCATATATTATCAATAAATTTTATTCGTGTATTTCATGTTTTATGGATTGGCAAAATTTTTTGTATTCCATTCGTTAGAATATTTTCATATACTATCAGAGATCCGGCAGGAGCCACAGATGAACCAATAACTATAGTTGAAATTTTAACATAGTTATGAGCCATGGCAAATGTATACTTTTATTTCAATAACACCAAGTAATATTCCTGTCAAAAATGGCGATTTTACTTCATTTTTGTTGCATTGTTTATATTCACAATTTTTTTCCTATAACTTCACGTCTTATTGATTGCTTCCATTATTTCACATTATTTTTAACATTTCCTCCTTTAGTCAACCTTTAACACTTTTTTGTTATCTACAATAAATCAATATCAAGCTTTTAATATGTGTATACGTAATCTTTGGAATTTGGTATTCTATTCCATATTTATTATTGCAAGGTTTTGAAGGTATAGAAGGGTGTACCGCGAAAAAGTCACTATCAAAGTCAATATTGTTGGATAATATCCGTTAAAAGGGGTTGTTAAGATTTATATCAGTATAGTTGTAGGAGTGTTGTTTGAAATAAATCTTTGTCGTTTCAATGTATACATAAAAAATGTAGAAATTAATATACTTTGGAGGTTATTATATTATACACGCCTATTCGGATCGATCCATCTGTGGCCCATAGGTAACAAAATAGGCTGTGACAAAATATCTTCTACCATGATAAAGCTAGGATAAGAATTTCTGAAGAAAAGTATTAAATTTTGATTTGATGGGTTCGTCTGTTATTTGATCACAATAAAAAAATCATGAAGTTTTGCAAAGACCGCTGGTGAGCTGGGTATCGCTGGGTATGAAACATCAGACTAAGAATATTAATTTGAAAACCAGATTATTTTTACAACGCTGAGACGATGCCAATACGTTTAAAATAGATACATAAATATGACCTCATAATTTGTAGACTATTGTTCACTGTAGAAATGTGTATAAAATTGAGAAAAAATATGGACAAGACAAAAAAATATTTTGCAAGGCTTTAATCGGTTCATCCTTTACTTTACAGCTAAAACTTTCATCATATTCATGTGGTTGTAATTGAACTTTTCCGTGGTGATGTTAGATAATAGTGAAAAATAGGATATTTGTTTTCGATATCCTATAATATTAAATCTCTTCTAGACTTAGTCGAAGTGATTGTCAAACTGAGACCAGGATATGTCCCTGAGAAACATCCGTCACGTACACACTGGAGTAGTTGGGATAATCCACAGCATTTAGATAAAGACATTTGAAGGAAAAGTAAACAGATTATCACGAATTCCAGTTCTCGGCCGAACTAATCGAAGACTTAAAGCATTACTAACCGATGAGTAGGAAAAAACTGCGGTATTTGAGAACCACAAGTGCTAGATAAACCGGTATCATATCAAATTCCGAACGCCTTATTCGCTGGTCCTTGACTTGATATCCTTTTTGGAAACAAAGGCAGATCAATTTAGATATTTGAAAATTGTGGGTAATAATAGCATGCAGTCATCTGATAGTTAATTTGGCGTAAGAATGTCATGAAAGCAAAAAATGAAAAAAACGAAATTCGCCGTCTTAGAGTCATATCTTTTTACCACCCCTTCCTATTTGACAAAAAATTAAACACATAACTTTAAAAAACATGGGCGCTATCAATTTATGCTCCCCAATCAGAAAAGTTATTTTGTTATATATGAGCCACAGTTGGATCACGCCTCGGCGGCGAGATCCAGCGGTGACACAAGCTTAAGAAGGCATTTTTTCTGCTTGGACCATACTTTAGCTAACAGTATATCCTGTTTTTTGTAGTTACTGGGTTCTGATGAGCTCATTTCTAGATGTATAATTTTGGCTGCAATCACTTTTCATCGCAATTCATGGCCTTGATTGTTGATACAACGGTGCCCATTATATATCATTATTTATATGAGAAACATATTTGCGGTGACAATTTTCTGAGGAAAAGACAATACGACTCCACAGCTATTAAGTATAATTGAGGACAAACAGTCGGATGACTGTCATCATATGCCTTTTCCCACACAAACGAAGTCTTTGTTAGTTCTTTGGATTTGGACATCTTGCATTTTACCTTCTTTTCTATGTTGATAGCTCGGAAACCAAACGATTTTTAAGACTTTTTATGACGTTAAAAACGCGAATTGAAGCAACGGTGAATCCAATAAAACACATATTGGTGTTTATTTATAATATTAAGTCACACTGTAAGTTTGATCTCAAACAAAAAGTCAATTGAAAAGTTGACAGACGAGCTCATTAAAGTTTAAAGTAAAAGAGAGGGAATTCCAAACCGGCGATAGACTTTTGGCGTTTCAACTCATGAGTAATACCTTTTACTGTAATGAAATTTACCCCTCTTAACAAGATAAAGTAAAGGCGTTAGATTTCCCAAGAGAATTTTAAATTTTGATATGACAATTTCTAAATTCGTAGAAACTTTTTCTTATCATATCATCAGCAATGATGAAATATAATCACGTCCGTAGATTACCTCACTCCTATTGAATGAATCCATTATGATGTAATCGGTTACGTCACGGTCATTCAAGGACAGTAAAATATGAAATTTAAATACAGTCAGTATCAATCCATTATTGTCATGTATGAAAAATGGATGGAATGGAGCTTTGGACACGTTTTTTTTATCGATCGTACTTGATCAAGGTAATTGCAATAATCACCTACAACCTGCAAATTGGGGATTTCGTAATTCATAATAGCCGGGATCCCATGATTAAAACTGTCGCTTATTACACGATAAAGCAAACAAATAAGTACATAGGAGAATATACCGGATATTTTAATGTTTTGCATATTACGCATATAATTTCATTGCCCAAATCACCGCTCTAAATAATATTTTACACAAGTTAAACAAAATGAAAACAGGACTAGCTAATCTCCCATAATTCCCAATATTTTAACTTCAGTCGTTATGATTTCTCAGACGTTGAAAAAAAATCGCCTTGGTCATTTTGTATTATGGAATATTCCGTTACTTTACCTGCAAATTTTTGTTATTCACTCCATGTAAGATAAGAAGTTGTCATCGCAATGGTTAGATATTCTAATATAATACATTTAATTAAAATTTCCGAACATTCCAAATTGAATTATTGTCCGATAAAAACATAAAAAGCAATAATTTCAATTAAACCTATCAGAACTCTTATTTTGTTACGTATTGGTCACTGTTAAATCGCGTCGCCGAGACGCGGTCCATCAGTGACCCATGCATAACAAAATAAGAATAAGAATAATTAACAAAATTATGCTGACTGGGAAATTGGAAAAATGATTCTATCATGTACAATGAGTTTGAATACTAAAGTCAATTCTTTCTATGTCTTAAGATCTATGCAAGTTGTTTAAGAAAGATTTGGGCAATAAGCTGCTATGTTAAAACCGAACAGTGTAATACGGGATTGAGAAAAAGTAAATACGCCTGTAAGGTTAATATTAAGAAAGTCGCCATTTAACATTTTTTGAATAATAGTAAGTGTTATTTTCTTCGTAATTCCGTGGGCGTGTCCTAAAGTCGTGCAAACTTCTAATCGGATTCAGTTCTCAATTTCTGCTGTGGGGGTTTGCACCTGTTCATCTTGAAAGCAAATATTAAAAATTCTTTCCAGTGATACATCAATCATATCGCAATATGAAAAGCGCCAAATATGACAGGTTTTCATGATTTAGCCCCTTTGAAGTATTTGTGTGCATAAAGATGATAAATGTAAGTATATTCTTTAACAATAATACCAGGAGATAAATTAATTGTGATAAACCATGGGCCTCAGATGTATAACGACTTTTAACCGAGTTTCACTTATAGTTGTTATTTAAAACTTATCGTGGTTGCGATGTCATAATCATAATGGATTGGAGAAAATATCCCAATATAAAGGAAAACTTTTGTGTGACTCCTTACTTACGCAGAGCGACATTATTTTATTGTCGACATACATTACTCATGTAAAATCACGTTATCTATTAAAGATACGATGATAGTTAATGTTAGCAGCTTTGTCTATGACACACTATCACAGGTTGTTAAATTTCCTAGTTGATACTCGTGATTGGGGCCGAGCAAAACCGAATCATTTGGAATTGGAATTTGATTCGAATAATTTTTTCGATTCGGATCGAATCGCGAATTCGATGTAAATAACAAATATCCCATTTCCAACATTATAATTTGTCTTCATTATTAAAATCAAGAAATTTATATTTTATAGTGTATATTCAATTCACACTCCATGTCTAAAAGCAACACTTTTCGTATTTTAACGACAAAATATAATCGGTTTTGGTCGAATTTGACTAAAATCGATTATATTTTGCCGTTGAAAATGAAAATTCTAGTCCATTAAGTAATATTTGTTCCTATGAACAATTCATGATTATTCGAATATATTGTGCTTCGAATCGATTCGAATCACCGGATCGAATTGCCCAGTCCTACAGTCGTGATAGAGTAAATTTGCAGTTATTGTTATTCCCGGCGTAAAGTCTCCAATGTCCACGTTACGGAGATAAAGTATTGGATAAACCATTCCTCATTTATATTGACTAGATAGCCTGGTTGTAATATATATTCAGGTTGTCCAATGATAATTTTGAAAGCAAATAAAGACGGGGAAAAGCGGTTAAGATTGATTAAACATCTTTAAACTAGTTTATAAGGATTAACCCATTTCCAATGCTAACCGACTACATTTGATACTAATTTCGTTATTCTGAAGTATGAAATCGTATAAATTCTGAGACATAATATGAAAAATGCAACATTATTTTTGTCATTGCGACAATGTCATGTCAGGCTTTTTCATTTGAATTTTTTTTCTAGAGAGATAGGTAATAGAATTCAAAAGTAGTCAACTAGCGACCCTTGATATAACAATGTGCGATATAAAATGTGAACAAGTAAAACTGTAGCTTAAGCGAAAAACATTCCATGATGAAATGATTCAGCTATATTAGAGCTCAGTGAGTAATATTTACTCCGGACAATGTTGTAAATATGTTACTTTTGAGTCTGTTTATGCCAATATTTGCAATTAACGTAGCTATATATTTCTTAATTATCATAATGGAGACAATAATAGTGATGGTAAAAATTGGATAGTTGTTATTTTTATAAAATCGGTAAATCGATTCGATTCGAAAAAGTTATCCGAATCAGATTCGAATTCCAAATGATTCGGTTTTGCCCAGTCATATCTGCCACTTCTTCCTTTCCCTGCATGAACAAAGTTACGCCTACTTTAAAGCAACTTTCAAAAAACATGGAATGCTTTCGAAGCATAGTATTGAATCTATAGAAAGTTCACTTGTTAATAAATTTCGGATTCTCAAATGTCGCATCTTACGTTTTCATGTAAATAGCATATCATTATTTCGATTGGAAAAATTGTTGTTGCAGATTTATCAGAAGTGTCTTGTTTTGTGAACGATAATCCCATTAAAAATGCAATTTTGGTCTCCAAAAATCGTATTCTGACTTATATCGTTGACCACCAGTATAGAAGAAACATACAAAAACGTGATCTGGGTTACTATTATATACTATGGACTTGAAATTCTAGACAGTCAAATTCTAACTTCCGGAATTACCGTGTCTTCATACGTCATACGTCATACGTTCATACGTTAGAGACGCGAAAACTACATATTCTTGAATAGACGAGGGTGATGGTTGCCATATCAATCCATGATTCAACAGCAGAAGTGAAATATGCCCCGTTGTTTTAGGTGTCTGTAAGGGAATTCGAATGGTCTTTAAGAGAAATTCGGTTTGCACGTTTCCACTGCCTAACAATAATGCTTAGTATTTTGCGTTGATCCATGTGCTATCATGGTGACATTGCGGGTTGAATACCACCGCGTTCGAATCAGGCAATTTCGACTGGTTAATCCATATGCTTAAAATAGAAACAATTTGGATATAACATGGGGAATGGGAAAGCTATTATTTTTCCGATGGTAGTAAACTGGTCGTCTGGTGAATTTCAAAACTTTGAGCAAAAAAAACGGACGGCGCCAGTTTCGTCATGTTTTTTTTTTTGAAATTTCATCTCCTCCTAACCTTTTCAATTAATGCTCAATATCCACGCTTTTGGAATTTTCAAAACTTTGTTCGAAACTGACTCTAGGATTCATGTTGACAAATCTGCCAACGAAAGTGCCAATTATAATACAGAATACTTTAATCGTGGATTAACTTGATTTCAAAGAGATATCGCGGATGTTACATTCGTGGACATAATGACATAATTAGTGGTCAGGCTTAATATTTTCTTCTGATCTTTGGAAGGTAACAGAAGATTGACCTGAAGTTATATTATTGCAAATTAAAAGATTCAAACGTATTTTATTTATGAATTGAATTTTAAATGAAAATAACACCATATATTTTATTAGCCAAGCATGCGCCACAGAAGAACCGCGCCTAGACTGCGCGATTCGTCAGTGACCCATACTTGTCAAAACATGCCTTGTCAAAGATCTTCCGATTGTGATCGTGTATCATGTACAGTTCTCTTGAAAATGTTTCCGTTTCGAATGTAGTTTTGATTCTACATTTTGGAGTAGTTCTATGCCGTATGAGCGGTCTTAATTCGCTTTCTTTCGTTTCGTAAATTTCGATAGAAACAGGGTATCCGACCGACATAAATTTAACGAGCAATCATCGCCAAGGGTTTGGAGGAGTATCTTATGACAATGAATTGAGCGAATGAGTTCCAGGAATTGCATTTTATGGCGGGGAAGTTTGAATACTCATGATCGTAAAATTTCACCGTCGACATTTGCTTGCTTGTTTAAACAAGGGACCAGTGTAGGACTCAAAATTTGGACCCCGACTTTTGGTGTCGGGGTTTGCTCAGGGTAATCGACTACTAAGTCATTGTTAAAAAATATTGCTTCCATATGTCTCTTTTAAATCAAGCAAAGAAGTATTTAATCGTGTTGCTATTGAATTTTGCAAAAATTAAAACCGTCGTCCGATGAAAATTTAAATCAAGTTGAAAATGGAAAAAAGTCAACCATGTCACTGGTTCAGCTATAAATTACTATGATTAGTCAATTGAAATGCCTTGTAGGTCATAGATATACCTAAATAAACGGATATTTTAAATATAAATTTAATCTCATAACTTAATGATGATATTATTACCAATTTGCTGACATTATTTAAAAACGAATATCCGATCTAAAACCGCTTACTTTAAACAGTTTAAACCATTTTAAAATTACATTAGCATCCAAAAATATAAGCATGAACGCTCTCACATGTTATATTAGTTGTTAAGGGCATAATCCATCACTTCCAACTGCCCGCCTCTATTAGAAATATAGTTTTGTCAAGCATGAGTCACAGATAGACCGCGTCTCGTCAGCGCCATCCATCAGTGACCCATACTTAACTAAACATGCTTGACAATATGTTTCTGAATTGGATACTTTGATTATTTTATAGCCACTCATTTGATTGGATGACCTCGAGCAAGGCCCTGTTGTTGGAGGGATTTGATTTTTTCGGTTCGACTGACCTCATCCAATATATACCACCCTGGGTTGAATAGTAGTCATCGATTAACAAGTCGGACTTGCAGGGACTTGAACCCGAAAGATTTAACCAGCGACACGATAAGCAGTAGCCCAATCAGAAAACCTCAACGGTGCGTTGCATCAGTTACCCACAGTTAACAAAATAGGTTTCATGTTCAATCCTTTGGCGTGGAGGTCATGGCGTCCAAGTCTAGTTTGACTGTTGCTCATACGCAGCAGCTCTGTATCTTTTGAATGGAGCAACGAGGTACCAAGCCACTGAACAAAATCTACTGTAGGATGCTATGTGAGTGATTTTTTCCAGTTGAGCTTGAAATATTGGAAGGAAATGTTATCTAACTTACCAAGAATTTATAATTAATGTGTTTTGCGTGCGTAAAGCGTACAAGTGTACATAATTATACCAGGGAATCAACCTTTTACAATTTATAACAGACAACCTACTATTTATAGCTTTATAATGATACCTTTGACTAAATACTTCCCTTTTCCGTTCTAAAACTGGATTTCACTGAGAATGTGAGATTCAAAAATATAAAGTAATGTTAAAAGATGTTAAACCTAGTAATTATCAAGATCACCGCCTGGCTTTCTCATGATCTCACTATTTTTGAGACGGTTTTGGGATCTCTCTCTATATGGTCATTGTCTGCTAAACAACCGCAAAAGTTTGCTAAATCTTTTAAGTGTCAAATTGTATGTTTTATATTCATTTTAATGGAAACAGGATATAGCAGAATGAGACAATTTATCGTCTCATTCTGGTATATCCTGTTCCAATACACTTTATCTTCGAGAGACGAGATTTTTCACTCAACAATGAGTGATTGCCAAAAAAAATTTAAGAGTGATTCTGCTAAATCCTGTTTCAATACACTTTATCTTCGAGATTTTTTACACAACAATATTCCAGTAAATCCTGTTTTAATACATTCTATCCTGGAGAGACGAGAATATTCACTCAACAATGAATGATTGCAAAAAACTTCGAGAGTGATGATGATACTTGTTAGTTTTATTCTCATTTCAATTAATTTGATTTTTACCTTAAAGGAAGACTTTTATTTGACATGAAAATGTATAGGCAAAGACGTATTATTATTTATAACAACGACTTGACCGGTTTGAGGAATCTGGAGAACAGTTATTTGCAATTATTTTGCCAATCCCTTTCTATGTTTAAATTTTTCTGTTTTTTTTCATATTCAAATGCAAAGTATTGAGCGGTTATATCAGTGGTTCAGCAGGCACGTTGGTACCTTGGGTTGAAGATTCGATCTCTTAGATGATGAATTCACGGCCTACACTCAACCTTTATTTACTTTACTGCAGACACAGTCGATTGGAAAGTGATGAATTTCCAAAATTTCGACAAGCTTTCACCTCTTTGGAACATACTACATAAAAATTACGCCACAATTGCAGAAAATAATAAAATAAATTTACCGAGACATACTCCTTCACGACCAATCCTAGTTTTTGCGTTGATTTCATTCATTTATCAAATGGAAAATTTTACCTACGCCGTATAATATGTCGTCATATTTTACCAATCATAACTAATCTGACATGAACCACAGCGAAGCTCCAGGTTTATATCATATTATATTGTATACATATATTATAACGATTTATCATTTAGCTAGATATGGGCTATATTGTACGGTGGATTATATTGAATGCATGAATATTATTTTCTTTGGTTTGGAATATATATTAAATGGTCATTAATAACATTACAATAAACACAACCCCATGGTCTTACACTTTCAACCCTAAACATAGTAGTAGTATCTTGCCTGTCTCAAATCATTTAACTGGAATTCAAATCAGACTTCCTTATTATTATTTGTTAACCGTAAGTTAACAGTAATTCGATTAACCTGTTTACATTAGGCAAACAAAGCTACTATTATTATGTAAGTTTAATCATATGGGAATCGACAGGTTGGTGTACATTCCTTGCATTCTTCAAACATTACGTTTTTATACAAAATTTATTTTTTTCGCATGTACCATAGATGGTACGCGACTGCAAAGGCGCGTTCCATCTATGATACTTGCTTGAAAAATATTTATTATAAAAAATATTCATTGATATCTATAAGTGTGACCAGTGTAGAATGAAAAATCGCCGAAAAGAGTATTTTATGTGTGATTCGACACAGCGGTATCTTAATTTCGTGGCACTTAGATAGAATGGAATGTATGGCCTGGTACATAAGTGCTCTTCAATTCCGTGCATAAGTTGCCATATTTGGTTTGTAGTTTTCTACAAATGCTTAAAGATTTTATAGGCTTTTGAAAATGAAGCTTAAGAGTAATTTGCTCGAAAACTTTAAAATTTCTCAAGTCTCCACTAAAACTACATAGGAAAATTATTTTTTCGCATTCAATTTGTAGGTATTTGTGAAAAAAATCAATTGCGGTTGTGATCAGTCTTTCCCATCTATGAATATACATTGCGATCTCGTCCGAACGTCTGCTTTCAATATTGAGAGTTGCTTTTTCTTAATTCTAAATGAAAAAAGGATATATTTCAACATATCATATAATTTTTGAGCAGTTTGATTTCATTTATTCAATTATTCGTTCAAGGTTAGCAAATTGGGTATTGTTTGTTTAAAAGGGTACTTAAATAGTAGCAGAATGTATGAACTAATTTTGCAATTAAAAATTTACAAAAAAATCATGTATCTTTATGTAATAAGCCAAGAAAAATAAAGCAGTATGAAGTATTTCTACTCTTTGGACTTTATCTGATTTATGCTTGAATTTCTGTCAAACAAATAATATTCAAAACACCCGTGAACCGAGAATTTACCCTGATGCACTTTGTCGACACGATTCATCAGCAATCCTATATAGACCAAATTATGTCAGCATTATTTTCATTTTCCCAAAGAACTGAAATTCCGATCAACAGCTGTAATATCAAGGACACTTATCGAAACTTATATTTTCGTAATTTAGATATGCCGGTTGATGACGTAGTCTCCATAAATAATGGAAGGACAAAGGAACCCAATTTATATGGGAGGATATGTCGAGCCTAGCACCGCAACTCTGCTGACTTAACTGAGAATGATCCCTGTTAGAATTATAATAATGAGCAACACTGTCACACAAATACGGTAAATTTACTGTTTTGACAACAATATCACACTGTGATTTTAAAATAAAACCTTGAAAGTCAATTTACTGCACTTTTGTCATTGTGAAGGCACGGTAATCCGTTCACCATACCTAAGGCTAGGCAAAACCGAATCATTCTGAATTCAAATCTGATGAATGAATTCTCAATTATACCCCAATCCAAGAGCGATTATTTTTGTTTTAACGACAAAAGACAATCGATTTTGATCAAATTTTACCTAAATCGATTGTATTTTGTCGTTTAAAATAAAAAATTCTACTTCATTTAGCAAGTTTTTATCCTCACTCCCGATCGATTCAAATAATCTGCCATTCGAATCGAATCGGATCATTGACCAGCCATATCTATTCCGAATGTTATGCATCGCATTATCTAAAACGATTTCGAAAAAATAGTCACTGCAGTCTTTTTACAAATTAAACTAAATTATACTACATGCGAATATCTACACAACTCTTGTTATCGGTAAATTATCTTTGTAAATTATTTGTTTGAACATACCATAACTCTTTCGAAATTTTGTTCACGCGAATGCTATTTCATACTTTTACAACACATGTGAAGATGAAAACTCTGACAACAAAGGAATAAAACGGAGGATCATAAACAAATACAAGTTGGCAATATTCAATTGCCCTGTAATAATGCCATAATCGAAGCACAAAATTATCGATACCTTGGTGACAATAATAAAACAGTAAACACCTCAACGTTCGAAAATGATGAAAATTTTAAATTTTGAAATCTTTAAGTGCCCATAATTGAAAATACGGCCTCAGTCCTTTAAAAGTTGGCTGTATGATATTAACTATTCACAATAATGAATACAACCCAAATTGCGGTGATACATTAGAATAATTTTTATCATATTGCTATCCTACAAACACTATGCGTTGCGGATTCAAAGCGGCATGGAAGTTTATAATTGACCACGCCCCCTAATCCAGGTAATCAACTAATGGGAATCTAAAACGTCATACGTCGTTTTACAACTGAAAATCATATGTCATCGCATTGACCACAGATCGTTTGGGTCGATATCCGATAGTAGATAGTCCATAATACATCATAATGCCAAGCATGAGCATTAGCTGGGTCGTGTCTAGGCGGCACAATCTAAAAGGGACTCATACTTTTAAAGAATATTTGGTTTTGAGGTATTTCTAACTACATCATCTGAAAACTTGTTTATGTTTACGTTCCTGCACAAAGGCCACGTTATCGTGTATCGTTATCGTGTACTTATGGTAACTAAGGATTTTGTCTCGGTTGTAACAAATTCATTAGCGCTATGATCAGACGAACGGCATGCCAAATTATCTCAAGAAGCCTTTTCATTAAGTAAATCCCCCTTTCTATTATCCGGTTCGAAAAACAACAAACACTGCTCACAAGAACGAAAAATAAACCGAATTTTATGTAAGCAATAACAAGTACACAAAATTGAACTATGTAATGAAAACATAGTTAAAGACAAATGTGGAAAAATCAAAACACTTTTATTTTATTCAATTATTTTTATCAAATTGAAAAACTACGTAATTGTGCAGTATTTACACAAAATGTGCGGATACCGACTACCTTTTTAATATACGTTTTTTTTGCAAGTGTGCGGTTGTCCAAGCTCTGCTCTTACAAAGCTAGATTTAGGGCAAGTTTGGCAGTGTATGACAAAAACAATAAATATGAGTAACCAGTTTCTATTTTTACATATGATGTAATTATTAATCAGCTTTGATTTTCTGGTTTATTAAGCAAGGATTTTTCTTTGTTGTTATGTGGAATATTATTGTTATTTTTGTTGTGTAAGTTTCATGGTTAACATACTTCGGCCATCGCCTTGTCCGGTTTAGATTAGTTACTATTACCGGCAGGATTAGGATTCAAAGGCCTGACAATCATTGGAAACACAGTTAAAAAGGGTTTGTCAGAACGTATTTTGTGGGGTATATTTGACAAAATAAAATTTCTGATTTGAGATTTGTATTGCTGAGTTTCGTCACCACGTTCGCAAACTCTTTTTTTTCCAAATTTTTAAATTGCTAGGAAGAAATGCCTGGCATGACAGGACTTGGAACTGATTATATACAGCTGAGTGAAGCTAGATTTCTAGGAATTCCAAAACTTGTTTCATTTTCCCTTAATATGTGGTTGCAAACAAATTCTTCTTCTGTCTACTGTCTGTTTAACTACCGGTAATTGAAAAAAGAAAGGGAATAGAATTAACGTTTATTTTCCGGATATCCTTATCTATGCATATCAGTATAATCAGTTAGTCTTTAATTCTCCTCTCAGTTAATTTCGATTTATATTACCTAATATATCTATTACCGAAATTGATTTATTTTCATAATTTTTTCGGATCTTAAAATTAATGGTAATTTGACCAAATCAAACACAATAAAATGATACACAAATCTTTTTTTTTCTCGCCTTAAATACTAAAAAAGCAGTTATTTCTATTTTTGTGATATCGAAACATAATTTTTTTTTCAACAACTTGCAATATAGAATGCCCTCGCAATCAGCTTACTTTTAATAGATTAGTCTTTGTGAATGTTTTTATTGTTATCGTCCTATCATCCTATAAAATAAAATTATTCAACTTAGTTTGGTAAAGCATGATCCACACCTTGTCTACGTGGTCCATTTGTGGATTCTCGACGAAGCGAATTCGATATTGGGCGCGATAGCCTAGCGTTGATCACGTTGCCATCGCAATGAGGACTTCGCAATCCATGCCCACCACTCATGGGTAGGGTCGATCGAACCGGTTTGGAACAACACCACCTATTCTGTTCATTTATAAATAAGTGAGCGTTTGTAAAGGGCCTTGGCCAGGGGGATCCCCTAAATGAGTGGCTATAAAAATGAAATATGTAAAACGATGCCTCAAATGTTGAAAGTCCCTTGCCCCTTTCGAAGTCTTTATTGCTTTCTGGAATTTCGACATTTCTCGCATTCTTAGGAGATCGTTAGTTAATTATATTTCGCATATTATTCTACCATAATTCTGCGAGTATATTGTTTACCGACCATAACGTTTTCCAGAAAAAGAATATTGGATGTCTGACGACTAGACGGCCTGGAAAACTTAACATAGTTCAAATGAATAGAATTTAGCTGTTAAAATATTAGAATGTCGTAATCCCGTGAATTGACAGATTTTGTGTGTTTTTCGTATGGACTCGAAATGAAAAAATGACACTATCTATTGCCCATGCATGGTCATTTTTTATTGAAATACAAAACGGACATAGCAAACATATTAAAAAAATGTTCTAGAATTTACTACTTTTTTAGCAGTGTAGAGGTGGTGAAGATTTTGGCGCCCGGTTTTCTCAAAATATCTTTGGAATTTATAGTTTTAAATAATCATAATCAAACATTTACACAGCACCGAACAAAATTAGGGAAAAGGTAATCTCAACATGGGAACGCCTATACTTGACCGTAAAAGTATGTTATTGTAAATTGTGTTTTACTGAGTAATTAGGACTAACGCAAACATTTAACATGAGAAATGTTTAAAATATATAATACAGGGGTGTGTGTGTACGGATAGCTGTTCAAATGTTCAGACTAATATAGCATATTGTGATCCATTGTTTATAAATATTGATTTGTATAAGTCGAGCTCAACCCATAGGTTATATTATAAAAAGTTACAAAAGCATAAAAAACGTAAAACTCAATTATGTGTGAATACCTATGTTACCAAATAAACATACTGTTGTAAAAATCAATTACTTTTATAAACAATAATATATAATGATAACAACCAAATTTTAATTGAATTATTCTAAATTAAATATAGTTAATTTTCATTCAAGTCACACATTCAAGCGCCGCGCTTTCTGGTTTACCCAAGTCATTAAGCACTAAGCACTCGTACCCATGTTTGATGTCAGTGAGTGCTACTTGCTGCTCAGTAGGTTATATTGCATTCACAAATGGAATACTTTTACATCAACTTATGAGTTTCATACCTTATGCTATATAACGAATTCTCCCATTTAAATATTAAATTATTTAATAATCGTCTAAGATATTGTACAAATCTCAAGTAGAATCTTGGTCAAAAATTCCATTCTGGTAAGCATGAGTCACAGATGGAGCGCGCCTTAGTGGCGCAATTCATCAGCGACTCATACTTCATAAAACAGGTTTTGAATAATATTCCTTGACCTGTGTAAAGGGTATTTTCGTATTGAAGTAAAAAACAATCAAATTCTGCACTCCTGCTAGACTGTTTATGGTACGTTACAAGATTCCCAGACATCCTCCTTATCAAATCCAAGACAGGTTTGCCACCAGCCCGACAAAATCTCTTTAAATAGTCTACATAGTTGGCGAGTTTTACTTCGGAAAGTCAAGTGTTTAAATTACTAGTTCTTTTGTCTTTTCATGTCGATGTGTTTTGCTCGTGCAAAAATCCCACTTTGTTAGTACCATTTCATACCAGCACTGCACCGTTCAACAATTAAAAATGTGGTTAAATGAAGAAAAGCATAATGAAATCGATTTGACATTCCACGCATGGTTGGTTATATGAATAGTATCTTCCAATCAGAATCTTTTTTTGTCAAGCATGGTATGCAGATGGAGCGTGTCTCGTCGAAGCGATCCCTCAGTGACTCATACTTGACAAAAGATGTTTTACAAAAATTTTCGATTGGGCTCGCTTATATAAGATCCAAAATTAAAATAGAAGAGTTAACTTATATATAACTATCACTAAAACATAAGATGCAAAACTGTTTTCCAGGGAAAACCGTAGAAGTAAATCTTTTCGTGGATAAGATCACGCATTCTACAAAATATAGTCAACAACCGTCTAATTAGCACATCGTGGTAAAAAGAATTTTGCTGTCACCAGTAATTAGTTATATTTTGAATACAAATGGAGCAATTAAGACAAAGAGCAATTAGTTGAAGAGCATTTAGGATAATCGTGACATATTTGGTAGCAAGGAGAGTATAAATTCATGGGTTCTTTAGCAGAGTTTTACTTTGGCATTTCGATTTCTCGCAGAGACGTTATGTGAGATCAGCACAATTGTAAACGTTTTTGTCCGCATCCTTTTTACCACTGTCGCTATAATACCCCTTTTCCCAATTCCCGTTCTCTATTTTTCTTCCTTTGTTGCTTGTGGCGATGCTCAGAAAACCTTCTCGATTTTGCATTGGTTCCATAGTGGGCATGTTGGAGAGACATTCAAAAACGCTTTGGATTGAATTTTATTCGTTGATTAAAATCGTTTTACTTTGATTAGCATTTGATTGTCTTTTTTCGTTTTTCTTTAAGTGTTTTCTGGAATTACCCTCAATGTTACCATAAGAAAAAATCTAGCAAGTATAAATTGACACCTGGAAACTTAGCTTTGGCAAGTATGGGTCATTGATGCATCGCGCCGTGTGGGCGCGACTCATCTTTGGCCCATACTTAACAATCCTAACAATATGAAACTTTTTATCGGGTATTTTATTTGCATTCCGATCATGACGCAGCAAAATGTGATCGAATGACGTAGTTCTTCAGATATATGATTGTTGTCTTAAGCATATCTATCATATGTTTTAATTGTTTATGTGTATATAAATACATCTCACATAGTTCATTTACTGTAATCAACCCTTTTCTTGACAATATTTGAACAAATTATAAAAATCACACACGTGGAGATAAAAGTATTTAATTATACTCGCGAATTCCATAACGAATGTGCAAGTCATTTCAGATATGTGTTGTCTGCGTATTGATTCAAGAATTTCGCAAAATTTTTCAAGATATTATAAGAATGGTGTAAAGATATCTAAAAATGATGATAATTTCAACAATTTCTACTTAGTATCATTCGATAGTTGATCGATGTACATATAGATCTCAACATGCTTCTACGCATACATGATCCATGGATGAAGTATGTCCACGCGTAGTCCAAGTGTTGCTATATTAATTTGCCTATAATTAGTTTATTCTAGTTTTTTGAAAATATAAATTTGGGATTATTATAAGTTGTAATTTATTCTAAAATTATCACCATCAATGTAGGCGCGAGAAAAACCTCGGTTTCTAGACGTAATGTCGATCCACGTCTAATGTAAAATACCGCAAGTTGTGAGAGAGATAATTTCGCCACACTATTGATAAAACAAAATAATAAAATCCCCCAACGTCATAAATATACATACACAAATAATATGTCAAGTATGAGACACAGATGATTGTTTGATTTCTGATAGTGCAGTGCAGTGAGAAAAATTTTCAAAAAAATTATTTTCCATTTCAAACGTTACTGCATGACTGTGGATATCGGTAATTTTGGTTATTTTAAGATCGAACAGAATACTTCGGCTCAAACGAAGCTTTTAATATTTCGATTTCGAAACTAGATTGAATGGAAATACAACCTAATTAAAAATATTATTTTGTTAAGCTTGGGCCCCAGATAGGCCGCGTCTCGTCAACGCGATCCATCAGTGACCCATATTTAACAAAACAGGATTTAAAAATATATTTTCGATTGGAAATGCATAGCGGAGATCGATGTACAACACTAGTTTCATGCTTAACAAAATAAAATTTTAGTGGGAGAATTTGTAATTTACAAATACCCAAATTTAATGTTTTTAGAAACAGAAAACGCTCAATTAAGCAATTGTTGGTTTTAATCTGACTTTACGAACAATAATGATTCACTGAAATATTTCAATGTCGGAAGATTCATTAAAATGTCGAATCTTTTAAATTTGATATCTGCCTTGTTGATGGTGACATCGCATCTAATATGCACTTTGCAGCAGATACAATGGGAGTTCTATATTTAAAGGTGATTGCATGCTGATATCATTTGTTGGCAAAACATTCCGTCGAATCAAATTGTGTGTTCTGTGTGTATACTGCCGTGGGCTTCAACCAAATAAAAATATAAACTCAATTGGTCTTGCGAATCAAGGACTTGAGATGGTTATGAAGTTTTGTTCAAGTTCTGTATTATACGCATATATAAAATGGAAACAATATGGTGTATTTAAAGATTGAGTGATTGCCACCTGGGAAATTCATAGTGGATCTAATTGCTCAACCGGTGATGTGCAAACGAAACGTTGGCAAAATATAAAATATCGTTTGCACATCACCGGTTGAGCGATTAGATTCACTAATATGGTGTATTATTTGTAGAAGGCTCAAACGTCTACATGCATGAGCATACCATGCATACTTTATTTCGGAAAATTTGAGCAAATTCAATTCAGTGATAATTTGATTGAAGTTCATATTATTTTCCAATTTGGTATATTGAAATATATGTAGCAGTTTTTGAGAAATAATTTAGGACTAGAATATACCATGAGATTGAATATTTATGTTTTAAATCAACACAAAAATTATATTCCAGGAATATGTGGGAAAAAATGGGCAAAAAATTTTCTTAATGCAAACAACTCAACCAGGAATTACCGAATTGCCCTAGCCACAGATGGAAACCTTACCAGCATCAGTGACCATCGGCGATCCATCATTGACACATGGTCAAAGAAAAAGGGTTAAACAAAAAAATCTAGGGATGGGATGGTGTAAAACATAATCGCCTCAAGTGGCCCTGTTCAAAATGACCACTCAAATCGAGTGAGTATAAGGCTGATATACCTTTGACGTAATAAATATGTTTATATGTGTGTGTTTACATATATATTACAAGCGGTATGTTTACTGTAATCCCTTCTTTCTCGTGACAATATTTGAACGAACGTTAAAAAACACACACAGGAAGATAAAATTATTTGATTATACATGTGAATTCCGCACCGAAAAAGCAAGTCATTTCAGATATGTGTGTTTGCTTATTGATTCCAAAAATTCTACCGTTTTTATCTTCTGATACTGCAATGATGAAAAACACCGAAATTATGTTAATTTTGACAATTACCACTTCAGTTGGCTTTAGATAATTCGACAAAATATGCGCAAAGTAAATACATGAATTCACTTTTTATATTATCGTGATACCAGTAGTGGGGGGTGATATAAAATCATTCATGCAGAAAATGTATTAGCGCACCGAAGGATAAAGAAAAATTATTTTGCATATATTTAAAATCCTATTTTGATAACATTTTCATATAAAATTCCAAAAATTCCCGCCTTCCATAAACCTTGAGGATACAGTCTGTCCTGGTTCTTTCGTCCGTGCGTGACACTAACATATACATATAATCTATTATGGAAAATCAACAAGAATTTGAAGCTCAAGCCTGTCGAGCCGACGACGATCTTTGCCAAATTTGTGGGTGTATCATTATTTATTATTCACAAAATAATGATAACATGGCAAGTGCTTTCTGAAATGAAACAGAACAAGAATTTGTGGTTTCGAAATAACTAGATATAACATTAAAGATAAAAATGAAAAGACACATGTATTTTCTAAGTATAGGCCATTCATAAGGCGTTTTATAAGTGTGGTTTATCTATAGGCAATGTTTGATTCAAGTGTGAAGAGTTTTACAAAAATTCCACAGATTTTACATTTTTTTCAGCAGTGATAAGAGGTCCCGTGCGATCGGTATATTTATAGAAAATCGTTCGGCAGTCGCCAGCCACCGTTTGTGCCGTCGTTGCACTACGACGCCGCGACATTCCCCCTGAACTCGGAGCGCAGACATATCATTGTGCGATTTTGAGATAAGTTTTCACCGCAATTATTAAAATTTTAAGTATTTTAAACCATAATTGCAGATTTGGCAAATTAAATTGGTGTGTTTAGTTCAGTTTTTATCAAAATGAGAAGAAAAACATGCTAGTTATGCCTGTCATAAACAAAATTCATATTTTCATAAATTTTCGAAATATTTGCGAGAAATATTATATTTAAAAGCAAACAGACTGTAATTCCCTCCAGTATGGGCTACCTATGGATCGCGCCCATGTGGCGCGATTCATCAGTAGCCCAATGCTTGACAAATGATGCTTAACATATTTTTCTAACTAAAAAAATATGTCCTTTATACTCATACATTACTTAGAGTATTGAAGGAGTAGTTTAGCTGGCCAAACAGCATTTTTAATTGTTGTAATAATTAATGTTGTTTCTCTATTAATTATAAAATCATGTCACAAACTGAATATTTGGTATATTTTCGTTTAAAAACGTTAAAATCATAAAAAAGTTATGAAAATATAATTTTGGGAGAATTGTGGTTAACCGTGGACGCTCCTTCATATAATTTAACCAATAATAGTTTGTTTTTGCATGTTATCTCGCTATATGTATAAAAGTTATTATAAAACATTTATAAATTATAATATAAACTCAAAACATGTTGTCGTGATGCCTAGATGACTGGAATTTTAACATGATAATGTTGCAATTTTTGGAAAACACTTTTTTTCGCGATTTTAAGAGAAATGCCGATTTTCAAATAAAATGTTAGAATAAAAATCTGGCATATCCCACAGAATAAAATTTGTCACCGTTCCTTAAAAAGAGCAGAGTTTAGAGAACGGACCATCGATCAAACAATGATAATTTGTTGACTGTAAATTAAACTATCTTTAAAATTGGAGAAACGAATATCATAGTATAGAATTTTAATATAATGATCGTAAAGAATCGTAAAAATTTCTTTGCTTACTTGGCAGTGATATACGTATCATTTAACCAAGCACGGGCTTTAGATAAATCGAGCTGATAAGCTCGATTCATCTAAAGTCCGTCTTTGACAAAGGTAACGACGTTACATACAGCCATGTTTGTCCAACTCTGTACATTCAATGAACCCTAAAAAGGTTTATTGTCATGTCTTGTTGAACATACTGATGACAAACGATAGGGCCTTACAAGCGCATGACCGTCGCCAAAAGCCCGTGTTTTGTCGCGCGTTCCGTTTGTAGTTTACCACTAACTTATTAGAAGTAAGTAGATGATGACATAATTGACATTCCACTTAAAATTCTTTGTCTTCCGATGCAGTAGTTTTATTTACACAATCGGTCAACCATACTTGGCCGAAGTTGTTAGGACGGACTGGGTTAGTTTGAACAGCAAACGGGTTCCGGCGGATGGGATTTTTTCAGACTGGTCAGCAGAGTTCGAAAAAAGTTTCTCGTGGTATGATTGGGGGTTTAAGTAATGTACTGTTTCTGGTGACCGGCAGTGACTAGCATGACTAGTAATATTTTCTGCATGTAACAAGAGGTGATTAAAATAAACATAGAAGCCAGGCAGCCACTCACTTCAATTTTGATACCGCGGCTCAGTTCTCTCTGAGATGGTTCCTTTATTATGCAGTTCCTGGTATCTACATTTTTAGTAGCTCTTTGCTACCTAAAGTGGCCGTTAGTTGGATCAATATAGGCACTGCTTCTGACCTTGCTCAGAGCAAATTTAAATAAATTGATTAGTCCAGTCTATATCTCTCAAATCATGGTATAATTCATTGGTTAATACTGAAAGCTCGAGATGGATCCAATACAATTGAGATGCATCTAGGCCTCTATAATCCCAAACATTAACTTTTTTTAAGAGCAAAGTACAGAATGTAGAAAGTGACATATCTCAATCAAATTTTTTTTTGTGAAAACATCTTTTATTAAGTATGGGTCACTGATGGATCGCGTCGATGAGACGTGGTCCATCTGTGAAGTATGCTTGACAAAATGTAAAATTTTTGAACGAAATGTATTTTAGACCGGAAAGTTTTTTTTTAGTGGAAGTTTTTTTTCAAGTGTCTTCACACAAATGTGTGTGTACGAGGCGCGGTCCATTTCCTACATATACCCATAAAACAAAATATCGGATTAAGGTTTTGGTTGTCGGAGATACGCTCAAAAGAGAACATCGCCCATGTGGGAATCACGCTACATAAAAGCGATCTTCTTCAGTCGATCAACAACTTGCACATTGTACCACGGTCTCGCCACAAGATTTAATTAATAAGTCGTGTCACCGGTTTGTTATATCAAGCTTGAACCACTGATAAACCGCGCCTCAGGTCCATACTAAACCATCAAAATGATTATAAATATTTGTAGAGGTTGCAGTTGTATCCATAGCCACAAAACAGACTGTCTATAAAACATTTTTCACCGTCACAACAAACTTGACTCAGCTAATTTGAATATTGCGAATGTCATAAGTCCTTGTTTAAAGTAGTTGTTTCCAGCTTAAATCATTACTTATTATATGCTTGACTTACGACTGTTTCGTCCTTTCACTCATAAGTGGTTTCTTTAAGCTTATTTTAAGACTTTGGGATCAGTCACTCACTAGGTTTTCATTTAGTACTGTTTGTCACCAAATCATAGTTCTCCTCGATGCGATTCATTAGCGGTTCATAATTGAGAAACTCAAATTCTTGTTTGGATAATTTTATTGAGACAGAAATCTTCACACCAGCAGATATTTGGCCCTTGTGCATCAAACGCTGGAGTTCATTTGAACCTGCATACTTTTGTCTACATTATTACAGCATCCGCGTTTTTTGTACCCAAACGAGTGCTAACTCCAATTGATGCAAATATGTTTGGTTCAAGCAAATTACAAACATTCCGTCGTTCAATGACTGTATGCAAACAGATGTTATGCAAGTTGCCAGTGAAACTAAAAAGTACTCTTGGCAATTCAATACAATTTATTTGTCTTGCTGAAAAGGGGGTCACGTCATTACTTACTACGAGGGCACTTACTCATGCTTAACAAAGCAAGTCTGGGCGGGCATTTCTGATTTGGAAATACCCATTTCTAGCGATAACAATTACCAATTTTCTTTTAATTTCACTGAAAAATTTCAAGTTGGTTTTGTTTCGTTTCCGAAACATGTTCTCCGTTACGCAACACACACTTCGCACGTATTTGCTCCCAGGAGGCCGCAGGTGGGATATTAAATATGCCAATTGTGACATGTCATCATAACCTATAATGAATATTACTGTAAAAAGCAATAATTCACTTTCAAGCGGACCATTACTTCTATTAAAGCATTCCCATTATTCGATAGCAATGGTGAGCAAATATGTAATGAGTTGGAAATGAGGACTACTCAAGATTCGTCAAAATATGTTATTCAAATAGTCAGTAATATTTGTCGTATGTGTTGACAATCCTATTATGAAATTTTTGCGGAATACTTTATGTCCAGTGTTGGGTCATATCATGGGGGACGAAAGGAAATTCCTTGTCGTAATGGGGCTTTCCAATCAACAAAAATTTGACAACGCATGTTTTGTTAATTTAGATTCGCGCCGATGTTCATTAGTGATCAGTTCTAGTTGGGACACCTTTTTAATTTGTTGCTATTCGATTTGCATCCTCTTTCCATGTCTTATGCTTAGATCATTTGCAGTATTATGTGGTCAAGAGTTGAACAAAAAATCAACATGAGGAAATTCTGAATTGATCGATAACTAGCGCCATTTACTTTTTGCTCAAGCTAGATCAAAAACGTTTTCTTTTGATTGTAATTTATTTCATTATATTATGATATATGTTAACAATGTTTGTACAAAAACTAGATATGCAATTTACACGGCGATTTTTATTGCCTGACATATAAACAGTGGCACTAAAAGCACCTGATTCATGGCATTTAACGACTACCGACTCTGTCTGGTTCTTCGCGGGGGTTATCTTATTCCGAGCTAATATTGCGATATATCGGTGCCAAGGCCATGTGACGTCATTAACAGAAAATGGATTTTCAGATGAAGTGGGTTCATAAATAAAACAACAAACTTGTTTTTGTCAAGCATGAGCCGCTGAAGGATCGCGCCTCAGCGGCGCAATCGATTAGTGGCACATGTTTGGAAAAATGTATTTCAATGATATATATTTAATTTAAATCACGGGTGATTGCGTTGGCATTTATTTATTTTTCTTTTTTTTTTTTGATTTTTTCCGATCAGAGATATAATTTAGTCAAACATGAGCCACAGATGGAACGTACCTCATCGAACCCCGATTAACAATTTGCTAGCTCTATGCAGTAGATTGAACTTAAAAACGAGCGGTTATATGGACAAAAGTTTGTAATGATCAACGCTTTCCAGGTATGAGGAGTCCCTAGAAGTCCCCCTGTCTAGCTAATAAATACGTTGATGATTTTTTATGGCATGCCAATTAGGGGCAAGATCTTAAGGAGGAGTAGATGATTTTACCATTGCCCAGAGCAGATGCTACCGACTAAACTCTAACATAAGGGTTCAGTTATATGGAATTTCTCCTTAAAATGCGGTTTCTGCTTCTATATGATATGTAGCTCTTTGTCATATAAGAAGTCGGTGATTTGTTCCCCCTGGATGTTGCTTTAGATCTTGATTAGAGTAAATTTCTAATAAATAATTTGTGGTAATTTGTTTTTGTTAAAGATAATATACTTTTTGCTATTTCAAATAATGCGGTATACTGTAATAAGTTCATGAGTTTTTATAAATATATTTTCATATAGTATATTTTTCTACAACGCTGAAAATATTATTGATTTCGCTTACTCTGAGTACAGGGATATTCTTGTTTAATTGATTTCGGCCTCCCATGTAGATGATAACGCCAACTTGGTATTTTATGTTACTTATATAATACTTTATGTAATAGCTGCTTTATTTCGAATTTATTTACAATGTCAATTCAGTGAATATTTCCACGGTCAATAATCGTATTTCTCAATTTTGACCATCGTGGGTGGCGAAGACTTACGTCATATAAATCTATTTAGTATCATTATTACTTTCAATCCATGACGTGAAAAATCGCGGGAAATATCACTTCTGTTACAGACACTGACTTATTCACCGAAAAAAGATGAATTTCGACATTTTTACAACCTGTTGAATCACAACGGTCGACCCAATGAGGTGTACAAATTACTTAGATTTTTTTTTCATAATTAAAAATCTTGATATTGTCACAATATTTCTTGTTTTAATTAAAGGCGAATAACTAGGTTTTAGCTACAAATGTTGGCTTACAGAGTTTGCTCTTCATCAAGATGCTTTGCGACTAGCTGAAACGTATAATATTTGTGACGAATCCTGGTAATAACACATGCCACTAACGCCGAAATTTTACGCCGGTTTGGAATTTGGGACTCTAATCGAAAAGAACTTTAAAATTTAGAATTTATTCCGTACTTGAGTGATAAACAATATTGGATAGGAGAGTACCCGCTAAAGGAGTTCACTCAACTCCATCTTGAAATGGAATCTATCTAGAAATGTCCCACAGACGCACCTGCATTGACAAAAAATTATCCAAATTAACAGAAATTGAAACCAAAATTTGACTTAACTTTTAGTCACACCTGTATTGACCAATACGCTCGTATATGACGCAGCTGATTGTAGACAAAACAGACCCACACATTCATTCTCATGATACGTTAACCCAAACAAATAGTAATTGTATATAAACACTAAATATCGGTCACAATATGCCGCCTTGTGTTACTGTGACGCCTTTCCAAATCATGATGATGACTTATGATTTCACAGTAACTTGATGAATTTCGATGTCTTTCTTTAGATTAAGGTTAATTGATAAACACCGGCTGAGGTGCATTGTCCGCCAATGTCAACTTTTGATTCATTTCAAAATTTGATAAAATTACATATATGGAATGCTTGCTATCTGGCAAGGCAATATTGTCCGCTGATGTAAAACTAGGACAGCACAATTTGATTCGAATCGATCCGAAGCACAAATTATTCGAATTAATTGTGAATATTTCATAGAAACAAAACCTTTCTAAATGACCCGAATATATTGCATTTTTTAAATAAAAAATGAAAATTTACGCTCTTAGATATGGAATGCGAATCGAAAATACATTGCTCTCCTATAAATTTCTTGATTTTCATAATGGAGACACATTGTAATAGTAAAACGGGATATTTATTATTTCTATAGAATAAGTGATTCGATCCGATTCGAATCCCATTCGCATTCCAAATGATTCAACTTTGCCCAGCCCTGTGTACATTGTACAGCTTACATTTATTTTCACCGTATTCCTTTATGTCGATCATGATTTTCATTATGATTCATAGTGGTTCACGCAAATTAAAGTTAATCAATTTAATCCCATCTGCATTTGATTGTTTTGATTTTTTTTGTAAGTCACGTTTCGTAAATTGCATTGATCCATTAGTCAGAATAAACATCAATCTTATATTATGACAAAGATTCACAGAGAAAAAGATTGCCTTCAGAAGATCCTACCATAGCCTAACATGGCATACCGGTTTAGTATAGTACTTGGGTTTAAAAACATTTTGTTTGTAAGATAATATTAAGTCGCTAGTATTTATTTAATGTATAATATGTTGAGCAGTGACTTTCACCTTATTTTATTGTAATTAAGTATTGGTTGAATACAAATAGTTTATTGAAAATACTCGTTTGTGTTTTTCAGTAGATGTTGCTGAGCTGAGAACAGAAATAATGATATTTTAATCAGTCAACCCCTGCAAGCGTTGACACATATCCTAAATAGAAATGTCAGCTATCCAAAATTGGAATGATAAGTTAACACCAATGTCACCCACTGACGGGGAAATCAAACGACAACATTGAGCTAATTGAAATGTCACATGGGACCCCATGACCTTTTGTCTAGGAGACTCTACATGCAGTACATGGTGCATAGATACACACTGTTCGCGATAATCAGGCCAAACACGACAAGAGCGCATAGTTGTAGAAATATCTATATTTTATTTTGGGAGAAATGTAATCAATTGGGATATCTAATGAGAATGTCTGGATTCATAAACGTACATTCAAGCGTGTTCATGACTGTTTGTACGCCATACGGGCTTGGCGTTTCTAATTGCTGGCATTTGAAGCCATACAGTTTATGAATGGATTGAGAGACAGTACCCCTTGGGGATGCGAGTATTTGGAAAGCGATATTCAATTGTAAAACCACCCGTACCTAATGACGTATATACCATTTGACGTCACGAATTCCGCCAGTTGGGGTATGCGACGGTGGAAAAATTATATGGTATAGGATGTATAAATGTATAAGAAAAATTGTTTTGGCCGTTTTGTTTACATCATCTGCGTTACACCCATTAAGAAAAGTTCTGCGAAAATATATTTTGGTTAGTGTGAGTAACTGATATATTGCACGCCGTAGGTAGCCATGGTCCAAAGGTGGTGGGTAGTGATACATGAGCGACACCTAGCGATATTAAAAACTATGACTACAAAAACGAGATCACGTTGGGCCATATCATATCTATTAATCATGTCTTTGATCCGAAGCAACTTTCAGTAAAAACGAAGAAATTATACAGGCGAATAAAACTCAAGAGAGAGTTTATAACATGAAACACGCACTCTGATAGAAAATATAGATGACTGGAATGAATGTATAAAACATCTTAAAAACAGTACAAGTAGAATTCCAATTATCCACTTATATACTCGGCATACTTTTCATGGCGATTTTTTCTATCTATATGTCTAAAAATGGTAAGATTAATGAACTATGCGTATTCCATTCCGGGCGACACTATACCTTGTATGTTTAAATGCCGTTTTGTGTTACATACAGTTCTCAATGTCATGATATGTACAAATCATTTCCTTTTTTGTGAACGGGCAAACATCCTTTTGTGTCAGCATATTGCGCAGGTGAGAAGGTGAAACGTAAAATTTTTACCAATGTCTATTTGTAAAAATAATCTGACACCCATAACGACCAAAATAGAATTGCTGCCTATATTTTCTTGTGCGAGGTTTATTTTGCAGATAAACGACCGGAAATGTCAGATTAAATGTATGTATGAAATCGGGGTAACTCGTGATAAAAGGGTCGTTTCACGCTACAGAGTGATTGGTATAATATGAAAAATGCCAGTACTGATTCGACACCAATAACGTGGAAAAAAATGCTCATGAATTCTGTGCATTTCAGTTACGAATATTTCTGAAACATTGCCATCAGATGCCCAACATTAGAATCATGAGGAAAGGAAGCAACAAAATGAATCAGAATGAAGATTGAATGAATGTATTGTGCGACGAACGCAAGACGACGTTGGTGGAAACTATCTATTGTGTCTTGTGGAAGGTGCATCCCTGCCTGAAGGACACAGCGAGTGCAAGCATCTAAGTAAGCATATCCGATCACAACATAAATCGAAGGCTTTTATGTGACTCCACATTATCTTAGATCTCTATGGATAGAAAAACTTCGACCTCGAGTACCATACCCGACCAAAACCGAATCAATTTGAGATAGTAATCCATATCGCATGTCCTTACCATAAGTAAAGCGTCATAACCAAAGAATACAGGAACAATTTGCAATAATACAATGTATTGCACTGATAAATAAATAATAAATAGTAATTGCGCATAGCTTCGTGTAGAAGTAGCCTCTCTTCCATTACATACTCGAGGTTTTGTCAAGCTTTTATTAAGCAATGAACTAGATGGTCAACTGATTAATATCGGTTAATAAATGACAAAAAGATTTGATTTTGTCGATAATATGCCACAAGTGGACCGCGCCGGCCCATCAGTCGCCATACTTGACAAAACTTGTTTGAACCAAAATTTGGGATACAGATATTCTGAATGAATAGGCTCAAAATCATTGATAAACAGTTAAAACGAATGTTTGAACAAACATGTGATTGTACACATACAGTAATTGAATCAAAATTGATTAAAATGGTGTATAGTATAGTAACATAATTAAACAAAATATAACTATTCAAGAAAATAAAATGTATAAGAAATAAAGCGAGCAAGTGGTGGATATTAAAAGCAAATTATTAGCAACAAGTACAGATCTACATATTTTGAGACAACAGATTCCTGGTTAAAAACAGTGCAGATCAAGTCGAAGTTTGTCCTTCTTTAACATTGTTTTTCAATCAAATTTTAAAGTTTTTGCCAGATTTGATCGGGTTCGAAAAGTAATCCAGACTGGTGGAACGTCAGCTGCTCCTCTAGGGGAAAAAGAAAATTCACTAAAAGTCCAATATTTCATGATATTTCACATGCAAGAAGGTCAAAATGTCTGGTACAAAAAGGTTTAAAATCATCAATACTGCTATGAAATAGCATTGTTGATGGATTTGAAACTGTCTTGTCTATCCGAAGAAAATGGCACTAAAGTTCAAATACCTGAAGAAAAACAAGACTACATCATGCTCGGAGTAATCTTTTTTAAAGTATTAATCAAAAAGCGCATCCAAATCTTTTAGATAATTATATATTTTTTTTAATATAAATTCATTTAAATAGGATCAGTTAACAAGAATGAATCATCATTATAGAACAATTGATTGTATTATCACATTTTTGCTATTCACTCAGTCAGAAATTTTGTTTTGTCAATCATGGGTAACGGACTGGATCTTGGCGACGAGATCAATCAGTGAATAATACTTAACTAAACATGTTTAAGCAAAAAGATTCGAACTGTGTAACTCTTCTATTTTTATTCTGCGTTATCAAATTCTCACAGAAGGCATTGAATGTTTGATTTGAAAAAAGTAGTCGATCGGGAATGGCATGATTTAACAGTTTGAATCAAATCAACCCAAAAAGTCCAGCAAATCTTGTTTACTTAAATTATTCGCAGCAGATTGAGTGTTACTGGATTGTTGCAGAGGTGCAGGCGTCATGAATGGATTCGCCATATTATAAGCAATTTGTTGCTGTGGTGCGGCTGTAAAACCCATCCCTGGTCGCATTTGTGACATCGGCCTCGCTTGCATACCGTATTGTTGTGGCAAAGTATGCATTGGTTGACTTTTTGACTGTGAAGGTATCGATAATAAAGTGTCGAGAGAGGATTTTTGAGTCATGGTGCTGCCAAAACTGTTCGAGCCAGTGTTCCAATTTGATGTGGGCATAATTGGTGCACTAGTCATACCAGATGAGTGAGGCTGTCTAGAGGTCATTGAGCCACCATGAGACATCATCCCTGGCTGAGGTATCGAATTGCTCATATAACTTGGTCGATTTGAAACAGGTTGTTGGGGTATGATAGGTGTCGAGTATGTAGATGATTTGTTCATTGACATGTTGTTAGGTTTGTTCATAGCACCAGATGATAAAGATTTAGACATAGAATTATAAGTTGCAGCCGTTCTACCAGTGTTCATCGTATTCATATTATCCTGCATCAAAGTTGAAGTCAAATCTTTCGGCTGCAGAAAAAATAGATAATAAGACGAATATAGACGTTATAGTCCAGCTTAAATGTTAATCGAAATTCACTATTAAAATGAAATAAGATTCTACCAAGGTGGCAACTTTCAAAAAACTTCATTTTCGATTGAAAATAATAAAATATGAAATCTTTCAGAATCTGATACTCTTCAGGAAACTTAACAGAAAATTCCAATAAATAACCAAAATTTTAAATTTATTGGAAAAAAGTTTCGAAATTTATGTATGTAAAATTCCAACACAACCAATGAAATTTTTTACCAGAACTTTTTCAGAATAATGCCGAAACACATAAATGAGTTTTCGAATCAGAAAAATAGCACATGTATCAGAATAGATTCAAATTCTGTAATTCAAATCTAAAACAACATTTCAGATAAACAGAATTGCTGATATTTAACCATGTTTTACTCATATTGCAGAAAAGTTGATTTATGTAATTTATTTCATAATGTAAAAATAGATTATATTACAAATGTTGCAATGAATTAGAATTTTCTTATATTAAGCTGTTTGAGTACCGTGTTAAAAATTTCCACACATATAGAAATTCATTCATTAATGAAAAAATCCAACATGCAAAAAAAGCAACCCAACATCAATGCATTGATTCATTTGGCATATTTTCAACAGATATGGCAGCGTTAAACTTTACTTTATTTGCAATTAGGGCTGGGCAATTCAATTCGGTAACTCAAAGCATAAATTATTCAAATAATTCTTACATGGGTCAAATCTCAATCAGAAATTTTATATTCTTAAGAATTAGCCACAGATGGCCCGTGCTTTCACGACATGAACCATCAGTGCCTCATGCTTAAAAAAAGATATTTATTAATTTTTTCGGACTGAATATACAGCCCATACATATAATTCAAAATATTAAAAGTAAAAATGGGTCATTTGTCATCCAAATGGGATTAATGGTTCGATTTGAAAAAAAATATATGAATCGGATTTCAATTTTTAGATGATTCGGTTTCGTCCAGCCCTATTGGTGGTATGAAATACGACGATTTTGCTTTTCGCAAGAAAGAGCAGAATAAAAACTACCAAATATGAATTTCACATTTTCACATACTTTAATTTTAGTCAAGTCCATTGAAGCCTGTATCGGTTTTAATTCGCCTTGTTGTTTCATTCTATACTCTTGTTCCTTTGATTTTGCAAGTTTTTGTTTTTCTTCCAAAGTTAAGTGCTGTCTGGTTATTTCAGATTGCGTTGCTTTCAAAGTATTTCCATTTTTCAACTACAAAAATAAAAATTTTAATATTTACAACAAAAATAAATATAAACTTAGTTTCAGTTGAATCGTTCAGCATGGATTATAAAACCAGATAGGTTGGAATTATGCCTATCTGATAGTCCAGAGTGTGAATCCTACACTGTTTGGTATTAGAAAATATTTTAAAAACAGCAAACTTTAATACACTAAAATCGGAAGTATCTTTGAATATTTTGTTTGTATAGTTAGTAAATAAATTCTAAAGAAAAGTTAAAGTCCCCATACATGCATCAACATCCAAAAATATGTCAACAATTTTGGGCCCTTTGGCCAGACTCTTTGGCTTACTCAAAGCAGTTGCCTTAATCCAGTACAAAAATGGGGTCACCTTGTAACTTGAACCATAAGTGTATAGAGTATGAATTATAGCGTAATTCCATGGCCAATGTGTTCTGATACAGAATTGAGACTTCATCCCACACTTACTTCAGTTTTTGCTCCGTTGGTCAAAGTAGATCCTTGTTCATTTCTTGTTAACTTATTAAAAGCAGCTGTGCTCTCGTCAACTTTCATATGACTCAATTGTTCTAGTTTTGATCTTTGGTCATTTTCTACTTGCTGTAACATTTCCTATATCAACAATAATATAAAATATTCAACTACTTTCTGTCACTCAGAGATTACGTTCATTTTTCAATATGTGGGTTGAATGTATTATAAGTCAAGCAAGAAAGGGTAATTTGGTTTCGTGTAAGTAATCGAACTATATGAAGTCACATACAAACAACACACACACACATAAAGTATTGAATTGATATAGGACAGACTCGCTGAACCATATATAAATTTAACTGTAGTATTCTGCTTGCTATTATGTGAAATTGCAGTGTTGATGGTTTTGAAACTTTTTGGCCATTCAGAGAAAATGATAAGTTTCGTACATCGTAAAAAAAAAAGATTCTGTCATCCTGGAACCCAACCTAGCTGAACAGCAGATTGATAATGATTGATAATAATCAGTAAAAAAGAGACCAAAAAATGAAGTTATCTTTTTTGCTGTTTTGGTTAAAAAACATTACCTGGACCGCAGCATCCAGTGGCATGGAACAGTTTAAATCATAAAAAATATGCATAAAATTATTGTTTAATAAATCACCTTTATCACCGTCATGAATGTTGAAAACTGCTGTAAATTTAAATTGTTTTCAACAGCTATTGGTAGGAGATATGGAATGACTTTTGTAGCAAGGACATCTTTCGTAATACCTAAAATAATACATTATTTATATTACAATGTATATCTCAATTTGAAAATCACAACTGGAAGTTTCTTCGTTCAGGGTAGATAGATATTCTAGAATTTCTATTATATAATTTTGTTTTGTTTTTATTCTAAAATATGCCGGTAGGAGATATGGAATAACTTTGGCAGCGAGGACATCTTTCGTAGTAATACCTGAAATAATACATAATTTATATTACAATGGAAATCTCAATTCGAAAATCACAATTGGAAATTTCCTCATTCAGGGTAGATAGATATTCTAGAATCCCAATTCTATATAATTTTGTTTTGTTTTTGTTTATAAAAGATGCATTACGCAACAAAATCCATATTATATGCCGAATTTTACGTTATAAAAATAAGTTCAAACACACTGCCGATCACTCTATTTTGCCGAACAGGAAACATGGTCTAAATCTAGACCGCACATTTCACACAAGTGTAACTAAAACTTACCAAGTTTCTTATGACTGTATGTTGTTTGAAATATACCAAGTAATGCCATAAGAATTCCTGGTTCTCGAGATTTGATATGAAAAAGTATTGGAAATATGTTATCATAGACAAACCATTTGTCTAACATTGGTAGAAGTTTCCCAGTACAAACCAGTCCATTGATTCGTACCTGAAAAGATGAAAATGATCAGTGATTAAATTTACCTATCTCTTGATCCATGCATGACGAATATTACAACTACGTAAAACTTACAGATACTGTTCCTCCCTCCCATATGATCTTTTTGATTCTGGGTATGATGCTATTTTTCATCGATGGCATGTCAAGTAATCTAGCGAATGTGGGTATGATGGAAAGGCACAGTTCTTGTATTTGAATAGAAGGAGCAGCCAAGGCATTGCATATCATCGGTAACAGATATGCCTGTGCCATTTCTTTTGAAGTTTTCTTCAAAAGCAAGTCCATTTTTTGAAGTAAAATCAGTAAGACCTGATGAAGTAAAATTCATATGATACTAAGAAAAATAAAGCAAACAAATCAATACTTCAAAACAATCTTACAAGTTGGCATGTATAATACAATGCACATTTCGCTAATAAGCTCACTCAAAAACCAAATGCAAACCATGTGTCAAATTGCACAATGCAAATTTGACAAAAATCAATTTCAAATACATTGGCTCTGCTACACCGACAACCGAAGAAATTAAGTTCCACCAGAAAAAAAACTGTAAATGGGTAATATTTCAAGTTATATTCATTCCTTGCTAGAGTTGCTAGTTCTTGCTAAAAATGCCTTCTTTACAGTGTCTGGTTTTAAACCAAACAGTACAAAAAGGTTAAAATCATAAATAGTGCTATGAAATAGTATAGTTTCCCATGTTTCTGAACAAATTCAAATCTTGAAACTAGAAATATATATTACTTACATAGTGAAGGTGCAAATATTCATAAATAAAAAATGAAATCTTTAGGGAATTAATGTAATTCAGAAGCTCGAGTCATTGTACCCCCAACAAAAATAGAAATGAGACACGCCACAGCACGTCGTGACATACCATAAGTGAAAATGCTATAAAAAGATGAAGGTCGCTCCATTTTGTCGTATGAAATGCACTTGACAACACCTCAATTAGCATAATAATTAATATAATTATTGTTTCACTCAAGGTCTAATTAACCCATAATTTACTCAAATACAAAACAAAAACAACATAAAATCATTATTTTGCCCCATAATTGGTGGCAATTTAAAAAAAGTCAAGTGTGAGGAGTAATATAAGTGACAGTTGAAAAATTTGTCACACCGAAAGCTACTTGCAGTTTTTATACGATATACTTGCACGCATGATTGAGGGAGGTGATTCCCTGATGAGAGTAAATTGAATATTTTATATCAACCCCAGTAAGAAATGTATTGCTGAGTGGGAAGTTCATTATACATGATTTTTCTTCAAAATAAAATTAAGTTAAATCCTCGGACCAGGGTAACAGAATCACGTTTTTCTCTGGGTGTCAACAAACTGCCTGTCTTTTTCTTTGGATGAACAAAAAACTCCAAAACAATCAACACTGCTATTTTATAGTAGTGTTGATGGTTTTGAACATTTTGTATGGTTGCTATCAGACGCTGAAGAGATATTTTAATCTTCTAGCAAAAGTTTCATCATAAAAGCCAGACTGCCAACCATAAATACTATTGTCAATCATATGAACATAAGACAAAACTATCTTCCATAGCCAATCATTTGAGTGGACCAACTTGGCCACTCAGACCAGAGATATTTAAACTTGCATTGTCAACATATCATCACTAGACAATCTGTCCCAAGGTAATAATATTTGAACTTGTGATGCTGCAATTTTTCAGTTTTAAAGTTGAATTTTAATATGGCCCAATTCTCAAAAGAATTTTTTATATAAATTTTACAAACCTGTACAGGAGATTGAACTTTGAACACAGGAATAAGAGCAGGAAATATCAAAGTTTTATATTCATTATCATCACAATCTTCTGCAATACTTAGTAGGTTTGGTAGAACAAAAGGTATCATATCTGAATTAGAGAATTCTGCACACAAACTCGGAATGATTCGTTGATTGATAACTCGCTGTAACGAAAAAACAATCAAGTAAAAATATTAAAAATATTCATACAATTTTAAAAAGTATATGACACAAAACGGTACTTATATTGATACTCCACAAAAAGAAATTGAAAATCTTACAACAAATACATCTGAATGAAATAAGACAATTTGAATAATTTATTAACTGAAACATTACATCAGAATATCGAAAAAACCTTTTGTATACACTACAATACCATGACATGGTGGCAATAATAATAGTATTGAAAGGAATGAAATTCACCTTTGGTAATTTTGGTATGACTTGAGCAAGACCCTTGAAAAATTGTGATTTTTGTAAATTATCTCTCTGTAGAATATTGTCAAGGTATTGTAAAGTTACGACTCCAATATCTTCAAAATATGGAAGCTGAAAAACAAAATTATGTTGAAACTTTGAAGATTATTCTGGTTTGTAAAAACCAAATTGGTTTTGGTTCAAATCCAGCATGAATGAAAAATATCTTTCTGAAAAACTCAAACAAATCATAGTTTCAACAAAATACACTAATAGATCGAAATGACAATCGTGGCTACTTAATTGCCAAAGAACTATTTATGGTAAAATATACAGAAGCATGTTGGCAGAATTTTGTTTATCTTTGGGTGTCTATAATCTTCATATTATTTCATTTGAATGTACAAAAACCATAAACACTACTGTTTTATAGTAGTATTGATGATTTTGAACCTTTTTCCACTTTTTATTGATTGAAGTCCACTCAGAGCAAGGCCGGAAGCAGTACCAAAAGGAACCAATTAACGACTACCAAAAGCAAAGAGCTACTAAAACAAAAGATGTAGTAATAGAAACTACATAAGCGGGAAATATCCTATATGTAACTAACCCGTTGTAGTAAAGTACAATGAGTGGTATCTGCCCTGGGCGATGTTAAAACCTACTACTTCTTTGTTTGGTTGCTACTGGACACTTAGAAAGTGAGATTTTATTCTTATAGCAAAAGCTATATCATAAAATGCTGCCCATTTGCTGAATTCTTATGACGAAAACCATTTTTTTCGGGCGTCTAAGTAACGAGGTATCTGACATTCCGCCAAGTCTGTATTGAGATTCACATATCGTAAATAATCTGAAGAATAATCTGGTAACTGGTGTCTTACCTTTTCCATCTGATCGGCATCTGGTCTAACTGATGAGTCAGGATGAATCAGCATTTTCTCATGTTCAACGACTTCTTTTGGCACTTTATCCAATTCATATGATGACAGATTCCTCAACTAAAACCATATTCTTGCTTTATTGGAAGGAAAAGAGACAACTAGGAGATAAATACTTCGGTAACACCACTGAGAAGTAGGAATTAATAGACAAAAACCAAAAAATTTTCGATTGTCTGAGCCAACCAACATAATGGAAAAATAAATAAGAACATCTCAATCAATTATTGTGATTGGAACAGATGGGGAAAATTCAATTCAATCTCTGATTAAATGTCATATGAAATGGGAAAATAACTAGAATTTTTCAACAAACCTTATCAACAGATCTTGACATTACTCTATATACATCAGTATGTGTACATTCTATTAATGGTTTTCCAGAGTAATATATTGAATAGAGCAAAGCACCAAGTGAAAATAAGTCGCTGCAGAAATCGCATCTCTTCTCAAGAATGATTTCAGGGGCAAGATAAGTGCAGTTTGGTTGAGCAGGTGGTGCTAAAGTTGTATCCCAATCCCTACAGGTAAACTTTGCCTGTTGAAAGATAATAAATGAAGTATGTGAGAACTGTATAACTTAATGAAGCCACCTATTGTCAGCTACTCAAACAGTGGAAAAGGTCAGTATTTTCATGATATTCACAATAAAAATATATTTTTGGTTGCCTGCTAGTAATCCAACTGTAGAAAAAGGTTTAAACATCTTCAATAAAGATATGAAATAGGCACACTTCTCTGAATATATTACTATTCAATTTCAAATATTTCCCTTTTTAGCCATAAATGTGGCATTTTCGTGATACCTATATGGAACTCAAAACCCTGGTAAAAAACAGAAATTCCACACACAAAAAGATATGAATGCAAAACTGTTAATTATACATTACTAAAAAAATACTCACGTCGCCAGTTTGACTAACATTGAGCAAACAAAAGTTAAATCCAGATAATTTCCAGACTCCTTGTTTATTTATTATAACCGATTCTGGGCATAAATTTCCATGCAACATCTTTGCGCTAGAATGAAGAAAACTCAGCCCTTCTGAAATCTATTAATTCAAAAATGAAAATCTAATAAGTACAGTTATTGTAATTGCGTAAAAACAGAATATCCAAATTCCTAACCAAAGATATTAAACTCAAACCATAAGTTCATAGGCGTAATGTGAAGAACACTGGAGGAATAAGAATTTGAAATTTTGAAAAAATATTTATTCACATAAAATATATTTGAAGAATTATAACAGGAGACCTGATAGAATTGTCATGCAACGAAATCAAATTAATATATTTTCAGGCATTTTGGTATATTTTTAGCAAGGATTGGTTCAGATAAAGCTATACAATATAACACGATTGAGGTGCAGAAAAAATAGATGAATCAAATATTAATCTGCATTTTATTAATTAGAATATTCCAGATAGAGTGGGAAGAAACCCAGTATAAATACCTTAACAACTAAGTACATGAGTTTTGAGACTGGAAAGAGATTACTGATAATTGAATAATTTTCATGATTGGATTCTTACTTATACCAAAATATACACAAACAATAATTAAAATTGCCGACGTAGCACAAATTTTAAAATCAATCATTATGCATTGTCATTATACGGAAGCATGCTTGCTAGTTGCTCGCTACTAGTACTATTACATTTTATCTATGAAAACCTGAGACATAAACTGTCTTCACCTGTAAAATTCCATATTTTATTTCAATATCATGTAAATGATAGGATCTCAGTGGTGTAGGAATATCAGCAATATTTTGCTTCTTTCCAAGAACATTTCCTAAACTTGCAAATACAGGTTCAGTACAGAAAACGAAACTGTCCCTACAAATAAAAAAGTAATATTTTTAGATAAAAAATTAACATATAGAAGCAGATATAAAATGAGAGAAAAAATTTTCATTTAGACATCCACAAACTGAGCATCATATACTTTTAACAGGGAAAAAAATACAAATACTGTAAATTATATCCCTTTGGCTTTGGCCGCCAAACCGATTATCAAATAAAATGTAGAAAAAAGGGTCTACTTGAAATAAAGTTTACCAAACACCAATATATTTTATATAGATTTTTTTATGTATAGTTTCAGAAGATGTAATATAAAAGCCTTATGTGCAAGACTTCAAAAGCGCAAAATTTTAATGTTACACTTACTAAAATTGATAATGCTTAAGACTCGACCCAACAACCATCCGCAAATATTTTTATTTTTAAATCTTCGAAACTTGATAAAATTTCTGAAAAAAAAAAACTAAACCAAAAAAATGCTAAAACCTGTCAAAATATCATCAATCACCGATCTAAACTTAATGGAGAGAAAACATCCATAAAAATTCATTTCAAATCACCACCAAATCAGAAATTTTATTTTGTCAAGCATGCACCACAAAATGACCGCACCTCAGCGGCGTAATCCCATAGAGATCTACCTATCAGAATAATTATGCAATTCCAAATAGCTTCAGGCTAGAAATTTTTACAGAAAAATATCAGTATTATACTGCGACCAATAAATTATTTTGGGTTTTTCCCCACAGTTTTAACAAGGTAAAAAAACTTGTAGCAACATTCCATACCTTGACTCTTCAATGGCATGTTCTACAGTTAAGATTCTAGGATGTCGTAATTTGGTGAGTTGAATTACACCTTTACGTGCCGCTTCTAATATTAAATCCCTGCTTCCTCTAGGATATTGATCAACCTGGCGTTTTTCCAGCACAAACACCGAAACAGGCTGTTATGAGAGTAAATGATAGATTAGAATATATCTCAGGAATGAGCGTCCTAACTTTTTTCAATACAAGCCGACATAAGCTCGAAAATATTGTTTTCTTCAATTTTCTGAAACCTTACTATTTATTTTATTGACAATGTAGAAGTTGTAAAAACATCGAAACTGATATTGCATAACAGAAAGAAACAATTGTAATTGTAAAAAAGCATATCCCAAGTGAGTATCGGTAGTTAGCATCAGTCAGATGCGCACCAGCTTCTCTGCTACTTGGACACACAAAGAATGAATGGATTGCATCAGAAGTAAATTCAGCAAATGTGCAGCTATTCACAGAAGAATAAAATGTCTTTTGAATTTTGGCAGCAACCAAACTGTAGAAAAGATTCAAGATAGCAGTATTTTATGGTTTTGAAGCTTTTTTTGCACATTTGAAAACTGACCTAAGTTTCGGGACATCGAAAAAAAAAATTCTGCCAACCTGGCTTCATCTGGCCTTAGTAAGGAACAAAATTTTTACCGCTTTTGTTGATTTTTTCGTTGCATCATAAATTTTCCATAAATAATCTGGTCCAGCACTCGCCACTTGATCTCCAATATCATATTCTCGCAACAACGGATTCCCTGAAAATTTTGAATAGAAATATAACCAACTAGACTATAGAGGTAGTGAGAGTGGCGAGTATTTCTCTGATATAGATGGTTTTACTATAGTTCAAGCCAGATACCACACTACACTTTACCACAGCTCAGTTCCATTCAGAATTCATGATATAGATGGTTTTACTATAGTTCAGGCCAGATACCACACTACACTTTACCACAGCTCAGTTCCATTCAGAATTCAGACTAGATTTATTGAATTGGGAAGTACCATAAGTTAAGAATTACTGTACACTGTACAGTATGGTTGATCTTACCAGGCAAAGCCGCTGCTATTTCATTGACAGTGCTTGTTAACGTGCTCTTGATTTTATTGAACATGTCCATGGCAATAAAATATAGACTGGGGATCCTAGCAGAACACACACCAGGGCACATATACTGTATAGGTTAAAGTGGTATAGTTCTTGGAAAGTCTTCGGGTCTGGCCCCGTGCCTATCCTTCCTTCCTTTATCAGTCACAGACCTAGCGCGTTTCCTGTAAAGTTGAAGTGGGAAGTGGTGACTGTGGAG